>NSJW01000381.1:173103-773103 GCA_019955255.1 Castanospermum australe | reverse complement strand
CTACATGAGGGAGTGATTCCCTGCTATCCCACCCATTTCTCCTAGTATACACCCTAGAGATGGGTGGGTATCTATCAATACTCCCCCCCCCCCCCCCCCAAAAAAAAAAACTTTCACCTTGTCCTCAAGGTGAAGGTATAGGGACATCTTTTGTAACAGCCCACCGGGGTCCCATTGTTTGAAGCATGATAACCAAGTTATGCTTGAAGCATAAGAACCTCCAAGAAATGGCAAGGAAGACAACTGGGAAGATGTTATGCCTTGATTAGCAGCTTCGCCAAAGGTCTCAAATGCAAATTCTCCCCAAGGAGCTGGAAAAAGACTAAACCCTCCTCGTGCAATAAGACCAGAACCAATCTCAACCATGCTGCTAGGTCGTAGTCCAAGGTTTGACGCAGTGTTTCCCATGGCTTGGGACATCCTTGGGTTGGGTTCCTCCTTTTGGGCCCTGATGCTTCCTTTACCCAAGACCTGGTCTTTCTTCTCCATGAGTTGGGCTTGTCCCAATAATTCAAAAAAGAGCTCAATCCTTGCAACTGGCCATCTTCTTCTTTTTTTGAAGCCTATTCCTTTGTCTCACAGAATTGGGCTAAGCCCATTAGGTTAATTAGTGAACAGAATTTTGAAAATTCCCATTCTATCCCTCCTGGTCTCCCCCTCCCCTTCGTGAGTGTGGCGTGCAGAAGCCCATTGGCGGCGCAATGCTTGGGGGCTAGATCCAGTGGCTCTGGTGGCTCCGGCAGCTCGGTCGGCGACCGGCCGTCCATCGGCCATCTCTCCCACTGTCCATCAATCACATATCTTCCCCCCTCTATCTCCCTGGTGCAGCTCACCATTTCGAAACTCGTCCCAAAACCTATCACCGTCGCTGCATGAATATCCGGATCAGGTGGCGTCAGGATCGATTTCTCCACCTAGTTGCGAGTTCGTTGGCCCCAACGGCGCCACTACCACGGCTCCTCTGCGCAGCAGCACCACAACACAGATCTGGTGGTTTCAGCGGCAGTAACTCAGCAGTGTCGCAACACGGTGGATCTGGTGGTGGTGGTTTGGCCGGCCTGCTCGAGACCAGTAGCTCTATGGCTGTCGCGGGCTCCGTTGTCTGGTCTTCGCATTTTGGACCGTCGTTATTTTCTACATAGCGGTCGTTGTCCGGTGGTGCCGGCAGTGGAAGGGGATTGGCTGGTCCAGTGGCGACACGCCCTTCTGTGGCCATCGCTGCCCACTTCTCCCCTGTGTCCTCCTCCTTAGCTTGTCTGCGACACAAAAGCTCAGAGGATATCTCCATCCTCGGCCCCCAATCTGTTGTCTGGGTGGTCCGATCTACACCAAACAGAGCTCCACATCCATCTTCTCTGTCGATCTCTTCCTTATTTGTGTCGTCCAACCCCTCAGTCTCCACTTCTAACACCATCTCCTTCTGTTTGACCTCTTTCCCTTCTACATCCGATTGTGTAGCCAGCATTTCTGTTTTTCACAATTTTTCTCACCTTGCAAAATAGCCGTCCGCGGCAGCTGTTCAGTGGTGAGTGTCCCTCCATCCTCGTCGACGCGAGGTTCTGGTCTACTTGGTGAAGGTTCCAGCGTTCTTCCTCTGAGGAACCGCAGCAGTTCTTGCTGCAGCTCGTCATTTTGCTTCTGTCGTGCCTCTCTAGCCAGCCGCTCGTTGATGGCTTCCTTCCTTCAATGCTTAAACATCTCCAGCAAATTTTCAATTTCAGTTTCTTCTCCACTGCTTCCAATCTAGCTTCCATCTTCAAACCCAGTATCCACAGCTCCTAGATCGGGAGCTCTGATACCAGTTGATAGATACCAGCTCTTCTGTTATAGAAAGTTGGGAATTAAAAAACTCAGAAATTACAGAGATAGAAACTGAAAATTATAGAAAACTAGGCTAGCTCTTCGAGGGGCTAGCTTCCTCCCAAAGCCTACTCAATATTCTGCCTACCTCTCCTCTCTCCCTCCCCTCCTTTTTATCCTATCTGATTCCTTTTCTTGCTTTCCTAACCACCTGCCATGTGTGCAGGTAGTTACAAAATAAAACCTTGCAACAGAACCTTGCACCCTTTGCCTACATGAGGAGAGTGATTCCCTGCTACCCCACCCATTCCTCCTAGTATACACCCTAGAGATGGGTGGGTATCTATCAGCATGTTAGAGATATAAAACCATTTATGTGACTTCACCTAACAGCTTAGGCTTTAGGAGAGTTGGTCTATGACAAAACTCACCACGTGCATGTGTATGATGTGCCAATAAATAGTAGCTCTGCTAATATTGGTTTGATAAAATCTAAACAATTTGCCCCATGGGTGAGGAATAGTACCATTTTTCCAAGCAAAGGCTTCAGTTTCATAGAAAATAGGCAAGAACCAACAGAATATGCTAACTTCCTAGGGTTTTGTCTATAATTCACTTAATTCACATGTTTGAAGTTGAGACAAGAATTTTCATAAAAATTATGCATGGTTTTTGGCTTAATATAGAGCAAAGAAAAGGAGTATGTGTAAGAGCTAAATCTTGGAAGATTTGGCATATACACCTTTTTGTCTCCTATGACCCACATTGATTTGGGGTATGCATTTCTTTTGTGCTAAAGCATATGTAAGTTAAAAAAAATTAAAATTGGCCTTCTTCCATAACATGACCATATCGTGTGGAAGCTCGTTGGGCTTTAAGTGAGGAGATAACATAGATGTACTTACTATTGCCTTTGGATGACATTTAAGGTAATTATGAGGAAAGTTCAGCAAGTTTTGAACTCTAGAGTCTAGACTATTTGGCCATCAAGGTTTTGATCGCATGTCAAGAAATTAGTGATCTAAAAGGTTAAGTTGTCATGAAGTCTCAATAATACCCTTATATTTCTAATAGGAATAGTATA
The DNA here is from genome assembly GCA_019955255.1 of Castanospermum australe. Taxonomy (NCBI): domain Eukaryota; kingdom Viridiplantae; phylum Streptophyta; class Magnoliopsida; order Fabales; family Fabaceae; genus Castanospermum; species Castanospermum australe. The sequence goes on along the minus strand of NSJW01000381.1, from coordinate 770,219 downwards.
GTTTCTTTTCTTTGTTATTTCTTTTCAATCTTTTCCAATGTTTTGAAAACCAAACTGGACCAGACCGGCCGGTTGAACTGGTTCGGTCGGGAACCAGTCACCTCTGCGGTTTGGTCCACTTTTCCAAACCGTTGAGCAAGAAAATCAGTCAAGAACTGGAAAACCAGCACTGAACCGAGAAGACTGTCTGAACCAGTCGCGGTTTAAACGGTTTGTAAGTCTGGCTTCCAGCTTGTTCGCACCTCCTGGTCTCAATTTCAAGCACTTCCAACAACTCTAAACAAGGATCGCTGGTGGTCATGCGGCCTTAGAACACTCAAGAAACTTCATGGGTGGTCTGAGGAAAGACCTTCGTTCTGGGTTCCATTCCCTATCTTTCTCCATTTTAAGCGTTGTTTTTATTTTGGAAACATGGATAAGAATCCTACAAGCCAACCCAAAGCACAGAAACGAAGTAAAGGAGAGAAAGTAGAGGGAGCCCTGCAAGAACTGAAATGAAGAGAATAGAGAAAATAGAGAGCTCCTGCAAGAAGCATAAAAGAGGAGCTTGAATATACTTGCAATACCAATGAAACAGAAATTAAAAATAGGAAGAGGTTGGGTGTACAATTTACAAGTTTCAAGAGAGATTGGAGAACGTGAAGATACATTGATCAGAAATCATAAAAGTTGATATGACTAAACAATTATAAAGCTGTAATGTTTAATGAACACAAATAACGTATTAATGTAAATATCAGAATCCAATCTTATCACAAGTAATTATTAAATATATCCTATATGTGATAAAAAAATATATATATCCTTATATGATCAGATATCAATAATATGTTTTAAACAATCTTTGGCATTATAATAAAGATAAAAAGTTGTTTAAAAAAATAAAGAAAGACAAAGATATTTTGAAAGATATTTTATACTGTATTGGAATTTATTTTAAAAATAATAATTGAGATATTAAATTCATAAATATAGTTATATTCTAAAAATAATATTATTAAATTATATTCTGATTCAACCCTGGTTCAACCCTAGTTTAACCATGGTTGAACCATTAACTCGTGAATTAGTACTTTCACCAATTTAATGTCCAATCCGGTTTTCATAACCTTGATCTTTTCTTCTCTTAGAGGGCTTTTTTAACCTAACATCTTGTATACTTGGCTTTGCTCCTTTGCAATCTTAATGTGTTACTTGTCCATCAAGGAAAAAAAAAGTGGTGAAAAAAAAAGAAAGAAAAATCTTTTAAGGCTAAACTACTAAACAAGTCTGGATGTTAAAGCATATTTGGTATATAGTCCCCATGTGCCTCTTGATTGTACTTTATGGCTGTCAATTGCAGGGTATAAAGTGAAATAAATATAGCTTGTACTCTCACTATATCATTACCCTTTTTATTCTCAATGTTTTGTCAAAATTCTTTCCTTTCTCTTTTTCGTTTCCACTATAAATGCCCAAGATGCTTCAAACCTGTTGAAATGATCCACTGAAAACAAATATCATTTCTTGCTTATTAATATAATTCATGTGAGACTTGGTGACTATATGTTGCTGGGGTTATTGATCTATGGTAATTCGTAAGAAGCACTAGTTAGGTGCTCTTATAATTTAAATTGGTTGTAAATATGGACATTTTGTTAGCATAGATTTTATTCAAAATATTGGGAATATTAAGAAATAATCTCATTTTGTGAGTGTACCCCAAGTTTTCTCTTTCTTAGTTATTAGGGAAAGAGGAACAAGAGCAATGTGTTAGAGGTGGAGGCAGGGTTTACCAATGACCTAACTTTTGTTGCCTTAGTAAATAGGATTAGATCATGGTTCCTGTATTACATTAAACCATGCCTTATTTTCTTCTTTTGCTTCTTCTGATCTTAATTTTTAATCCTATATTTGATTTTTTCAACTGTGCAGCTTAAATTGTTGAAAAGAATAGCTACTGTAAAGGATGACGGAACTGTAGAATTTGAAGTTCCAGGAAATGTAGAACCTGAGGCTCTAGGTGCTCGATCCAAACATGTACATAATGCTATTGTTGATGATCCACTTGACACAACAGACCTTCATTATACTCCGCCAATGAATATAGTGATGCTTATTGTTGGTACACGAGGAGATGTGCAGCCATTTATTGCAATAGGCAAACGCTTTCAGGTATATAGACATTTTCATATGTCTCAGTTTTCCCTCTTCCTATATATATATATATATATATATATGCTTATTGTTGGTACATGAGATGTGCGGCCATTTATTGCAATAGGCAAACACTTGCAGGTATAAAGATATTTTCTTATGTGTCAATTTTCTACTTCCCTTCTTTATGTGTGTGTGTGTGTGTGTGTTTTTTTTTTTTTTTTGGGTAACTCACATAAAATGTTTTCATTAAAACATTTAAATAAATGAATAGAAAACAGATATTACAAATTCTGGATTCAATTACCAAATAAAAAAGGAAAACAGACATCAATACTATAGGGCCCTCCATTCTTTCTGTATCAGGTGAGGAAGCCTCATGAAAAAGGCATCAGCTAAATACTATAAAAAAAGGGAAAACATGTCCGAACTAAGCATTCTTGCATTATGGTACAACCAATTACACCAAATGCTTGGAAATAAAACAGATTGACACAAAATCTTGGCTTTAGTCATCCTCTAAAAATTTCAAAAATGAACCAAGGAGAACTATTTTGAATTTGCTGAATGGAACCCCATCAAATGCCAAAATTGTGTAGAGCTCATTCCAAATATCCTGCGTTGATCAGAAATTGTTGTTGCTGTTAAAATCTATGTGAAAATAATTTTCCTAGATTGTATGTGATTATGAAATTTCTTGGAATCCTGTGAGTGAATACAGGTGACTGGTATCCAATTGTTCTTACATAATTTTTTATACTACGCTGTAAGTGGTGCATTTTCTTTCTTTACTAGTCATTCAATGCGAAACTATCATTCATGGATCCAGATGATTAAAAATATTAATGTGGGTCAACTTTAAGCTTAAATTTCTTGGTTCAAAGCTTGATGATGTGATGGTATCATCAGATAGTGTGTAATTAACTACTAACTCATGTTAAACTATGTTGAAGTTATAGGATTTTAGGTAGGGAAAGAGGGAAAGGGAGAATAGAGTTTGATATTAGGATGAGATTGATGTTATATAATATACTAACCTAATGGTCCTATATATGCTAGTAATTAGGTCAAGTACTAGTACTACTAGTACAAGACCACGCCCACTAAGCTTTACCTTGTTACAAATAGCAAACCCACAAATAGAAAACAAAGAACAACAAACAACACAACCCATCTCAACCAAAGAACTTGGGCAACTAGCACTCCCTCTGAATAACAAAACCTTAGCGACGTCCTTGGTAGATAGCTGTTACAAGTCTTAAACATTTCTACTTAGTGACCCATCGACCTTCTTTTTGCTTCTCCTCAACACTCGTCCCAAGCAAATGACACAGCTTCTAAAGTCTTCAACCTTTCTCCTTAGTGGCCCCTTGACCTCCAAACCAAAGTTATCAATTGCGGCCAGAGCAGGCAGGGTGGACCTTTGATTGATGTGATTCTTGTGATACAAAAGACAAAGCATTAAGTCTTATATATATTTTAGTAACCCTATTCAAATAAGGAAATAAATAAGAAAATATAATGAAATTGGGATACGATTCCTAAAATTGCTTCCTCAATTTGGGGACTAATTGATTCCACAATATATTTTAAAGATCTTCTAAAATATTCTAAAGATATTCTAACATACTCTTATAGCCCTTATGCAGTGCAAATTGTAGTATCCCAGTTTACATGCATTGGCACATTTTAGCAGGTTACTATATGCAATAAAAATTCTTATAAAAAGAAACATATGCTATAAAATTTATAAAAAAAACAAAATATGCTGTAAAACTAAATTGAGACTTAGGATCTTAAAACCATTGGGAGAATGGTGGCTAAATGGCGTTTGAAGTATTTCTTTTACAACTTGTAGTTATCTATTTATGTAAGTTTATGGCTTTGCCCTTGGTTTGGCTATATACCTTTGTCAAATATCCTTCTGTTTGTCCATGTTTGATACAGAACTTTCATTCGTCTCTGATATTGTAGCTACTGTATTTTCCCCTATATGTTCATTTTCTTTACCAGTTCTACTTCCCATTTCTTTCTTGGACAAAAATGCTTACTATTGGCACTGTTCTAACTTCTATTGGAAACATAGTTGAATAATACATTGTTCAGATTGGTTATCTTAGAAGCAAAAATATATGAACTGAAATCCTTAGTTTTGTTAATAATTTGTGTTTAAATTATTATTGAGTACAAAATTGAGGATTTTTATTTTTTATACACATTTATGTGCAGGACTTTGGCCATCGTGTTAGATTAGCAACTCATTCAAATTTTAAGGAGTTTGTTTTGACAGCTGGGTTGGAGTTTTATCCGTTAGGCGGTGATCCAAAAGTCCTTGCTGGTTGTATGTACTATGTACCCATGTACAAATTTCTGCTACTATTGTCTGAGTGGCCTTATACATGAATTTGTTCATTTCTTCTGTCCCATAATCGTTCTAATGCATTTTTGCTTGGGAGAATTACAGAAAAATAATTCTTGGTAAAAATATTTCCAGTTTAAGAACAATTAATCACTCAAGTGGGTAAGTAAGTCATAAGTGGTTACTCATTAACCAATCTTTGAACTTTGTTAATCAATTGAGTGGTTAATTATTCCTAAATTGGAAATGTTTTTTCCGAGGAAACCTTGTGGTATGCCAAGTTGGTTAAGCTGTATTTTGACAGCATTGCATGCTCATTGGGACTTTTCACCAATTGCCAGTGTTTTTTGCTTTTTTTTTTTTAATGGTTGTGTTTGTGTGTGTTTGGGCACATGCGCATGTCTACATATTAGGGTGTAACTGTGTATATGTTTAAAATGTAGAGTTGTAAAATATTGGAATCTTGTCAGTTAGACCTTTGTTTAAAAAATCTATGGGAATTTTGTTCCATTTGCATGGCTTTAATTGTATTTAAGACATTTCAACTTGTAGTGCATGGGCTTTTTCTTTGGGGGGGTAGAAAGTGTATGAGTTTGTTGATATTTGTATTAGATATAAGCCACTGGGACCATTTCACCAGCTTAGAGTTTTAGGAAAATTGATTCCCTTTCAATGCTGGTTTTAGGACAAGTACTCATTTGGCAATCATGTATGCCTTTGTCCTTCTCAAATCCTTCTTTGTCCATCTTCTATTTCTTACTTTCAGCTAAACTGCTAGAGGGAAAGACAAGGATAAGGAGCCTTTTATAACAATTGCAAAACAATAAAGTGGGTCTGGTGAAGTGCCATTCTTTTTAGGTTATTTGTTCTCGTTTTCTCCCATTCCTCTCCCTGTCCTGCTTTGTATTGTGTTTGTGTGTGTGCCTGTTATGAATTGGGCATACATCTTGAGTCATATGTTAATCCAGCTGTCATATATTTTTCTTTATGATTTTGTGACTGTGTGAATGTTATATGTTATGCATAACATGAATATAAGCACTTATACTTTACACTTCATGTGACTACCTAATATACTTTGTTCCTCCCCATCATTGTTTTGATGGCTGGTTATTGTCCAGTGAAATTTGAAACTTGAAAGAAGCCTGTTCTCATAAATGATCCCAAAAATATAACACTGATATGATGTGTGTCATGAATAAAGTATTTACCAAGCTCAGATCATGGAATTTTATAACTGTCTTCTTTACAGTTGCATTGTCCTATTATTTTGATTTATATTTTAAATTCTTTCTTGAGCAGATATGGTTAAAAATAAGGGCTTCCTGCCATCAGGACCTTCTGAGATACCCATTCAACGAAATCAAATGAAAGAAATTATTTACTCTCTTTATCCTGCTTGTAAAGAACCTGATATTGATTCTGGTGTCCCCTTTAAAGCAGATGCAATCATTGCCAATCCCCCAGCATATGGTATGCTCTCTTGTCATTTACATTTGGAGGATATGGTTGATTGAATTTGTGCATTTACATTTGCTTTTCAAGTAGTCAATGTGATGAATTTCATTACGAAATGATGTTGGACCAGTGTTGTCCATGGCATATGGTGGCAAGCTCAAAAAAGGCCATGCTGCCATGGTGCAGCAACCACCATATTGAAGCATGACAACCGTTTCAAAAAAATAACTTAAAATAAAATAAAATAAAATAAAATAATAAAACAATGAAGAACTTATCTAGAGAATTTAAGATCTTTAGAGGCTAGACGGGTAGAAGTCCTCTCCCTTTTGTCCTCATTACACATCCATCCTATACCCTTCCTGTTGCTTGTCTTTGTTGATGCAATGGATCCTCCTTCCATTCCATTTGTATTTGTAGCTGACGAGCTATCCTAAGTAAATGCAAAATTGCAAAGAACAAGAATAGAGATGTAAGTGACAAGAACAGACGTGAGAAAGAGGAAGAACTAAAGAAGTGAAAAACAGAGGAAGAGTAGAAGAACAAAGAAAGAATAGAAGAACAGAGGAACAATAGAAGAGGATGGTATTGATTTTGGAAGAAATTTCAATAAATTAAAAAGAATAGAAGTAGACAGAAATTGCAGCATCATCTTACCTGAATTGTTTTGGCTTGGTCTATGAGAAGTTGTAGTGGTTTTGACCTTGAAGAAGGACCAGATGCTGTAGCCCCCGTCCAGCATCCATGTCTTTCCATTCTGTCTATGAGAAGTTGTAGTGGTTTTCGTCTCTGACTCTACCTTCTTTCTCTCGTCTCTCTTTTCTGTCTCATCTCCTCTTGTCTCTCTCTCTATTTCTGTTTCTTTGTTTCTTTCTTGTATCGTATGCAAATCAGGCCACCCTTACGCTTTTATTGAACCCGATGCTTTCCATGTGCTGCCTTGCCTTGCTCTTGCTGTGACCCATGTGTCACCATTGCATCTCATTTATTTCTCAGTTCATTACATGTCAATTTGTGGCTGTAGTCCAAATATGATCTGGGTAGTTTAGTTACTGGGAATCCTGGCTTTATTGACCACAGAGTTGTTTCTGGATGTGTTGATAAATAATAAGAGATTCCTTTGGTACTCTTTACTTTTATTTGGGTACCAGAATCCCAAGCAATTAGTGGCCAATGTTTAACTTCATGTCCTATTTAATTGAAATATAAATACAATAAATTCTTATATTTTATTATGTTACTTAATGTCAATTTTTAATATTTTTCAAATATAATATTATAAAAAATAATTATAATGTAATTATGAAAATAAACAATTAATAAATAAATTCATTTTATCATTGTTTATTTGTATATATAGTAATTTTTAGAAAATAATGGATGATATTTTTGTAGTTAAAATTAGGTATCAGAATCAAGTGATACTATAAAACATAAAAACTCATGAATAACAACAATTTATTGTATTTATATTTCAACTAAATGAGACATATGGTCAAATATTGACCACTAGTTGTTAAGGTTACTGGTATCCTCATAAAAAGAAAGGGTACTGGAGAAACCTCCATAATAAGAATGCATGAACTATAAGTTTTCACCCATCATTTTCAGAACTTTTTTAGATTGTTTTATGCTCTGACTTTTGTGTTTTTTTTTTCCATCTCTACTGCATTTATTTGCTAGAACATATTTCTATAATATTTATTGTTCTTGATATAAGTTGTTAGTTTTTTTTAATATTTTGCAGGATTTTTGCTATATTTTATGTATATTTTATATTTGTTTTAATATGGCCACCTTGCTTCTGCCATTGACCGCAACTCTATCTGTTGTATATCTATGGAGGATTTTTGGCTTGCTGCCATGTGCCGCATTATGCCATTTACAACAGTGCATACACCAGAAAGCAATAGACCACTGGTTCACTGCACACATTCTCAGTTTTTACCTCCTTACTCCTTTCACAACCTTCAAAACTATTATGAGGGGTGCTTATTTGAACACATATGTTAAAAAAAAAAAAAGTGTATCAATAGGGCATTTGCTACATTCGCTAAAAATGTTACAATTTTTTTTTTTTGTTTTGCTAAAAAAATACTCGTAACTTTCTATGAAAACTATGTGGCCTTTGTCATTTTCATAAAAATGCAAACTTCCAATCTTTATGTACAAAAATTGCAAATCTTTGCACTTGCAATGCATTTGCAATTGTAAGTAAGAGCTAAAGTTACTTAGTTTAAGAAAATGGGTTAGTTGCACCTTCCCACCCTAATTTATTCATTCAATTGCACTTTCCATCCCGATTTATAAAATTGAGTACATTCCCTTTGAGTTAATATGATTTTTTGATGTCTTCCCTGTCCTCCAAATTATCAGTTAACTCTCACAATTTTGAGAAGCATGTATACCACAAGTAATTTTTGACAAAATAAAAACCTAGAAATACCAATTTTTCCCCTCTAATCATGACCGAAAGTCACATCATAGGAGATACTAGCTCGTCACTTTTGGCACACTTAGAAGATCATTTTGAGTATTTTTCATTAAAAAGTCACTTGTTGAATATTCGTTTCTCCTAATTTTGAGAATTAACCTCACATTTGAAAGACAAGGAGGACATTGCAAAAAATCAAAAGTGCTTAATTTCATAAATCATGGTGAATGGGCAATTGAACTGATAAATCATGTTGGCAAAGTACAATTGACCCAAAAAATTTACAAGAATTTATAACAAAGTTAAAAGAACTTTAGGTACTGCATGAACATTCAAGAATGTGTCTCCATCCACCTCTAGAAAAAGAATCATATCACAAGCAAACTGTAGGTGTGAAAGTGTAGCCTCCTCTGATACCCTTAATATGACCCCAATCACCAGCTTTGGTAAACATTTGACTCAACACATCAATCATTAGAGTAACCAAAAAGGAGATATAGTATCCCCTTGCCTAATTTCCCTCTTACCTTGAAACCTAGATTTTGGTTCACCATTGAAAAAAGTTTAAGTTTGAGAGGCAACCAGAAGGCCACCTCCTCCATCAGTCCATCTGGATCCAACACCATTTTTTGTAGCAAGAACTTTTCTCAGGAAACGCTGATAATTTGATCATAAGCTTTCTCAAAATCCAACTTGAAGAGGTAATCATGTTTCTTCCTTCTTTTGACATCATTCATAACCTCATTTGTTACAAAAGCTGCATCTAAAATCTGTCTTCCAACTATAAAAGTTCTCTCATTTTCTGAAATAGTTTCCAACAATACATCAGTTAATCTGTCTCAAAGAACCTTGGTAATAGGTTTCTAAACACTAGAAACCAAACTGATGGGCCTGTAGTCTGTCACCCAGATAGAAATATTGTTTTAGGCACAAGAGTGATGAGAGTAATATTCATACTAGCACCAATCTTACCATTACAATGAACCTCAGCAAGAACCTTCTGGAGGTCATCATTAGTAAGCTTTTGCAAAGAATAGACTATCACTGTCCTGATGCTTCTTTTGAAGGAGCTCTTGAAATCTTCTATTAAGATTAAACCATAATCTGTCTCAGGATCTAATGAGTGCTGACAACAGAATATAGACTAGGAAAGATAGTTCTCATATCATTCCCTTGAAATTGTGAACACTTCCACTTCTAAGAAAATTCCATTTTTGGACTTTTCCATTATGTTGAGTGCTAAAATTAGAAGCCATTGAAGCATTTTTTTATCAAAATTGTTGAAATTATACGGTTTGGTTAGGGATGGGGGAAAAGAGAGAAAGGAGGCTCTCAATAATATTATGAAATATATGATTGTTTTTATTCAAAATACTAACCTACTAGTCCTATTTATACTAATAATTAGGTCTAGTACTAGAATAGTAATACTATTACAAGGCCAAGCCCACTAAGACTAATAACATAATAACAATTTCCACATCTGATAACAGACATCAGACCAGAACTTCACACACTATTCCGATTTCCAATTTTGAAGGATATGGAAACTGACATGATATTTAACCTCATCTGATAACTCACCGGCTTTCAGTTTTCCATTCCCTTCCCCACTTGACATTCTCCAGTAGATGGGATGACATGAAGGGGGATGCCAGTTGTTTTTGTCATGTAATATTTTTGGTTCGACTATCTAAATTTCCGGTTACTGTTTCAGATACTGCTATCTTATCTTTCTTTCACATTGCCTTTTTCTTGTTAGTCAATCCTTTGTTTTACTTTTCTGATGAGATAAGCACATACTACTGTTTGACCAATATCTTTGTTGTACTTTGATACTGACATAGTAATATACATCTTTAGGGCATACCCATGTGGCAGAGGCACTGAAAATACCAATTCATATTTTTTTCACAATGCCATGGACGTAAGTTTCATCTTGGTAATGTAATCTTGCTGTTTCATATTTTCCTTAAGTTATTTTCTGGTTTACCATTTTTTTTCCTTTTGATCTTTAACAATTGGTTGTGTTAGTTTTAGTTTGTGGCAGATTTAAATATGCATTATATGTACTGTCTTTTTCCCCCCAGGCCAACTAGTGAATTTCCACATCCTTTGTCCCGTGTAAAGCAACAAGCTGGTTATAGGGTGAGTTCTTTAATTAATGCTGGTTCTTATCATCCCTCCTGATTTTGTTGTCTTCATGTTTAACTAAATATTGATCATTTATAACTCTTTCAGCTTTCATATCAAATAGTTGACTCATTGATTTGGCTGGGAATACGAGACATGATTAATGATCTTAGAAAGAAAAAGTTGAAGCTACGACCGGTTACATATTTAAGTGGTTCACAAGGCTCTGATGCTGATGTTCCACATGCGTATATATGGAGTCCTCACCTTGTTCCTAAACCAAATGGTGTTTGCTTTAGATCCCAATCTTAACTTTCTGTATTTCTAGTTATTGTTATAAGCGGTTCACTTAGTGCTGTTTCATAATATAGTTGAGGACTATTCCTTGATTTTTTTTAACTTGTGCTTTGTGTTTATATGCATATCCTTTTCAGTAAAAGCTAACAACTTTAAATTAATCTATATTCCCTATTTTTCATTGGTTTCTGTGACTAATGAAAAGAGTGCTTAATAAATCTATTTCATTCAATGAAGAAGAGAAGAGTTTAGGGAAAGAAACGTCTCAGTCCTTGAACAAGTCTCCCCTATTCCCTTTTGCAGAATAAAGCTTCTAAACTTCCTTGACTGGAAGTAGTTTAATCAATAAGTAATTGCATATGCTTTTGGTGTAAGCTTAAGTTCTCTCTTCTCAAATTCTATTTGGATTGTTAACTGTTATAGATAAGTATGTCTAGGGTTTAATATAGCAACCTATGTTATCTTCTATTGCTTGGTTCTTGGTTGAAGGATCCAATCTTTGTCATTTTTTGGTTTGCAGATTGGGGATCACAAATCGATGTTGTAGGGTTTTGCTTCCTTGATCTTGCATCAAACTATGAACCTCCTCAGGCCCTTGTAAAATGGCTTGAAAATGGTGAAAAGCCTGTATACATTGGATTTGGTAGCCTGGTGAGTGTATTTATTTCCATCATACATTTATTGTATTCATAAATGATTTCTGTGAGCTAAAGCTAGCTGTAGGAACTTTGCTTTGACTCTTAGCCCGCAAATTTTACGGTCGGTAACTTAATGATTGTTTGTGACGAGGTAACTGCCTGAAACATCTGTTATGTGTTATCTAACTTCCATCTTTCATAATTCATAGTTTACATGGAGGTTCTACTATATTTATTTTTCCCAGTTACAAAAACCAAAAGACCACTAGAACTGGTCATGTAAATGAGAATCAAATGGTCTGGTTACTTCTATGATGTTTCTTTTGTTGTTTCAAATAAAATTTATTAGTGTGTTTTACTGCTTGCTTAGAAAAATTTAGTGCTTTATTATTTAAATTTTTGTCTAACTTTTCATTGTTCTGGTGTTTCTAGTATGAACTCCCCAAAAGAAAGATGATGGTTGTTTAGCTATTGTGATGCAAATAATAATAGATTGGAAACTCTGGCTGCATGTCAGACTGATAGGAACTGGATCAGAGATAGAAAATTGAAACAGAAACCAAGTGTGTATCTCCTCTCCTAAACCGATATCAAGGTGATATCTTGTCCAGTGGGGTCTGTATATGAACTGAAATGTATTAGAGACAGAAAAGAAAATGCAAAGGATAATCCAGACTTTCTGAGAGGCCTGGTTCTCTCTCAAACTCCTCCTAACTCGCTCCTTACTTGTCCACTCTCTCCTCTATTCTTCCTTTTTATATCATTACAAGATAAAACAGAATTTCCCTCCTATTTCCCCCCTTACAGCCACGTTGGCACTCAGATAGCACAAGTCACGTTCTCCTCCTTGCCTACTTGGGTCTCTAATCCTCTACTTCTCTTCTTAGTGTAAACCTTGGTGATAGGTGGTTTCCTAACACAGACTTAATAATAAAGAAGAGAAATCAGGCTTCGTTCTTAGCTGGATCCTTATTAATTGATTTCTGTCTATTCTCTCTAATCTTATTGCTTGTCTCTCATTCCTATTACAGCCTCTTCAAGAACCAAAAAAAATGACACAAATAATTGTAGAAGCACTGGAGATAACTGGACAGCGGGGAATCATCAGTAAAGGATGGGGAGGTCTTGGAAATTGTAAGAATATTGATTATTCTTTGTTTCTTATTGTAATAGTTTATTAGTTTTTTGTTTTTTAACTAAATATGTTTCTTCCCAGTGGCAGAATCAAAGGACTCCATATACTTATTGGATAATTGCCCTCATGACTGGCTCTTCTATCGTTGCAAGGCTGTGGTGAGATCATCTAGTTCAATACTTAGTTCAGCAGTTTTTGAAAGTGACCTTGACTTTGAAAAATCACAATTCTATCTAATTTGTAGTTCTGTAAGTATATTGCAGTTGTAGACTTGTAGGACTATCATAGCCAGTCAGCTAAAGCTGCTGGTTCAAACACGGCAGAGTATGTTGGGTTGATGGCTCCAACAACCTTGCAGTTTACTTGAATTTATTATGGGATACTATCATGCTTCAATGTTGTTGGAGAGTGTCATTTAAATGCTTAATTTACCGTTGGTTTCTCCATTCATACCTGTCAAGAGGCGCCTTAGTCTATCCCAAAAGTCGACTCATAGGATAGGAGCAACCCCCCTTTTTATATAGGCCCAGGTCTTCCTCCTGTCCGATGTGAGCTTAGACTTCCAATACTCCCCCTCACATTAGAAGGGTGCACACCCCCCTCAGGCTTAGACTTCCGAGGGCCACCGGTGGTTTTTCCACACGGGGTATGGGGTCACCGAACAGGCAACTACACCAGGGCTCTGATACCATGTCAAGAGGCGCCTTAGTCTATCCCAAAAGCCGAACTCATAGGATAGGAGCAACCCCCATCTTTTATGTAGGCCCCAGGTCTTCCTCCTGTCCGATGTGGGCTTAGACTTCCAATAATATCCATTTGTTGCAAGATGGTTGTCGGTTCAGGCGGTTAGTGTCTATTTTAAACCATGACCATCCAAGACTTCAAGCCAACATAGACTAGAATGCTATTTATTTGCAACACCAAATAAGACTATTTTTCCTGGCAAAATGTTATTTTCATTTTACTGATGTTCTTAAGTACTTTGTCTTTTCATGTTGGTTATATTCTGTTTTCTTTTTTTTTTTTTCTTGTCGTCTTGTTTCCCTGGTTTACATAAACTCTTTTTTTTTGTTGGGGGGGGGGGTTGAGGGGGTCGTGAACTCTTACGAGTTTACATTATTTAGTAAATAGCTAATACATGACATACGTATGTCCTAGAAAAATAAGTACTTAAAATGTATCATGAAATGGAACAAAAGTTTAACTAAACCCATAGGCAGTCAAGTACAGGAGTCTTAACTCTTAATTGTATCCAGGAGACAAAATTCATAGCTTCATATATAAATAAATAAACTAAACATCACTGAAGTGAAAACTGAGAACAAAATTAAAGTAGGCTAGATCATCAAATCCTTGAAGAGGGTGAGCCTTGCCGCAACAGTAAGGTTGCTGCCTTGTGACCTAGTGGTCATGGGTTATAGTTGTGGAAACAGCCTCTCTTTTCACAGGGTTAAGGCTGCATATATTTGACCCTCCCCAGACCCCACAACGGTGGGAGCCTCCTGCAGTCTGCACTGGGTTGCCCTTTTAAGATCATCAAATCCTTTATCATAGTTGACATCATCTCCATTAGCCCCACCATCATCATCATATTCAAGTTATCTTCCTCCTCAGGCTTGGGTGAAAGAGATTCATCACCAATAGTGTCTAGTTTATCATAGTCTATGTCTTTTGAACCTCCATCTAGTTCCATGTCATGCACATAATCAAAATTAGGTTCCAGACCTTAATCATCATCAATCTCATGGCTTGGATTACCAATATTTTCATCAGCTTCAAGAGGTGGGACCTCTTCAACACCAGCAATTGCATCATCGTTTTTCTCATTATTCATTCATCATCTAAATGGATATTATCAAATTCAAAAGTAAGAGTTCTACTTGCTTGCTGGCTTCTTAATTCCAGGTTTTACGTCACATATACTAAATCATTCATATTCTTTTGGTGCAAGTGATTTCTTCTCCGTGTGAACCTAACAAAACTAAAAAGTTAAAAATTTCATAATTATTTCTTATTGCAAGATTTAAATTTCTTAACTACTAACAAATTTACCATGCAAAGTAGATAGAAATTTATTTATTTATTTATTTATTTTTTGTTACAAAGGAGGACTAAGACCTAATGTGGGTAGGGGAAGGATAGGCTAAAATGCAGGCAAAGCAACCTAGGTGGGATTCTATTCCAAAACTAGCAATCCTCAAAGGAACTTAGTGTCATTTGAGTTAAGGCTCTTGGGTGAAATTTTTGAAGTCACTTCCCATCTCAAATGTACTCTAATTACACTCAGACCCAAAGAACTACAAATTAGGCTAAGTATTCTAATCACATGTTTCTTAATTCTGGGCATCTATATCTATAGAAGTCCTACCACCCAGCAGGTGACATTTTAACAGGTACAATTAACAAGTTTAAGCTAATTCAAAATGCAAACTCATACAGTTTTATGAGTTAAAACGCAAGTTTAACTACCATGCTCCTAGTGACATCTTTTGCATAATTTGCGTGAATTCATGTAAGTAAATGATGACTAGAAAGCAGTCTTCAAGGATAGAGATTGTGGTTGAGTTTGACAAACTGTACAATGATTCTAATAAATGTCTTCAGAATTATTAATCTGATGGGGAGCTTTTTATTCTTGATGAAGAAATTATGGATAAGATAAAACTGTTTGTTGGGATTTGGTGACATGCATTAGTTGACTCAAAAGTTTTTCAGATTTTCAACTGTATCATTTGCAAAAATTTGGGTTGATGAAGTCCAGAGGTAAAAGATAATGTCGCAGAAAGATTTTATAAACTGTGCCATGAAAAGGAATCAATTTATTTCTTATTAGCTACATACTGCCTGGGAGGGGAGATATTTTGCAACTCTTAAGGCCATGATATGGGTACTCTCATGTCTTGAGATACGGTACATGACGCTGCTAGCCAAGGTCCACTAATGTATTGATTTGAACAATATATGTTGGACCTATAATGGTGTAAATAAGAATGAATATAATTAAAATTTAAAGAGAAAAAAAAACTACATGCTTGACAGAGAGCTGCATCGTTTCCTGCCAAACAAATATGAAGGAGCTTAGTTACTTTGGTTTTAATATGGTATTGAAGTTCATGTCCAATGGGAGGTATCATTTACTGAACAAGTGGTTGGAGTAAGATGCCATAGCGGTTTTCTGATTTTTGGATAAGGTCACTGATATTTCAAGTACTAACTTCTTAAGTTATGATGTTTGAATTTTAAAATTTCAGTTGCTATCATTTGTAAATTTTATTCTTATTCTCTTATCCGTTGCTTTCAGGTGCATCATGGAGGTGCAGGAACAACCGCTACTGGGCTGAAAGCTGCTGTAAGGAATTAATAGCTTTTTGAATCCTTAGTAAGTATCATATCATCTGGTTTTTCTTTTTAATAATTGGCACGTTTCTTCTTTCCTTGTAGTGCCCAACGACCATAGTCCCATTTTTTGGTGATCAACCATTCTGGGGTGAGAGAGTACATGCCAGAGGAGTTGGTCCTCCACCTATCCCAGTTGATGAGTTTTCACTTCCGAAGTTGGTTGAAGCAATAAAGTTTATGCTAGATCCCAAGGTAACAATAATTGTCCTGAAATATATATTTTTTAAGTTTAATATGTAAAAGCCAGGAGAGAGGAGCCTGCTTCTTTCAGAAGTAAATATTGATGCTAGATTCTTTATGCATTGTCTACATAGGTGCAAATTAATGCATCTTATTGAATAAGTCGATTGAGCCCCAAAAGCTAAGCTTATGAGAAACATACACAGCTATGTTATCACACTTAAACTAGAGTAACTTATACCACCTAAAAATCATTTTTAAAAGGGGTTAACTAACACTTAACTATGTGTTTTTGGTTGTAATGAACAAGATATTGCTAGCTGTGGATTTAACCTGCATCTGGAGTCAGGCTACCACTCTGCCAATGCTCAAGTGGCGACACTTGAACCAGTTACCTTGTATGACACCCTGCTTTTATGTGTGTGGTTATCAATTACTCCAAAACCCTGTGCTGATAGAAAATGGATTGAAGTCTCTTTGTCAAGCTTGATAAGTGTTAGAATATATTTAGAATATCTTTAGAAGATCTTTAGAATATATTGTGGAATCAATTAGTACTCTAATTGATAAAGTAATTTAGGAGTCATATCATAATTTTATTATATTTGTTGATTTATTTCCTTATTTGATTAGGGTTACTAGAATATAAATAAAGGTTAATGCTTGTCTTTTGTAACATATCAACACATCTAATATATTTATCACATTATTCTCTATTCTTCTTTCTTCTTTCTCCCAACCTAAACCTTATAATTTCAACATGGTATCAGAGCGGTACCATCTGCCTTGAGGGTGTCCATGCTTTTCGCTGTGTCTAGTTCTATAGAATTCCTTTTGTAAATTCTCCTTTATTATTTTCTTAACCCATTTTCTTATCTATTTTCTCTGCTTTTTTACTATTTATCTCTTTTCCAATGCTAGCATAGCATTGAGGGGGAGTGATAATGATAGTAGTGACTTTTCAATACTAGTGTTCGTGATGTTATCTTTTCATCGACGATCATTCCGATGGTGATTTCTTTCCCACTGATGAGTCATATCAGTGGTGTCTGTTCAATACTAGTGTTCGTGATGTTATTTTCCCATCGACGATCATTCCGATGGTGATTTCTTTCCCACTGATGAATCATACCAGTGGGTGACATCTCTTCAATAATAGTATTTGTCATGTTATTCTCTTTCTATCGACGATCATTCCGATAGTGATTTCTTTCCAGTAATGTTCATCTCTCCGGCGTCTCCAGCATCTTGAGTTGTGTTTTTAGCCATGGAGTTCATTTTATATTTATATTATTTAATTAAAGTATTTATTTGTAACAAGCTTAAAGCTTTGTAAGCTTTAACTTGAGAGGGAGTGTTAGAATATATTTAGAATATCTTTAGAAGATCTTTAGAATATATTGTGGAATCAATTAGTACTTAATTGATAAAGTAATTTATGAGTCATATTATAATTTTATTATATTTCCTGATTTATTTCCTTATTTGGTTAGGGTTACTAGAATATAAATAAAGGTTAATGCTTTGTCTTTTGTAACATATCAACACATCTAATATATTTATCACATTATTCTCTATTCTTCTTTCTTCTTTTTCCCAACCTAAACCTTATAATTTCAACAATAAGTAATAAAATATGTCCTGGTTTTATCCAATGTGCTAACCTTAGATGTTCAAGGAGTGGGAATGCCCTCAATGGGCACTTAGATCTGGGTCGAGATGGTCAGCAATTGATGTTCTTGCTATATTAGTATCCTTCCAATATACCTTCCCCATATTAACCACTTTCAACAATGACTTTGAGGGGCATTATTATCAGAACCAAGGATATAAAATAAAGGAAAAGCAAAGGGCATTGCAATTGACCCTTAAGTATGACAAATATACACAGTTGTCTTGAGTGTTGTCCAAGGTTGTTTCTTCAACAGAATATGTACCAGGGTTGTTTAAGGTGCTTGCCCACGTGCCCAAGCAGTGGTGACCTCATGTAGGCACTCCCTGTTGTCACTTTACCTTTCTGTCTCCCAGTAAAATCATTTCCAAAGGCAGGGGGACGCTAGGCAAAGTATGGGATGTCACATAGAGGGTTGTATGAGCTCCCAGTTCAGATCCTAGGGTTTTAATTAATATGCTATCATGGTTCTGTAGAAGCTGCTATATACTGGACCATATGATAAATTTTCTGTTCTTTGCTCAAAACTTAGTTTTCATTTATATTTGTTGGATGGGCCAGCGGGGAAGTAAGTTATGTATACTGTGCCTGTTAGGAACTAGTCCTCAGCTGAGGTAAACTCAGTTGCGGATGTTTGAGCCTGAGGTGTTGGGCAAAGCAATCCAATTTTGGTGGAATTCTTACAAAGTTTTGTTGGGTGCATTCTAGCAGAAGATAATCATTATGTTTAATTACTTAATATGATGCCAGGTAAAGGACCGTGCAGTTGAAATTGCTAAGGCCATGGAAAATGAGGATGGAGTGGATGGAGCTGTGAAAGCATTTTTTAAACAGCTTCATCGAAAAAAGCCAGAGCCTGAATCAGAGCCGCCGCCATCGAGTTTTCTCTCTATAAGCCGGTGTTTTGGTTGTGCCTGATTCAATGCAAGCAGGTTAACCCCCGTCTTTTGGTAATCTATAGGGTAAATTGCAATATTGTTACTGCATTTATGAGATGTGTTCCACTTATTCCGTACCTGCTTTCTATTCATAATCAGTTTCAGCTTCAATATTTGTAATATTTCATATGTATATTTTCTGGTGTGTGTAATTGATATTCGCAGAGTGCAGGGGTAATGGCTTTAATTCTTTTTTGTTGTTTCGCGCGAGACAGTTTATATCCTCGTGACCATGGCTGATTTTGGGTTTTCGAGGGCTTCCATGATATGTTTGGTCTGCATCCCTGTCTGTGAATAAAAATAATTGTACGCTATTTAAGTGGCATTGTTTACACTTGTGTGGGAGGTATCATTTGTCTGTCTGTGGGGTCAGTTGCTCAAATTTTAATCTCCCACACTAAATGGTTTGCAGCTGTAATTATTCTATGAAATGGTAAATGTTGTGCAGCTATAATTATTCTATGAAATGGTAGATAGTGTGCAACTAACATTATGTGTCAAATATTGATATGGTCCTTCTGTTCTGGTGAGGAGTCTAAACTATTGCTCGGGTGGGAGTCTAAGCTTTTTGCTTTTCTTTTTTGGTTCTTTTGATGGGAGTATCGGATATCTTTACTTTACAGGTATTGCGGTGAGATTAATCACTTGGACACCGTCGTCCTGGACACACTCGTGACTAGTTTTTAACCTAGAGACTTTCTCAATAAGTATTTATTTTAAGGATTAAATTTTGGTCTTTTCTTTGAAAGCATGGCTTGTGTATCACCGTGCCTAAGTTGGT
Source organism: Castanospermum australe (assembly GCA_019955255.1). NCBI lineage: Eukaryota > Viridiplantae > Streptophyta > Magnoliopsida > Fabales > Fabaceae > Castanospermum > Castanospermum australe. The sequence continues at coordinate 750,659 of NSJW01000381.1, read as the reverse complement.
TTTAAGCTTTCTATTATTTGTATTTTATACATAAAGTAGTTGAGTCCGATATTTGGGGGAGGTAATGTACACGGGAAGTATATGACATGTATCTGTGCTTCAATTAAAGAGGAGCTGATAAAATATTAGGTAAGCTTTATGGTATGAACATTGATAATTTTGGAAAGAGTAGATGCTAAATTATTTTATATAATCAATCTAAAAATTTTACTAATATTTAATATAAAAATTATTAAATAAAAAAAACAAAAGCTTAAAAAATATTACTATTTTTATTTAAAAATTGGACAAATTATTAAGTTGATTGTTTAGGATAATTTAAAATTTTTCATTTAAAAAAATAATTACATATAGTATATCTTATGTAGAATTTGAACCTTTCAGAAAAGAGTGCAATAGCGTTATCCAACGGTCAACAAAGTATTATGTAAGAAGCATGTGAAAGTAGGAAGGTTAAGTACTATTATCTATATTTTCTGCCCTTGTTATGAATCAATGTTATTGGAGTAATCAGTTGTTAGTTTAAGTGGTGAGAAATTTGTTTTCTTTAAGTAAGGTTTCAGGTTCAAGGCTTGTGAATGAAAAGAACTCTTACTGGGAGAGTTTTGTCTTTTATAAGTGGTTTACCTAGTTCCAATTAGATTAGTTGGTACTTAATGGGTTTTTGGATATTAGTGGTTAAACAAAAAAAAAATGTTTACATACAGAAGCCACGTGAGGAGAGATTTTATTATGATGTCTACTATGTGAGACAGTGAATGCTATGTTGCTTCCAAATGTTTCGTATTATGAATTTGTCATTAGACCGTTTTACCATATTTTTCTTAATAAATATTCTTTTAGTTTATTTTTATTTATTATGTAAGAGAATTATTTGTTTAACAATATTTGTTATTTGAGAATATTAAAGAAGTATTAATTAATTTTTTTGATTTTATTTTTATCTTTTAATAGAGAGATAATAAATAAAGTGAAATTAAAAAAATATTAATAAAAAAAATAATTTAGTTATTTTAAATTATATTTTTTTTATAATTGAAATTATTTAATAATTTTTTTAAAATTTGTATAAAAATTTTAAATAACTGATAAAAGTAGGCAAATTAAATATATTTGAAAGTACATTATTTCTCAAGGGCTATTGAGAAATTCTTGCGTACATACAAGGGCTATTGAGCTGCATGTAAGACTTATCATGCGGATTAAATCAGATTTCCTATACAAAAAAACTTTCCACATTTATTTCACATGTAAGGTAATTGGGTTCAGCTTTCGGGCGGGTTGTGGAATTAAGATTTTCAAGAATAAGGGCATTCGAGTAGTAGTATTAGTAATGGAGTCAAGGTTGTTAAGTTAGTAAAAAGCTTGTCAGAATTTATGGATTTCTTCAATAAGCATTGAGACGGAATGCTACCTTCTGCAAGCTTAAATGATATTATTGACTCGGGAGCTCAATTTGCCTTGTTCATTGTAGGCAATTGAAGAGGTAGTAATCCAACTTTATATAATCGTTTTTCTTCTTAATAAAGTTCTTATCAGAAGCCCAAGAGCCTTATCTCAAATAACGTCTTGAGATATGTGATTAATCTATTGTAGTTTTTTATAATTTATTTTTTTTTTGTTTATATAATTAAAGTATTTTTAAATTAACTTTTGCATCGACTAATATTACATCTCTCTTCAATGATCTTAAGGACGAATCTCTTAAATTGATTTGGTACATTTTAAAAAAATTAATTTATTTAGGTATGGCCTAAAATTTGAATAAAAATAGTTCATGTAGAAAACACACTTTCTTAACTACTAAGTTAATTGTGTGGATTTTTCCTTTTGTTAATAATTTGCACTCCAGTGGATAGTGTAACATGTTGAGTAATAAATTATAACGTAATATACTAGTAGCTAATATGCAATGGAAATTAGAAATGAATTTCAGATTAAACAGTACAGATTATTATTGCTTGTATGATAGATTTGTCAACATTAACGCCATGTTGGACATTACATGTGAAGTGGGATACGAAAAATTATTATATTCTTTTTGAACACTAATAAATGTATGTTTTAAAAAGTATTTTTATTATTAATTTTAAAAAAAATTATATAATTTTTATATTAAGAACTTAAAATAAATAATAAAAATATATCTTAAAGTATATATTTATTATGTTTTAGAAACATATAATAATTTCTCAGTGGTATACAGTCATAGTTCTTACAGGAAAACGACGTGAAGGGTCAGTGCATCCAAGGAGTTGGCGGTGGAGAATGCATGAGAAGGATCAGCCCATAACCTACTTATAGAATAGCAGAAGATGCAGCAACACTGCTCACTACACACTACAGCTCAGAGAGAGAGTGAGAGCACTGAATATTTGTCAAGTACCACTGCACTGGGTCCCAGACCAGATGCTGGTCTCATTTTGCTTTCAAGTCTCCCCCAATCCTTCCATAATAATTGGCCATTGGAGATCGCGAAGAAGCTGGTCAAGCTAATTACTTCAGCTACGTACTCTGAAACTATGACTTCCATCTAAACTGTTTTTGGCCGCTGCTTCCATTACTTAAGTTTGAATAATCTTGAGAAGACATCATTCTTTATCCCTTTTCTTAGATTATAAGAAAGAAAGAAACTAAATAAAGAAGAAAAAAATATATATATATATAAAAATATATTCTTTTCTCTTAAAATTAAAAAAAATAAAAATATAACTCATCTCTACTTGCACAAATGTTCCCACTTACCCATCTTTTTAGCATTTTTTTCCCTTCATTCTTAGCCTTTTTTTTGCTTGAGGAAAAAAAACTTTTATGTGAAACTTACATGTATTTTTTCTCTCCTTTTATATTTTTTCATTTAATCACACTCTCTTTTCCAATTTTCTCTTCCCGCATTTTTTTTTCTCCTCTTTTTTATCATTCCAAGCAAAGGATAAGTGCTTTCCAAGGAAACTCGGCCCATCAGTGAAATTTCCTACTCTGAGATATTTAAAAATAAAATTAGCATTTGTTGTCCAAAAGCCAAAGCTTTAGCGTAATTAAGTTCCTTTAGATATTGTTTGATTTCAGGTTTAAGTAATACTAAGGTCGTTTCATCTCCACTTTAACCTAATTTTTTTCTTACTAAGTCGTAGGCCTTTTTTCATTAAAAAAAAAGAGAAAATTAGCATTTGTTAACTAAGAAAAAACAAATTTAAACTCGATTATTCACTTTTAATAAAAAATCTTGTTAATACCTAAACTATGGCACGTGAGAGATTCTTAGTCTACACAATAAACAAAACCAATAAACAACTAATATCATCATTTTAAATTAACTAACATATGTTTGGATACAAATTTATATAATTATTTAATTAATATAAAATAATGATATGTTCATTTTTTATTAATTTAGCATACATTTGTCTAAATTAAGTTCAGACAATTTTTGAGGCAAACAAATTGTTCTCAATCACAAGGGAGCGCAACGTGGTTTGATAAAGAACAACTTGGTGAGAATTTTTATGTCTACAAGGTTGGAATCCATTTTATTTGCCTAAAACCCGAGAAATGAAAATAAAAATCCCAGTAAAAGGGAGCACAAAGTGCTTATGAAACCACTAAATTGTCAGACAAGTGGGAAGTATCCTCAAAGAGGCTTCTGCTTGCCAAGATGAAGACAGTGACTGGTGGGAGGAACTGTTTAGGTTGGAAAATGGAATTTGAATTTCTCTCTCTTATCTCTTCTGTTCCCAAGCCCATACACTTGTCTCATGCTCTATATTGAATGACTCTACTCAGGACCCTTCACAATTTCCAATTTTTTGATGACTTCCTACCAGAACTCTTTTCAACTACTATGAATATCTTCTTAAATACCTTTAATAATTTTTTTATATTAAATATTAAATGAATACTTTTATTTCTTTTAATTTAATAATTTTATATTAAATATTAAAAAAATTATTAAGAAAATTATTTTAGAAAATATATTTATTTGATCAAATCATAAGTCAAGATCCAAAATAATATAGACTGTTCCATTCTTTTAAGACTCTCCCTCCCCCATACTTTTTTCTCCTCTGTCACAATGTTGAACCATTTGTTCTGATATTTCTCAGGTAATCCATCATGCTCATCATTTTATATATTCATAGTTTTCCCTTCAAAAAATTTTACAAATTCTAATGTGTAACCTTAGTGTTTCCTTTTAATTCCTTTCTGGGTTTCAGAATACAGAGATGGAAGATCAGGAAAAAGTAGCCAAGGTTGGAGATAGCCCACGAGAAGATGAAACTTCAAGAGTTTTTCCATGTCTATTCTGTTCAAGAACGTTTTACAGTTCTCAAGCTTTAGGGGGACACCAAAATGCTCACAAGAGAGAGAGAATAGCTGCAAGAAAGGCCAAGAGGGCTTCTGAGTACTCATCTGTTTCCTTTGCTTCCTCACTGCCAGCCCCTGTGGTTTTTGCTCCAACCCATCAACTTGGTATTCTGAATCCTTCAATGTTCATCACTGCCCAAGCTGCAAATTTTCATTATTTCCCAAGCCACCAAATTTCAGAACAATTTGGATCAGATGTTGCTCCTAGATTTGGAAATGCTCAGTTTGTTGAGTCAAGCAGTGGATTCTATGAAGACAGTGAGAAAAGTTCTGTTAATTGGCAAGGTGACTTCAGCAGGGGTGACACATCTCAACATATATCATTGATGAGTAACAATCAAAATCTTGGAATTAGGAGTGAGAAAGATCAAAAGCTTGATTTGTCTCTTCATTTGTAGATTTTTGTTGTATAGAATTGGTATGAGAAGGTGCATTTCAGAAGAGAGCTAGCGAGTTGCAGGGACTGTTTTTTTTTTTTTTTTTGGAGTCATTGATAGTGTCTGACATGGTTTAGAAGAATAATTTCATTTTTTGGGATTAATAATTGTAACTCTCTTTCTAAAGCTAAAGTCCTCCTTTCTACTTTGGTTATTGCATGAATTGCTGAATAAGAGGTAAACTTCTATTTTACATTAAAACAAAGTTATTCTTAAATGAGTTTATTCAACTCCTAAAATGTGCAAATGAAATTGCAGAAATGTTTATTTCTAGAGTGCACATTATAGCTGGTGTAAAAAGTATATATGTTTATGGTGATAAGAAAACAAATTATGTGAAGAGTTTATTTTTAATATATTGTTATGAAGTTTTAAGAGAATATAACAAAACTTTTTTATAATATTATTTAATCATGTATTATACATATTTATGAAATTGAAAGTCATGTTTTAAGAATCAGTTCAACTGAAGAATGAGAATGATAGTTTATGATTTAACTGATTCTACTTGTAATTGACTTAGATAATGCCATAAATATATTTAAAATAAATTTGATAATTACTAGAAGTAATATATATGGTGAAGTTTTTTTAATTTTTTTTTTTTTATTAAAGCAGCATCCTAACAGTTAATTAATATGCATTGGAGGCGTCCAACACCATTGCATGGTAAATACGTGTCAAGCGTTGGCCTTGAATTCACTCATGCATGGCCTTGGAATCCACATGGACATCCAAGTTGCCAAGTTAGTTGCGCACATGCCAAATGCTCTATTAAATTTTTTAGGGTGGGAAAGTTGAGTTTCCTCTTGCCAATGAAAAATTCTTAAATACTTTAGAATATTACATTCCAATAATTAAAATTTAATCTAAATTTTATTATATAATATTTTATATTTAATCCAATCATATATAAATAATTTTATATTTCTCTTAATTCATTTTTTTAACAATCTTTTTAATTATTAAATGAAATAAGTATTAAATGTTCTTTATGTTTTTAAGATATTAAATACTTCTTCCATTCATTTTTATTTGATATTTAAGGTTTTTACATAAAGGATTAAGAAAGTTATAATAGTCTCACTTGTAGAGAAATATAGTTTCAAAATAACTTAAATTGTCATTTTCTCTCACTTTATTGAATATTTTTTCTATTTTTAAATTTCACTTATTTTACTAATTCTCTCTTTATTAAAAGATAATAATAAAGTTAAAAAAATTAATTAATACTTCTTTAATATTCTCAAATAACAAATTTTTTGAAATTTTTTTTTTACACAATAGATAAAAGTGAATGGAGAAAATAGGTTTTATAAATAATATAATATATCCTCCTAAGACTTCCTTTTAATACTTAATGAAATATTTATTAAATAAAAAAATAAAACATTTAATATATTAAAAATATAAAAAAGCATCCAATTCTTCATTTAAGAATTAGAAGAATTATTAACAAATGAGTTGAGAAGATATATAATTATTTTATAGATTTTATTAACATGTATCATAAGAGCAGATGTTAAAGATTGAAAAATAATATTTATTATCCTATATTAAATAATCTCAATTACTTTAAAAAAATATTAAATAAATTTTAAATTTTTAAGATATTAAATACTTATACTTTTTAATTTAATAATTTTTATTTTTTATTAGGCACGTGTTAACAAAAACCCTTACTCTATTCTATAATTATAGTATCCACATTTTATAATTTTAATGAACTGGTTATAACACTATGTACATAAGAATTTCTGCCTAGCATTATCTCCAGAGATCCAAACGTCAATATTCAATAACATGGCAAGGGGAAAAACAATTTCAAAAGCATAGGGAGACGTTAGCGCTGAGGAGAAGTTGAAGGAGAAGCGTTAGAAAATGGTTTTCCTTTCTTTCTTCTTGTGAGTGTCTGAAGAGAGAGACGGTGGCACTGTGAAAAGAAGGGATCCAGTTTGAAAGGGAAACGACGGACCCCGCGACTGAAACTTTTATTCGACTCAAACTAACTATTAAAGCTTAAATAGATTTTTATTTATTTTTTATTTTATTTATTTAGACGTTTATATTATTCTTTTTCAAATATAATTTTAATTATAAAAACTCATTTAATCTGAAAGTAATTACTTTTTCTTTTTAAATTGATCATAATTTTTTATTAAATATAAATTAATTCATTCAAATTTATTTTTAATTAAAATTAAATTTATAAAATTAAATTTATTTAAAATTAAATTTATAAACTCTAATCCAAATACATTCTTACACTAAAATCCCGTCATATCTGAGACTTTGAATTGAAATGACAAATGTTCTATCTTTTATGACCACCAAACCACGAAGATACATTAAAATTGCTAATGATTAGTCGACGAATCACATTCAGTAGTGACAACGGATACAGAATGACCCTATATATGATGGCAAAAGGGCCGCTGGACAGCACAACACTTGAAAACTCCAACCCTCATCCTTGACGAGTGTAATTTTATTACTGAGAATTCCAGGATTACCTAGAAAACAAACCATGTGCAAATGAATTATATCCATCATCTTAGAAGCTATATGGCACCACTATATGTTAGCATGCATTGTTGGACTAATTAGTGAACAGTTTTGGGATCACACGAGAAAAAACCATCTAAAAACCCTACACTTTGAATTATTTGTAAATCACTGTTATGAATTTTAAAATTATCTTAATTAATATTCAAATTATAATAATTATCCCAATTGACCCTTGTCCATTTTTCATTAAACCACTTAATGAAAACAAAGTGATTTGCATATAATTTTTAATAACATGATACTATAATCTTATCATATCTAAAGAAATCCGAAATTTTCATTTTAAATCTATATTTTATTCATTTTATATACTTATTTAACCATATAATTTTCAGAAATTAAAATAAAAATACGTTTTACTCGAAAAAGATAAATGAAGTATTAATTAGAACGAATATTTAACTATCTAAAAAAACCAATTTGAATCACACAAATATTTAAAAATTTGAAAAAATTAATTTAAATAATTTTTATAGTTTCAATATTAATTAAAACAATTTTAAAATTTATGGAATAAATTACAAATGACCTCTCAATAAAATTTGGGGTGAAGACCTCTCAATAAAACTTGGAGTGAGCTATCAACAAATAGAGATTAAGCTTGAGACACAGATTAAACTTAAATAGAGATTATTAGAGACTAATCCATTAACAATCTCCTTCACACGAATAATAAATCAACAAATAACCTTTGGAAGGAAATAAAACTATATGCCCAAGGTTCACTTAGTTTACTAACATTTGAATTTTCCTAATGAACTCTTGCACGCACAATGAAGCTCCAAAACCTGTATCATTCTAGAACGCCTCTTCCTTTGCTTAATGCTGTTGTAAGACTTTGCTCAACCAAACTTAGCGCTGGAATGAGATGGAATAGGAACCAGTGTTTGGATCTTTGACAGTTTTGAAGTTGTCTACGCTCATCCCAAAGCGACCCAACACAGAATTGCCCATGTCTTTCAGTTTTGCTGGATCAAGAAACAATTTTATGTGTAAGCAAATGACGATAGTGAAGCATATACTCAGAATCACTAGAAAATATAAATAGAAGCAAAATTGCAAATAGAAGCATTATTATATACCATTCACAATTCAATATAAGACTGATTTTATAGAACATATAATAGGCCATGATGTTTATGTAATGATTCATCACTGCAGATGCAACTAAGGAGAACCCTAACCAACTCCTTAGTTCTGCCTGGATTTCCAGAAGGCTTATGCCATGAAGCAAGACATTAACCTTGCTTTAGAAACAAGTACATATAATCAGACCATCCTAAAGTTTCTCCCCCAAGATTCCCAATCAACAAAATCCAACCTATGTCCATTAAAAAGAACACAAACATCATACCATTTCAAGCACACTCTAGGAAGGCAATGTATATCTACAAGATGAAATGCAGGCAAAAGCAAGCTGAGTTGCACGATTCATCTATGTAACTGCACTATGATTCAAAATCACTCAGATATTCAAAGTACATCTTTCAATCACCTAAATATCTCCAATGCTTGAACATCTTAACAAGGCATCCATGGATTCCATTGCTAACAGAATCTCTTTCAGAAATGGTCTCATATTTGACTGAAGAAGATTTGGATTTCATCCAAGTGAACAATTCGACTTCGAGAACAAGTTACTTTCAGCAGTGGACATGCAACTACATTTAGTAAAAAGCAGACAGACTTCACAGTCCATATCCAGTACTTATTGCATTGACCCAGGAAACACGTAGCAACACAGACAGGAATTTTCCCCCATTTACCTAGAGATCTTAGAAATCATGCCATGTTAGCTTTGGGCACAGTGAGAGAGAAAGAAAAGGACATATTAAAAGAAGTTATATTGGGGAATAAATTTTACAAAGTGCATACATGAAGAACAAAGGTAATGCAATGAATACATGTCCACACCCCACCCTGCAAAAATAGGGGAAAAAAAAAAAACCCGAGAAAAAAAGAAGATTTACCAATCATTTCTTCCTTCATCTTTTCCCTCTTTTCTGCGGCAAGGGGCTCCAATCGGCGAATGGCTTTCCTAGCTTGATCATTTGAGGGATCAATTTCTAAGATTTTTTTCATATCTGCCAATTAAAAAAAAATGTCGAAATGAAAAGAGCAGGATATGAATGAACAAGAAAATTTGCAACTTTGTAAGAAGAATCTGAATGCTATCAATGATGTGAAAGGCGCACTTATACATTAAGAGCCAAAGAAGTATATGATTAAGGACAGCACTATACAAACAAAGACAGTAATGTAAAATTTGAATTCACCAGCAATGGCCTCTTCAAAATGTTCAAGCTTTTCATGGGCCTCTCCTCTTCTCACCAAAGCTTTAACATACACAGGATTCAGTTCTATTGCTTTCGTGCATTCTTTGATTGTGTCTTCATATTTTCCCTGAGATATATTTTGCATATGTTAAATGAAAATCCTCATGTGAAATATTTTTAAGGAAAATCGAATCAAACAATTACAAACATAACAATAGGGACACGAATGATGTTAGATTCCAAAGCAACTTTATCTGGAATAGAAATTATTACATAAAATGTCAACATACAGGATTAAAAAGTTGAAGCATAGGTAAAATGAAAAAGAATATCAAAGAGATCACAGTTGAAATGCCCATCACTAATTTGGCAAAAATGGCACTTCTAAATTGATGCATAAGGTATCTAGTCTCCATTCTTTTTGTCTTTCACTTAAGCAGGCTCCTTGATTGACGGAAAATTGGGATCAGATTTACTCAGACTTATTACATTAGGGAATTAATAACTATGATAACCAAGCTAACTTATAGTAAGTATCCTCAAATTAGATGCTCACAACAAATTCAGTCAATGTTCATCTATAAATGCTTTAACTATTTTTAAGTCACATTAAATTGCTTATCGTTGGATCATAATGCTTGCATCTTCAAGGGTGCCTCTTTGCCCTTCTCATGGCTGTTTCAAGGGAATTGCTATTTCTTGTATGCAGGTAGCTTTGCTGCTTTCTTGATTTTTCCATGTTCTTTGTTGCATCTTGGCTTTTGTGTTTTGGAGGATATCTTATACTCCCCCAGTTGTACTTTCCCTCTTTTCTCTCTAATAAATCTTTTTTTATAAAAATTATAATAATAGTTTCAATTGACCAAAGACGTAATTTCTACTCTTCCAAACTAGTATGTAACATGAGCTGAGAATAAAACCAATTTTGAACCTCAACCTATAGTTCTGAACTCTAAAAGTGAACTCAAACATCGCATGGTCAAGAACCAAGTTAGACCACTAGGCATAAACTGTCTGGCTCTGGCAATAAATTGAGATTACTGTGTCTGATTATCATGTGTGAAAGAGCATAATACATGAATGTACTGAGCTATTCTCATTAATAGGATTAAAAAAATTACATACCAGTTTCAGAAAGCACACACCACGGTTTGCATGGCATATTGAACGTATTTCCACAGATGAAGCCATATCTGGTGCAACTTGTAAAGCAAGTTCATATTGTGATAGTGCCTCCTCATACTGCCCATCTCCAAAAAGTTTATTCCCTTCTACCTTTGCTTCATTTGCTTGAGCTAACGCTTTCTGTCACAGAAAGCAACAGCACTCAATTACTTTCTTTTCTTCAGAAAGAAATTGTTTTGGTAGAAATCAAATCAATATTCATCACCAAGAGAATACTGGCAAACACAATAATTGTTGCAAAAACAAACTCCATAAACTTTTGAAGAAAGGGCGCTTCATGATCTACATATAATTTCAACAGAAGCTACATCCACAAAGTCTGGCATGGTTCATAAATACCAGCAATGATATTAAATAAATCATACTCAAGCTGTTTTGATAAATTAACTTTAACCCTCAGTTTGGACTCTTTAAAATGGAAGAATTCATGTCATTTATGAGTGAGTTCTTGCATAAAACTTGTTTGGAATGATATAAGTTTAGGAATTCAATACATTTATAAATCATTTTGCGTGCAATAGTTTATTATTTGTAAATCTTTTGTTGGATTAGTAAATCATTTCATTTCGAATGAACTCTTTTGAATTCTAAAATTAAACCGTTCCAAATAAAGGAGGGCGAGTCTAATTCATGAAATGATGGAGTGGCACTGAGGCATTTAATACACTAGAGAGCAGGTATTTCAACAATTCCAGTTAAACATTCAAGTAACCTGAGAGTCATAACTCATATAACCCATCATCTCTTTCCCTCAATAATAGGGATGGTGAATGTCCAATAACTTTAATTATGACATCATCCCAGATTACTACTAGCAGGTTGGTATCCAGAGGCCACCTGGGACTAACATCCTGGTAATTTTACAAAAGCAAATGCATATTTGCATATATATGTGTCGGAAAAGACTATTTTGCATTTGTTTTATTTTCTCCCACTATTGAGTTGAGAATGAGATTAGCATTTAGTCACACAATTTATCATATTAGCCAAGCATTATTACCAAAAGGAAAAAACAACTTAATTACTAAAACTTTGAAGCAATCACAAAGACCCAAAACACTATTTTGCATTTGTTTTTTCCACGCATGAGAATGGTTCCCAATTTACCACCGGAAGAAAAAAACGTAACTACAAAAAAATTTGAAGCAATCAAAAAGGCCCAAAAAAAGTAATTAACAAAATCCTCAATCGCGAAACAGAACCTGTTCCAAATCCTCAGTGTTTGAGGCTTCGTCGGAAGAATCGCGAACACCCTGATCCTGCTCTAGCTGCTGATGTTGCTCTTGCTCTTGTTGACGATGCTGTTGTTGAGGCTGTTCTTCATGCGCATCCCCTCCACGACGGCCAGCTCCGCCGTCATCGTCGTCGCCGTCGCTGCCGAGCTCGGCGTCGCTGGCGGTTTCGAAGCCATCGGAGGCGTCCTTGTTGGTATCGGCACCGGCGTCGGCGGCGGATGATGTTGCAGGTGCCGTATTGGAAGGATTCACAGTGTGCTCCTCAGCCTCCTGCTTTTCTATCACCACCATTTCTCGAAAGCACGAAAGCTTCGCGATTGGCTTGTTTGGATGCGCAGAAACTTGAAAAGCTATTTTCTGAGGCTGACGAGATCTGAGAAGTGAGAACAAAAAATGATGTTTGAATTTTATATATGGGATTGTGAGCTTTCTTTCCAGAATCCTCCGTATTCGTTTTCTTTCAATCGGGGCAACTTGTGAGAATTTTTCGGATCATCGAATACCAAAACGACATCGTTTTCTGCTTTTCTTCCTCTTTATTTATTTTTTCTTCATTTCATTTAACAGTTTTTTTTTTCTTTTTTTATTTTTTTTAACAGTATAATTTTTTCATCTGCTTGAATGATGTATAATACTGGTAATTCGAGACACTGTTATGTTACTAAAATGGATAAAAGTTTTCGACATTTATTTAAAGGGATTTAATTTTTGATTTATTGATATTTATATTATCATCTAAATTATAAATGGTCATATTATTAAAAATATTTTACTTTTAACATAATGATTATCATAGTTAAATTTATTAAATAATTTAATAATATATAATTAAATAATAATATAAAATTTTGTATATTAATATTTACATTAACAGTAAATAAAAGTTACTCTTATTTGAAACGTAGACATTTTGTTTTTGTCCATTAGTCTACAGGTTGAACTACATTAATAACGAACCAACCCACAGTAAATAAATACCATAGTAACCATGATTTAATCTTTGCCTGTAATTAACATTATTTTATATCTATTGCCTTACTTTATATTTTTCAGCAAAGGACATTTAAATGAGATAACTATAGTTTGATGCTTACATGTAAACATTATTTTAGGTTGTTCCTCGTTTAGAATTATTCCTAGTTCTTCTCTCACCATTTTTTTTTAAAATTCATGCATGTTTGAACTAGCATACATTATACCTATAGTTAATGATAAAGGTTCGTCTTCCCGTGATTTTTTTTTTTTAATTTTTAAAGCTTCTCTTGCTATATTTCCGAAAGGGCAAAAAATTCATCGTTGTCAGCTATGCTACTAGAGGCTATGGGGGAGTCGGAATCGGAAAGCACTCATCTTGGGGTGGGCTTATTACATAGATGCTTTCTGTAATTATCCGCTCTACACTTTGGCTAAGTATTATGTCAAAGATTTGATTTTTTGTGGACGTGAATGAAACCTATGTTATTAGTAAACTTTCTCCTGCAAGAGACACGATCAAAAGTTGATATATTAATCCTTTATCTTTCGAATGAGAAATACTTTAAAATACCAAAAAAAAAATTTAACCAAAAAATTTATAAAAAGTTTTTTAAGTATTTACTTTTTGAAACTTAAATAAGTTACTTTAAACACACATTATTATAATTATCAAAGTGAGTATGGTTCACGGATTAATCTCGTTCAATTTACTAAAATAATGAGTTGAATAACAAAAAATTCAGTCTTTGTTAGAGGTAAGCCAAAATGACAAAATTAGCTCACATTGGGCCTTACATTTGTTAAATTCTTAATTTTTTTGAATAATTAATCATATTTTTATTATGTTTATTACAATTAAAATTAAGTTTGTTATTAGCAATATTTTGATAATGTTTATAACAATTGCATCCCACGGTCCAAATCATTTCAAAGTAAGACTATTGCATCAAGAAAATTATTGCTGACATAAAAGATTTTAGATACTTAGCACTAACCCTAGATTTCACATTTTTCGTTGATATTATTTGCATCTCGAGAGGAGAAAAGACACTCAACACACATTTTTCATATGAAGTGAAAATCTCATTTGACACTAAAGATTAAGACGCTTTAAAATGAAGTGTGCATTTTACTGAATAAAATGCGGGATAGATCATTAATGATAAAAAAAATTTAATGATTTAAAATATTGTAAAGTAAAAGAAACTTGATAGTGTCTAAAAATTAAAAATGTATTGTAATTTATGGATTTTTTAAAATCAATTCTTTTAATTTTTTTTCATTAGTGATTATTCTCTTGCAGTTTAGATAAGTCAAACCCGAAAAAGAAAAAAAGTGCAAATACGGGTTAATCTAATCAACCCAAGGTTCCAATACTAGTTCTTGTCATACAAAGCAAGTCCGTTAGCTACCTCATTTGTAGAATGGGAAAGAAAACATTGGGCTCTCTTGTTAATTACTAAATATTTTCATATCAAATAACTTGCTCAGAACATAAATATTCCTTGAGATAACAAAAAGGGGAAAAAAAAAGAAATATTTTTCAAAGCCTTGAAAATATTTTAAGGATTTAAAAAATTTCTAAAATAATATAAAGAAAGAGATATTTATCTGATTAAAAATATGAATATGATAAGAAAGTTGTTTATTATGTTTAATTTTTTTGAAACAAAGATAGATCAAAGAAGACCTACCACATGATTCTTTTTGTCTTTAACTACAGACTAGCTCACCCATTGGACAAAAAATGAACACCATGGGTTACCCTGCTGGTCTGCTACTACTACCCAAGAACCCATCTTTCATCTACAGAACATTCCTCTTTTTAGCAAATAATCCTTGGAGCTCTTATTTTTTCGGTCATCAAAGTCGAAGAACAAAGGCAACAGAGCTAACACAGCGCAATAAGGCCCCAAACGACACAGCATGAAAGCTACAGGATAAGCAACGAAGCGTAATTCAGCTCGTTTGGACATGCTAGCAATGCAACAGCCTAGCTAAACATCTGCATCAAGCCCAGAGTGGCTCCGGCTCAGATCAGAAAGCACAATGTCAGCGACACTTTGGGGAGGCTGAGAAATCCAGAAATGCGGCAATGAATCAGTGGAAGCTAGGCTAGCAACCCGATGAGCAAGGGAGTTAGCCTGTCTTTTGCACCAGAGAAAACCGCATTTGTTGAACAGAGACCTCAGGTGGAGGATGCCATCCACTATAGCTTGAATGGACCAGACTGGAACGCTCCCCGTGCAAGCTTCTATGAGTTCAAGTCAGTCAAATTCAATTACAATATCCATCCACCCCATGTTGAGTGCTTATATCAATCCTTCTTTCAATGCCAATGCCTCAGCCGCTAAACTCGAGCTAGCTGCTGTTTTTTTAGTCAACCCACCAACCAAATGCCCCCTCTCCTCTCTGGCTACAACTGCTATGGTACCCAATCCTCTGGACAAGGAAAAACTTCAACGACATTGATTTTAATAGTGTTGGTGGCGGAAGCCTCCACTTTAAAGCACAAGGCGCTGAGCTCAAATCTATCCTGCTGCTACACTTTTGAGAAGACATGTTAGCCTGCACAAAATCAGAAGGCAAAGCAAAAGCATTGTTTATAGTGAAGAGGGGGTTTGGGGATCTCCCCTCAAAAATGTAGTTGTTCCTGCTTTTCCATATGGCCCAGATTATGCTACAAAGAATAGACAGGATGGATAGTCCCTGATCTCCCAGAACTAGAAAAGTTTCGCATTTTTTCAAAATCCAATTTTCTATCCTGGAGGGGTTCTCTTCTGCAGGAGCACACTGAAGCTAAGAACCGAATCAAACAGGCTTTGTCCAAGGGCAAAATAAAATTGCATGTTCCACCGTCTCATTCTCCTCATTGCAAAGTGGACACAGTGGGCTTTGAGTCAGCTTTCTCCTGTACAAGTTGCGCTTCACTGGAATTGCATTGTTGCAGCATTTCCACAAAAAGATCTTGATATTGCTCAGAATTTGGGCATTCCACAGGTATTTCCAGAGCTTAGGATTAGGGGCATAGGATGATGAGCCTTGATCCTGAAAGTAATCTCATTTTTAGCTACATGATAGCCCGATTTAACCGAATACTGCCCAGATTTTGTATATGGCCAGACAAAAACATCTTCCCCTCCGAAGCTCCTGACAGGGATTTGCACAGCTTGAATAACTTGACATTAAGGCAGCACTGATCTAATCTTCTGAATATCCCAACCTCCTCCAGATTCTTTTAAGAGGTAACTTAGCTTAAGATCCTCTTCACACCCTGAGATATTCTGAGGGTTGCTAATCCTTAGCCAATTATCCTTTCCAGACTTTGATAGTCTCTCCATCTCCAATTATCCACCCACCTCTTCTTCTAAGAAAATCTCTACCTTGAATAATGCTCTGCCAGCTCCAAGAAGAATTTCTCTTCCTTTTGACATCAAAGAAGTCTTCATTAGGGAAGTATGTAACCTTTAGGATACAAGCCCACAAGGCTCTAGGATTCTTAATAATTCTCCAAGCTTGCTTGGCTAACAGGGCATTGTTCATGTATGAGAAATCTCTGAAACCCAGCCCACCACCTTTCTTGCTCGAAGAAATGTTGTTCCAGCCTTTCCAATGTATCCCACGGTCCTTGTTAGAGCTACTCCACCAAAACTTGGCTATCCTTGCGCACAGGGACTTGCGAAATTCTTTAGGAAATCTCATTATAGTCATGGCATAAGAAGGAACAGCTTCCAAAACCGCCTTTATCAAAACTTCCTTTCCTGCCTGGTTTAAAAGCTTTTCTTTCCAACCTTCAATCTTTATTATAATCTTGTCTTTTAGCCAATTTAACGCATTCCTCTTTGATCTCCCCCATTCTGCTGGAATCCCAAGGTATTTTCCTGGCGAATCCTAACTCCTCATTTTAAAATGCTGCAAAGTTGAAACTTCCTGCCAGTTGGGACCTTTTTGCCAAAAATAATGCCTGATTTTTCCATGTTAATGCGTTGACCTGAGGCAATAGAATAGTCATTTAAAATTTGCTGAATATGGTAAGTTTCACCAATGGAGGCTTTGGCAAAGAGTATTGCATCATCTGCAAACAATAAGTGAGAAAGTGGAAGGGCTGAATTAGCCAGCTTTAGCTCCAAGAGATAGCCAGAATTCAAGGCATTAGAAATCATGTAAGAAAGGGCTTCGGCTGCAAGTATGAAAAGGTAAGAAGATAACGGATTCCCCTGTCTTAGCCTTCTGGTAGAGGAAAGTAAAGGTCCTAAACACCCATTCAATTTAATTCGATAAGTCACGGAAGAAACGTATTTCATCACCCGGCTAACCCAGAAAGGATCAAAACTAAACTTTAGCAAGATGTTTTCTAGGAAATCTCACTCCATCTTGTCATAGGCCTTATTCATATCTAACTTGATAGCCATGTCCTCACTATTCTGCCCACTTATCTTCTTGAGAGCATGAAAGATCTCCTGCGCTATGATAATGTTATCCTGAATTTGCTTGCCTCTGATGAAGGCACTCTGATTCTGGGAACTCAGATTATCCATGCTACTCCTCAACCTATTAACCATAATCTTGGAGATGACTTTATAACTAAAATTGTAGTAACTTATAGGCTTGAGTTGATTCGCACTCTCTGGATTAGTAACTTTTTGGATTAACACTGTGTTTCATTACTAGAAACAGGGAAATCACCTGAAGCAAAGAATTGATGGATCACTTTGAACAAATCTGGACTAATAGTTTCCCAAATTTGTTGGAAAAGCAGGCCATTAAAACCATCTGGCCCTGGAGCTTTAAGGGCCCGTAGACTAAAGACCCCAGCCTTGATTTCAGAATCAGATGCTGGGGCATAAAGCTCTCTATTCAGACTATCTAGAACTATTCTCAGAATCAACTGGTACACCCTGCTTGTGCTTCTGTTACCCTCAGACTTGAATTAAAATGGTCATATAACTTACCTATAAGATCTTCATGGCCTTCCACCCACTCACCTTGGGGATTTTTCAATCTATGAATCCTATTTCTCCCTATCCTTTGGACAGTGGTTGCATGAAAAAACTTTAAGTTTTTATCTTTCCACTTAAGCCATTTAAGCCTTGATCTTTGCCCCCAAAACATCTCATCTTGTTTCCACAACTGGTCAAGACGGGATCTTATGGCTTTAATTTCCTCCATATCCATGACCTCCCCACCACAATTTTGGATAGCAGCAAGTCTAGCGTTCAGTCTATTAATCTCTTTACTAGCATTCTAGAAAGTCTGGTTGTTCCATCTCTCTAAGGCTTTCCTGCACCTTTTCAACTTCTTGAGAAAGCAAGTCCATTCATCCTCTTCCCCCGCAAGACAAAACCACCCATCTTTGATGACTAAATGACAGTCCTCATGCTCGGCCCAGAAAGCTTCAAATTTAAACTGCCTCTTTTTGCCTCTCCCATTAAGTTGGAAATTCATGATTATGGGGCAATGATCTAAACTCACCGCTGGCAATACAAAACCTTCAGCATTAGGGAAAACCATTCTCCAAGACCTATCAGCAAGCGCTTTGTCTAGCTTCTCCTTAGTCACGACCCTTCTTCTCTGATTGCTGAACCAAGTATATTTGCAACCACTAATCTCCAAGTCCATCAATTCTATGTAGTCCAAAAAATTTCGGTACAATTCTAATCAGTTAGGACATGGGGGTCTAATTCCCTGCTCTTCATGTTGAAAAAGAACTTCATAAAATCTCTGATACAAAACTAGGGAATATTCCTATTTGTTTGAAGATTGGCAAAATTACTCCACAGTTTCCCTCTATCTCGAAAAATAGGATTCCCATAAATAAAGGTGCAATCCCAAACATGAACATCAGAAATAAATTTAACTAAACAGTGAATGTAATTCAAATAGTAATCCAAAATATCAATTTCCACATTGCTATTCCAAAATAAACACAAACCTCCAAAGAAGCCATTTGCATCAACATTAAAGGCAAAATCAAAATAGAGGCTCAACTTATTCCTCTTTATAGTCTTTTTTTTTTTTTTTTAACTTTTGTTTCCATCAAAAACACAATGGATGACCTATATCTACTACAAAGATGCTTCAGTTCACTTACTGTCACGGATGAAGCCACTCCGCGATAGTTCCAGCTTAGAAGACTCATGGCTCTGGGTAGGTCGTGCTAAGGCCCGCTTCCTCGGTCATATACATCTTGACATCCTTCTTTGAGTCCTCTTGCACTAGACTAGGATCAGCCTCTATCCCAACACCCGACACTCTAGCTTTCTTAGCCTGACCATCCATGCTGTTGTGACATGCCTTTATATCAATCAAATCATCTTCCTTGTTCCTCTTCAGCGAGAGAGAATTTTTAATGACTACTGCTAATTGGGAGCTCTCTTTCGGCACATCTGAAGCTTTATAACTGCTAGTATCTTCCTGCTTCTCTGAAGGCATCTCCACATAGTATTCTCCTCCCTCATATTTAACACTCTTTGTTTCTTTTCCTTCTCGAGGATGCCAAATTAGTTGCGCTAAATGCTGGGCCTTCTCCTCCTTATTCAAATCGCAATCAGAGTTCCCGCCACCACTTTTACATTTACCTTTCTTCCTTGTCCCAAGCAAAGCCACCGCCTCCCTACACTTAGAATTTCGGAGCTGCTAAGATGGACTTGTGCCACATTCTTTGGACTTAAGCAGTCCAAAATTACAACTGGGCTTTTGAGTCCAATATCTTCTTTGCAGATGTCCAGCAATTCTAAATTCATGGGCCCCAGGCCTGATTGGATTTAACCCGAAACAAGATCTGTCCTAGTCACATATTTTGTATTCTAGTTCAAGCTCCCCTCTGGCATCTTCCCAAAGTCTAAACCGCTCTCTCCACCCGTAGCTGCTTTACCTTCTTTCGTGTTTCCTTGGTGTAAGGCACCAGAAAAGGTCTCATGTGTCCTTTCCAAATCAATGAAATGATGCTGAAGGCTAGCCGTTAACTATGAGTATGCCCCCTATCCCTCAGGCTATTGTCAATGCCTTGTGCAATAAGTTCCTCTTCTACTCTTGCTTTGCTCTTGAGACCTTTTTTATGAGCTCCACACGCTTCGCCTTCCTCTCCAACATCACGCTTCTCTCCCTGGCTGTACAACCCAGCCTCCTTTTTCCCTTGAAATCTGTCGTCCATCATTATCGACGTCAACGATCTTGGAATCGAAATTCCCAGATAAGGTCCATATCTCTGCTCTCTTTGATGTTGGACATTGCTTTGGCTTCCTTGCGATTTTTTTGGTCATGTCCTAACCTACCGTATTTGAAACAAAAGTCTTGCAACTTTTTGCACCTAAGAAACACCCAACTATTGGCTTGCCCTTTTCTGGGAATCCAAAAGCCTATTGACGGAGGCTTGGTGATGTTAAGTAGAACTCTAATCCTCATGTAGCTTCTTAGAATCTTCCCTTCCACAACCGGATTCTCTATCATCATTATTTTGCCAAGTCTGTTTCCAATCTTCGTTGCATTTGTAGTATTCATCATATCTAGAGGCAATCCATGAATTTGGACCCAGAACGGGGGAAATCGAACCTAACCTCGAAAATGGATGCATCTAGACTCCAGTATTGCAAACACAATAGATGCCCCATTATGTTCTAGGGAGCACCTTCGATGATTCTCTTTGTGATTTCAGCATCCTCAAAGTTAAACATGAATATATTGGTACCTGCGTCAGAGATTGTTAACCCGCTGGGGTCGCCCCAACCTTTTCTTATCATAGCCTTTATTGTTTTCTTGTTCAGTTCTTTGTCAAAGATAATCCTCCCTATTAGCATGTGTCTTGCTGTAGAGGTTGCCGCATCCTCCTCCGAAACAAGTAAGAGAGTGTCTCCCTCCAAAGGTGGTTCACTCTCCTGCACATGGTTCTCTAGCTAAGCCATCGTCTACCAAAATATTCACCTTGTATTCACATATCATGAACAGTAACTCTCTACCGAGATACCCTCGGGAAATCCCTCATTATGAGAGGAGAAAACTTCTACCAGGAATTTTGTTTATTGTGGCCCAATCTTCCATCTGGGCCAGCAACAGTGATAATACAGTTAATAGGGCTACTATAAGCCCAGTGAACCAGGGCTTTGATAAAGCTATTATGGCTATGAGTATCTCTAAATGGTCTTAACGTGTTTTTAACTTGACTTCCATTTTATCTATTTTGCAATGAGGAGTAGAGGCAAGTAACGAGTCAACCCGGCTCAGTGTCTAGGTTTGCCTTAAATAAGTTGGACTGGGTTTGT
The DNA here is from genome assembly GCA_019955255.1 of Castanospermum australe. NCBI lineage: Eukaryota > Viridiplantae > Streptophyta > Magnoliopsida > Fabales > Fabaceae > Castanospermum > Castanospermum australe. The sequence goes on along the minus strand of NSJW01000381.1, from coordinate 729,360 downwards.
TTGTTTATTAAAAAAATTAATATTTTTTATGATTCTAATCTAATCCTCTTAATTTGTGAGTTAAGGGGTGGCCTGTTAATTCTTTAGTTTTGTTTTTTATATTTTTTTAAATATTTTTAATGATATATTTTATCTCAAATTATATAATTTGATTTAATTTTTTAATTAAATCCTCAAAATAGGTATATACGAAAGAAATTAAACAACATAATCAAAAAAAAATTAAAAAAAGAAAGAAAATATAGAATAAACGGGTCAATCTATCCTGCTTAATTCGCGAGTTAAACGAGTTGAGTTTTAAAACTTGCATTTAGACGAGTTTACAATATAAGTAGTCTTAACCCTCACGGATTAAAATTTAAACAAATTAACTCGCAGATCGCAACTCATTTACCCAACTCTAATGAAGATGGAGACTTTAAAATTGGACCCATATCAGGACCAATTCACACCATTGCAAATTGTTTAGCCAGTTTGATCACCAATGGTGAAGAAGGAAGAAATGACCTTTATATCCATCGATGCCTATGAAGAACGTGTCATAAATTGTTCTAATCCAAATAACAACTAGTAAGTAGTTTAGGAACCCAGCTCAAATTCACTCACCGACAAACATTGCTCAAAAACCTTTTTTTTTTTTTCAAATAATGATGGGCTTAGAGAGGTTGACAAAAAAAAAGTTATAGTAATAACTATAACAATTAATATACACATATGCATAAATATTTATGGCCAGTTATAATCTTATAGAGGGTAACATAATTATTGGCATGATAGCACATCCTCCAAAGCAAATCTTAGTTTAATTTTGATACAATGTCAATGCTAAGCTTTTTTTTTAATTATTATCAAATTATACGTTGAAATATTATTAACAGAACTTGAATTTTCAAGTAGTTATGTTGCTGTATTCAAGCTCATTTAATTATATAGCTATATAATTTGGGATAGTGTAAAAACTTTTTAAAAACTTTTCAAAAATTAAATATAACTTTTTTTTATTTATAAAAGTTTAGGAAAAGGATGTAACTATCTTATTTCAAGATTAGGGTACATGCCACAAGTTTTAATAAAAACTTACAATAATATTTTCATATCATATATTAATAAAAAAAGCTCCATTAATATTCAAACCAAAACTTTTAGAATTTAGAAGAGACTTTTGGTAGTTGTGAGTCTTTTTCTTTAACGAGATAATGTACTTGTGGGATCAACAATTGTGTTAATAATGTAATTATATTTCAGGTAGGAAGAAGTCAGGTGGTATACAGGCACAAGTCAGCAGATACTTTATTGATCCACATGGGGGTTCTGTAATGCATGCAAAGTTTCTATACAAATAATGCAGGTGATTATATTATTTTCTCTTCTTAAAAATGCATATTATTATTGTATTCAATCAAACAAGAACTTTTTCGTTAATGGATAACACAATCTTGTTGGACATTAATTTACGTAGATTTGAAAAATACCAAGAAGGACTTTACAAACAAGCACACGTATAATCATATGATCTAATGAGAGAGAGAGAGAGAGAGAGAGAGAAGAGAGAGAGAGAGAGAGAGAGAGAGAGAGAGAGAGAGAGAGAGAGAGAGAGAGAGAGAGAGAGAGAGAGAGAGAGAGAGATGACTTTTATTGATTCTATTGTTATCTTCCAAAGGGTCTGGAAACTGGAAAAAGAGCTCAATTATGCATGTAAGAAAGAGACGATGAAGTAGAGAGAGAGAGAGAGAGAGAGAGAGAGAGAGATTCATTAATAATTGAAGCTGTGGAGGGGAAATGCATTGTTCACGGAATGCTGCGCCCTAGCCACCCTATCACTATTGATTTTTAACCTGAATGGAGGAGTTCTCATCTTCTACATAATAATAATATAGTTCTAGCTAGAAAATTTCAATGCGTCATATGATATGTCAATTTTTTTTTTATTGTAATAAATATGAATGAGAAGTGCTCATATATATACAAACAATGAGAAGGAAAGTAAACTAGAATAAAGAAAACAAAACGAACCCAAGTTCTCATAATCTAATTCTAATTAAGATGGAAGAATTCCCATTATTGCAATTAGGAGGCAATATTTGTACCCAATAAATAAAATCAAGCCACATTGCTATAGCAAACCTTCACTTTGTTCCTTTTCTTTTTTGTTATTATGTGATGCATTTACTAATTATTTTCCTTCTTTATAACATATTTGGGTGCAAATAGAGTATTTCTCCACTCCAAGGGATAATGACTAATCTTTCGGCCTTTGGTTGTGTCCTTTGCGGAAGGAGGCCTACTAACAACGCATGTTCCATTTACATCCATCAAGAATCAAATACTGAACATGATGTTTAAGAAACCTAAGTCACTTTTACTTGGACCAACGCATGTTAGTTCTTTATAACATATTTATCGCATTCTTGTTAACGTTTGATATGTTTATTATGAGAAATTAATATTCAATATTTTATGTGGTATCCTTTTATTTCTTGGTTTACATTTCAAATAATTAATCGATCCTACATAATAAATTTAAATATAGTAATGATGAAACTAATAATATACATCGCATTAATTTTGCAGGCCTAGTGTAGTACTCTTCTTAATCTTTTTTGTTTAGCCAATTACATAATAATAAGAAACGAATATTTAATTTTTTTCAATTTAAAATTATAAAATGTTGCAATGTACCGAAAAAAAATAATAAATGTTGCTTGATTTCATTAAGTGGTGCATTGCATGTCTTCATAGAAAATAACGAATTTTCATGGTTTTGATATATTATACTTCCAAATTTAAATTCTTCTCCCAAAGAAAGAAAAGAAAAAAAGATCTATGAGGGATTCGATTCTTGAGAATAGTATATTATAAAGAATGTCACACTATTATCACTTCTAATATATGAAAATTAAACTTATAAAATAATTTAAATGAATTAAATCATATAAAATATTTCTGATTTGTACCAAAAAAAAAGAAAAAAAGAAAAGCAAACCTGGACTTGTTTTGACAAAGTACTGCTACACTTTTCGACAAACAAAAGGGGTAGCACTAGTGAATAATAAATTGTCAAGGATAATTTATTATACGCACATTCTCTGAAATAATATACTTTATATAAACTATAATTTCTATGCCATTTATTTATGTGGCCAGACCATAATTTTCGGAGTGAAGCATGCAGTTATATTCAGCAAAACAAAGATTTTAGCTTTCTAAAATATTTTATTCCCTAGATATACAAGGGTATCATGCGTAAGAATGACTCTAAATTATGTTTTTTAAATTATTTAATTATTAAAATTAAAAAAAATCTTAGGGCTAACATGGAGTTGCCGTTTTGGATTAATTAGTTTAAGTTAATAATTATTATTAATTCAACATGAAGCCGTATTCTCTTTAGCTTTTCAGCAAACATGATGATTAGACCATTATCATATTCATCCACAGTTCTTCATGAAAAATTGTTTTTAGGATTATCATAAAAATAGTTATAGCCATCTTAATCATCAATTAAGGCCCTAGATTTGTGCTTACCTAATGTCTTTCCCGTGTGAAATTGTCATTTTTAGGGTTCTAACAAATGGGTCTATTCTTGAATTTTCCACATGCCAGTACCTAAAAGAGCCTACTGATTAATTAATTAGGGTAACAATTATGCAATTGACATTAATACCATTATGTATTTTTGGTTTAATATATATATTGAGATTATTTGCATATGATTGTGCATGTAAAGGAAGTGAACACGAACCAAAGCTTATTCCTGGCCATGTTTTTCTGTTGCTTGTGATTTGTAGGCTATGCACGGTTGTGCTAACAGATAAGACTTCGAAATGCTTACAGCACCAACATTAATTCTTGCGTTTTTTCTTTCTCTCATTTTCTCTTCATAGAAAATCATAAAAATGTTTTTTAAGGTATATATTTTACTCTTTCAAATTGAAAACTCTATTATGATTATTTTTTAAGGTTAAAATTTTAATTAGCCTTACTTTTACTGAAACGATCAAGGTCACAAAATGCAAATTGTTTAATATGCATATATGCTTATTCATGGATTAGGATATTATTTTATTAGTGAAAGAACATGAAAGTATCATGTTAGAAAAAGAAAGATATAAAAAAATTTTAATATAAAAAGTAGATTTTATAACCTATCTTGGTAAGTCACAACATATTATAATTTGTGTATATCTCTTTCTAATAGAATAGTCCTGTTACACGAGAGGATCCAAATTCCTTATTCACCTTGTTAATTATCACAACATCTTAAGGAAGTCATTTATATGAATCAAATCTGTGCAATTTATTTTTGTCAAAAATCTAACTTCACCAGTACCGTAGTAATCATATTAAAAAGAAGGAAAAAGATATGCATGCAATGTGCTACAAAATTGGTGTTAGTATCTTTGTGAATGAAAAAGGAAAAATTATATAATATATTTTCACCCAAGCAAGATTCTCATGTACTCACAAATGATTGGTCGCACCTAGGCACTGTTTGAATATTGGAGTTGCCACTTGAGAGAGCTTTAATCATTACACTCTTAGTTTAAAGGAGTGAAAAATTTTTCTCGCTATTTTTCAAATTAAAAAAAAACCAAGGTTCCCATATTAAGAAAATTCAGTGTTATATATATATAAAACTAAAGTTGGTCGAATTAAGCAAAAACTTTAGTGCGTTAGTTCCCATATAGTGAAATTAAGGCTATATAGTGCCAAAGTATCACTAGTCAATCATATGTTTGGTATGAAGGTAAAAATAGAGATAAATTTTTATGGGATGATTTTGTATAAAAAAACTCATTTCATGAAAATTTATCTTTATTTTTACTTTCATATTAGACTAATCCTGTATGGGCTATAGGGTATAAAAAGTCCCTTTCCTTTTTGAGCTCTAATCACTATCAATATATATATTGACTAATTTTTTGAAACACTAATCTTCTGAAGTCTGCACTTTCTCCCATTTGTTGCTCTTTGAAAGGGATGAAGAGTGAGAGTGGAACAATTAATGTGGTTGAGAAGATGAAATCAACCAAATGTGAACTCTATTAAAGTCAAGATGGCAATGACAAAGTCACTTTCTCACCTTTAATTTTCCACAGTTGATTGTGTTCTCATTATTTGAGTCACGTGCATTCCTTATAGGCTGATTGTATTTTAGTGGGATAAAGCAGAATTTAAACTTGCGTGACATGGGTTTTCATTAAAGCTATAGGCTCTCAACAAGTGTTGGCTTCTTGGCTCTTAATTAATTGGCAATGCTTTGACAAATATGAAACCACAAACTTCATCACTACTTGATAATGCTTCTTCATCTCCCTTGGTTCACCAAAAATGGCCTACTTTTATCAATGTGCATTGCACCATTTACCACAAATGCATGCCTCCACTCATCTCCACAACTACTAATACCACCATAGAATCACATTAATAAACCTTCAATTCCAAGTTGTATTTATTGCATATTGAACACGCAATGTTTGTGTCATTGCGTTTGTATCTTTGTACCCTTATATTTATTTCTTTTTGGATACAATGCCCATATATTAATTGGCTTATTAGGTAATATGAAGGTATGTTATAAAATTTCAGTGTATATCAGAAAGATCGAAATATAAGATTTATACCCGAAGTTCACAAAGACAAAAGCGTCAATCATGGGAAGGTATAAGCACAGGTTAAGTACGAGAATCAGCCGGTTCCTTATTTCCTTGATTAGCATTGAGCAGCCCCATGTGACTTTTCTTTTTATTTTTTTATTTGGTCACAATATGATGTGAGACTAATCTCTCGAAAATTGTCACAATTAAATTTTTCAGGAAGCCTTTTTAACAAATACCTCTTCTTGGAGCTTCAAATTTTGGTCATTTTTTTGAAAGCATATCCTTGTTTACCTTCACAGCCAACATTTGTTTGTCCATATGTGATTTTTTTTTTTGGTAAGGTTGGACTTCTCACCTAAACTATTATTATTATTATTATTATTATACTAAATCATCAAATTAGTTATTAAAAGATTTTACTGATATCACATTAGTTCATGAGAGATTTTAATCTCATTTGTAGTCTATGACAGATCATTTTATCATTTAAATTAATAGCCAAAATATTTAAAAGTCAGTCATATTAAGAACTAACTTGAATGACAAAATAATCCGTCAAGTATTAGGATAAGATTTAAATATCGCAGGGATTAATATAAAATCAATGAAATCTTTCAGGAACAAATTTGGTGATTTATTATTATTAGTATTATTATAAATGTGCTAAAATGAAATGGGATAAATATTAATTAACCATGTCTTAAGGAAGAAGATGGCTATAACTTATAATTAAGCTGCCTTATCGTGTGGTCCAACAATGACTTAGTCAAGAGTGTTCAAGTCATTATCATATAACATTAACTGTTTCAATTAAAATGGTTAAGAATAATTTATATATGCCTAATTTTATTAGTGGAATGTCAAGCTCCACCATGTGAATTGGAAAGAAGACTCATATAAAAGAAACACGTACGAAGCAGAACAAATGCTTCTTGTATTGTAGCTTTGTGCTTCCTACATGTCTTATTTCATATGATGACAAGTGTTGATTAAGTCAAGTGCACTAATTCGAGACACTTTTGGTTTAAAATTTTTCAACGAGACATTTCATTGTAGCAAATCTCACATTATATATTGCATTTTGTTGGATTAATTTATATTTTTATATTTTCTCTCCTTTTGACCTTGATGCTTTTACTTTTTTTTAGTATTATGAAAATCAAACCAGACCGGCCAGTTGGACCGGTTCCAATCGTAAACCGATCAAGTGGCCGGTTCAATTAGGCCTATTGAACTTGATATGTCTCAAAATTGATAATGGATTGGTAAACCGGTATTGAATCGTCCAAACCAACCATGATTTGGCTAGTTCTGATTCAGCTTTTAGAATACAATTTTTGAAACTAAAAGGAATTGCCTAGGATTCGAGCACGGAGAATGGACAAGTAATCCACCAAGGCAAACCACTAAACTAAACTTGATATTAAATTATTTTGTACCTTTTTCTTTTCTATATACTAACAACAACAGGTGTGACATCCACATTAAAAATACTTTCGTCCAAGAATATGATGTTGCTCCTTTAAATAACTATTGTTAACAAATGGTGTCAATAAGTTCCAATATATATGTTATATGCTTATATTAAATTGTGTTTTTATTTTTTAAATAAATATATATGTGTATACCTAGGTTAAAAATTAAGTAAATAATTTTTAAGTCTTAATAAATTTATACACACTAATATTTTATTAAATTAAAAAATAAAATTATTTCAACATATTAAATATAAATAAGTAGATTTATTATAAAATATATTTATCAAGAAACAACAATTTTAATACTTAATAATTTTTTGTGGCATGAAAAAGATAAAAATAAAATAAAATAAATTTTCATGAATAAGGATGATATAAATAATAAATGAGTGATATATATATATATTATTAATTAGTATACATATTAAAATTTTAATATATATATATATATATATATAAATATAAATATATATTTAATTATACACTGGTTCGACTATTAAACTGTGAATCAATTCATTCATCGATTTAGTAACCGGTCCGATTTTCAAAACTTTACTTTTTGTCTTGCGTTATTACTTTGATGACTAATGTTGGACGCCCAACGCCCAAGACTTGTATCAACATATTTTCTTATGAATGATTTGGAAATAAAGTCAGTAACGATAGCGGCAGGTGGACGGCGGCAACAATGGTATCTTATTTGGGGATTTCTCACTTAACAAAGGCTTTTTGAGTTAATTTTCTCACATCTTAGGGCATTGGAGAGCAAGAAAAATATGAATTTTTTTAATCTACGAAGCATATTGCGTTAATAAAACAGTCGTTTTATGTTTATAAACTACACTAGTTTAACAATTGCCGTCTTTTATCATCTATTGTGGCGGTTTCTTAAAATTACTGCAGTATAATTGTTGCAATTTTTGCATTTTTGTAGTGAATTGTTAGTTCTTAAAAAAATTATATTATATTATCTAATTATGTATTATCAAATCATTAAATGAATTTGACTATGACAATTATCAAGGACGGATCTATGTACAAGGATGTGGGGTCAAATATACCCCCGCCAACTTATAAAACAAAATTTGTAATACGTGGTGTTTATTTATTTATTTTTATTATATCTTAGAATTGCCCCCACAAAAAATGTTAGAGTAACTAATGCTAAAAGTCTTCATTCACACATGACTTGATAAAAAATGATTATAACTGTGCATGTAGGAATGGTGAGATTAAATATAATAAGCAAATAATATTCTTCTACCTACTATTTGGTTCAAATTAAAGCCCTATCATTCTTAACACATACTAAAAATTGATGATATTTTTATCAAATAAAATAAAATAAAAGTATGAGTGTTCAATAACTTTTAACAATTTTTAAAGAAGTGCATACCAAGTTCCTTTTTTGTGTAGAATACTTAAATTCAAGAAATTGATTTTTTGCATTTGACTTAAATTCAAGAAATTGATTTTTTACATTTGATAAGAAGTTGATTCATATATTTTGCTCCCACTGTAAAAAATAACTATTTAAAATGTCAATAATGTGTCAACATAAATTTAATGACGGTATAAAAAACTTTAAATGTGGATCAAAATGAAACTCTAAGTTTTATAAGATGGCATCCATTCGTATGATAAAACCTGAGTTTTATAAGTTCGGGTTTCACAAAAATTTTAGTACACTATACAAGTCTTGAGGCATATAACACTACTCTCATTTGCACCCTTCTCTCAGCAAACGAAACGGTGAAAGTGTGCAACCTACTTCTAGACAATACTAATAAACTTGTTTCTTTACAAAAACACTTACAAAGATAAAAACTACCATAATTTGAGTTGCATTTGCACATGGCATTTCGTTGGGGACAATAGTTGGCTAACAAGTCAATTTGTTTGGTTTTAATCTATTTTGTCATGTCTCAAACCAAACACAAAACATAACACAACTTAGGCTGCATGCATTCCATTTGGATTTTTCTTTTTTGAAAATTTCTAGAAAAGTTTTTACAATATGGAAAAATATTTCAATTTTTTTAAAAACAAGCAAGCATGCAGGAGGTGGAATAATGAACTGTAGGCCCAAAAAGGGGATTACTTTATTAAGCCAGAACCATGCGTAATGTTGCCTTATCTTATTAGCTATAGAATCACATATCTGATTGGTAAACCGTAAAAAGAAAAAAGAATCATATATCTGATTGTAAACGAACTATTGAAATTGCTTAACAAGAAGGTTTAATTAATAATTTGAATGTCAAGCATCGCCATTGGCACAATATATCAATATAATATATATATATATATATATATATATATATATATATATATACCCAAAAAAAGAAGTTAAGATTACAAAGCTAATAAAGCAAACTCGCTTGGAATTTTAGTTCAATAGGAACTTAAGCCCTATTTAGTACATCGTATAAGAAATATATAGTATAATATAATGAACACTATCTACATTTGTATTAGATATTGTATAATAATTTATTTAATCAAAATAATTTTATTTAATTTTGACTGTCTAAGACTATATAATATAAAATAATTTGAATTCTTATTTGTTATAGTGTCAAGATTAAATACAATTATATATTTTAAACAGATATTATCTGATCCAATATCTTATCCAAACACTGCATAAAAATATATAGTATTAATTATATTATTAATTGTTTATATAGTATACTAAATGAGACCTTAGTCTATATGACTAGAACACTGCTATACTTTTTGCATATATATATTATGATACTAGCATGAAGATTTAGATTTAGGACATCTTGCAAGTTATCAAAATCCCTCCTTACTAACTCAATCATAATGGCTTTACTTTATTGCTTTGCTTTTCCAACAATTTAATTCTACAAAGATAAAAAATGAGAGAAGCAAAATCCTGAAGATTTGAATTTTGTGAACCGTCTATTGCACCAAGTGAAAGGCTCATTACCTTGTAAAGTAAATTATGAAGCCTGGTCCAAAGGACTTATATAGTCAGCGATGACGAAAACCACCCTCTAAGTCACTAACGTAGAGAAAATATATAAACCTTAAATAATTACCGTATGTTGAGTCCACTTCATTTAATTTATTTACGCTTATTGAAAAAGAAAAAAAGAAAAAACTATATGTTATCAATTAGAATTATTGTCCAACCAAAAAATATCAATTAGAATTATTGTTTTTCAAAATAAAGGGGAAACTAAACATTAATGCTAAGAATATTCACCTTTTGTTTTATTTTTATTTGAATAAATACATTTTTTTTATAATTTTTAATCAATTATTCACATAACTACGAATCTTGTTAATCTACTTGATATAGGGAGAGTCTAAACATCAAAGCTAGGTTTTGATATTATAATGTAGATAATAATGTGAGGAATAAAAAGTTTGTGGACAATTTAAGGGTGGAAAAGGCAACAAGTTAATGGAGGTTTACGCCTCTCTATTTGATTTTTTTTTTTGGTGGATTAGTTGAAATATTATTGACCTTAATTATTACTTTCAATCCAAGTTCAAGAGAAATTTTGGCATGTAATAGCGAATGTAATTTGTGTAAACTAAACTTGTTAGATTTACATCATTTAATTCCATTTGTATATATTATTTTTTAATTAAATTCAAGTTTAATTTACCAGATGTGGAAGTTATGATTAGTTAATTTTAAGAAAAGTTTATTATTCAAAATACAATAATATTTCTGACTACAAAGATTTACAACTATAATAAGAGACTCTGTAAAATCTCCTTTTATAAATGTTAATCTTTGACAGAGGCCAATGTTCTTTAATCTTTAATAACTTAATTTTAGGAAAAAAATTATTTTTTTAAATTCTTTTAAAAAAATTTTGATTATAATATATTTTGACAACAAAATAAGTTAATTTAAACACACATGATATTCTCATATATAAGACATAAAATGGTCTCAATTTTTGCCAAACTAGAATCAAACATAATAAGACAGGAAAAGATGGAAATCTTATCCCCACAATATATATGATTTTCATCCAACTTTGCCCTTGATGTTTACCAATCAATGTTGGAATTTTACTTGATGAGTGAGCATGTTTGCTAGAGTTTTTCTTGGTTACATAGAACGTGTTAGCACTTGAGTAAGGGAGGAGGATAAGCGAGTTCATAAAAGATCCAACCTTTAACACTATCATATTTTAATTTTAAAAACCGAGATCAATGTCAAGTGAGTTACAAGACAATTTAGGTCTTCACGCTACTTTTATTTGTGTGTGAGATTTATATATCTGACTTGTCCCGTTGAAAAAAAAAATGAGAAGTAACTTGGCCTAAGCTACTCAATTAGGTATCTTTTTTACTATCATCTTAGTTCTATGACGAACACAAATACAGTTTCCATTTATACACACTTAAATCTAATATTTGTGTTTCATATAACAGTTATCAGCATTGAATATCTTAATTATCTTACATAATCTACTTACACTTCCACAGTTTTTCAAATTCTTCTTCTAGCTATGTCAGCTTCTTATAGTCTCTTGACATTCCATTATGGTGAAGTAGGTCCATTGATTATGGTAAGGTTCTGCTCTTTGACTTGGCAGAAATTATAATCACCATCTAGTAACATTTCAGGGTCTCATTAGTGAACCATGTTCTATTAATATTGTAGTAAGGAACCAACAAGTTTTGGTTGTAATGGTAAGCAAACTAAATTCTCAATAAATGACCAAAGTTTAAATTTTGAAAGAGACATTTATTGAAAATATCTTTTAATTATAACAGTACTCGAGAGGTTAATTTATAATATCCTGATTAAAGACAAAAAAAAAATTATAGTATGGAAAATGGGAAGCCACTAAGTGGACCTGAGAGAACAAATACAATGCATGCCCTATGATAAGGTTGTTGAAAATAAGAAATTATATAAAATTTTGGGTCAAATTGAAACCAGATTCTCGATGATTATGCAGTTCTATAATCAGACATAAGTAACTTACAAAAAAATTTAAAGACTATAGGGCAAAAAAGAAAAGCTTTAAAATTCAGAAGTAGTATATATGACATGAAGGCATATACCCTCAAACTGATCAGAACAAGCATGAATCTATAGCAAGTTGGTGTTACGCTTAATTTCAAACATGGTGATTGTGCTTAACTTCTTTCTTCATTCTGACTAATACTAAAGTAATTTGCAGTCATCTTTTTTGTGGGGAAAACTCTGATCAAAGGAGATCGATGGCCTACACACCCTTTGCTTTCAAGATATGAACTCATAGCAAAATTAAAAGCAACAAAGCCACTAAAGTGTAAAGATGAAAATTTTGGCATCGGCCAAAAAGGGAGAAAAAAAAAAAAACCAGATCGATCATCGAAGATAGCATTGTTTTGTGAGGAAGGCTTAGAAATATATTTGAGAGTGCAGAAAATTGTTGCTCGCTATTTCAAGCTAAGTGCAGAAAATATATATATGTATGATGTAACTCTGTAAAAGTGCTCTGGACTCTTGAACTGGATGCTTTTCTTGTACGTATTAAAAGTCAAACGTAAATGCTAGGGTCATATAATTGGTATCTTGTATCTAAGACAAAAGTACAAGGAGAGAAATCGCCATCGATAGTAGATGACAACATGAGAAGTGATATATTCGATTTTAGCTGGAATAAGTTAGACACTACCTCTTTGATTTTGCAACTCAAATGTTATTTTTAGAGAATTGAAGGCTTTATTGTTCAACTGTATGTATATATATATATATAGTGAGACTTTTTGCTTTTTGCTAAGCAAAACTAAAAATTATTTATTTTTGAACTAAATTATGGTGCGTTCATGATTTATGATTTATTTACAACATATTATTTTCGATATTTGGAATTTACCAAAAGCATATAGGCTTCTCAATTCGTATGGATAATTAGACAACGAGAAAGAAAATAACTTGCATATATATATATATGAATTCCTTTCAACTTGAGCCACATTAATTTTGATTATAGTTATTTAATAACAAAATTATAAATCTTCGGGTTCATTTATTTATTTACAATAATTGTTGTCGACCTTAAACTTATAATTGTGTAGTTTAGCAAGTTCTTGTATTTTAAATTTATTTTCTTTTATCATAACTTCTAACGTATTATATGAATTTAATTTTAATTTATTGATGTTATAAAAAATTTTACATTATTAGTGAATTATATAATGTTAGTTATTTGAAAATTTTTAAATTTTTTATTAAAAGTAAAAAATATTTTATTAACATGACATTTTTTTTATTGATAATATAAAAAGTTAATAACAATTAATGAAATTTCAATTCTTCAGCAAAAATTATGCTTTATTTAATTTGTACAAAAAAATAAAAGTTATCCTTATATATATGAGGCTACAATATGGTGTTGGATCAATTTTGAATGATTTTCAATTGGGTCTTTAATTTAATTAAATTTTCAATTCCTGCTTTATCTAAATCAAATTCTAAATGAAACTATTCAAATAAATTGATGATCGTCTCAAAAAAAAAGAAAAAAGAAAGCATTACATTTTTATCCAAAACAGTAAAATTTTAGGCAAAGATAATTAATTAAGTTCAGTTTAAATTAAAGAAGAAGCATTTTTATTTTTGATTTTATATGACTATCTTACTATAAAAATGAGACTATTTCAGCTATAACAAAATTATGTTATTTAAAAAAAAATCCAATTATAATCTAATTATAAATATTAGTAAGCGTATAAAATTATTTTAAGAGTATATAAAAATATTTTGAGAAGTATCACATCGTCGAGTCCACTGAACTAGGGTACAGAAAATCACATCACACCAGGCAGAAAAATTAAAAAAAATTCAAATTAAGCATACAAGGAGTGTATAAGTGGGAAAATTCTCATTGCAAATTGTCACATTTTCCCTGTAAAAATCAAAATACCTTATGGTAAATTATTCTCCATATTCTTGATTTTTTAATGTGATATTAAATTTAATTTTTTCCTATAAGATATATATATATTTATAAAATAATTATATCAATTAAAATAAAAAATACAGATTAAAAGGACTCTAATCTATATCATTATAAAAGAAATTTTTTGTTTGATCTCAAGTTTTTAATCTTTTAAAAAATTATTAATAACTAATTAAACATATATAAATAAAAAAAATAAAATTATAAATACAGACATTTTTATAATTACATTCTACTATTATAATTATTTTTAAATATAAAAAAAATATTTTTATTTTTTATAAAATTAAAAAATAAAAATATACAAATTAAAATATATTATAATGCCACTAAAAACGTTAGTATTAATAAAAAAAATATATTACTAACTGTAAAAAAGCACAAATGACAAAGTACCGAAGAAAAAGCACAAATGACTGACTCACGCGCACGCCACGTCGGAAAGAGAAAGGGATGAGAGAGAGAGATGAGAAGCAGTTAATGGCGGTTAGGAGAGGTGATACCGTGATAAGTTGGTTAAATTAAACGTGCTTATTGATTTGCAGATTTAACTCAACCATGGTTAAGGCGTCGAGTTAGCTAACGCTGTTTGTGTATGGCCAGTGCAAACTCTACTCCACTGCACCACGTTCCCTCTTCTCTCTTCCCTTCTCTCTCATGTGCTATCTATATAAAGTTATAAACCACACTCCCTTCCATTTCTCTTTGGCTCCTTTCTCCTTCCTTTTCCCTTCTTCTTCTTCCTTTTTTCAGAGACAAACACACACGCAGATACAGTAGAAGCAACAATGGAGGTTTCTCTGAAATGGTTCATTCTTTGCGTTCTGTTTATGGCGCTGCTTTCAACTGGCGCCATCCGCAATGAATGAGAATGAGAGTTGACAACGGAGCGTTTTGTAAAATCAAGGTAATTTGCAGACAAACCGGGCTTCTTCCATGCTTCTGTCAATTTTCCTTTTTTTTTTTTTTGGTTTGGGGTTAATATCGATTCTTTTGTACGATTAAACAATGTGAATGGGTTTGTGACTTGGTCTCTCTGAATTGCGACGAACAGGAATGTAAGAGCAGAGAACTTGCAGAGCTCTAAGAACTCGTCAATGGCGGGCAGGTTAGTACTGTCGTTTGCTACCATTTCGAGCTTTTCAGCTTTCCCGGTTTGGATCTTGGACGACGACGTGATGCTTGTAACCACGACCGTCCACGTGGAACGCAGCGCATATGAACAACCGTTAGATTAGGAAACATTCGAGCTTTCGGGGGGAGGGGGGGTTGTAGGAGCAATCTGATTCGCTGAGATCAGATCTGAAAAATCTGGATCGTTAATTCCTTAATGTTTGTTTCATTCCCATGATTCCTTCGTCTCTTCTTCTCAGCTCATGACGAAAGTGTTCGCCTTGAGATCTCCCCAATTTTGTTTTTTCGTTTCAGCTATAATCTCAGCTTCTTTATTTGTTATTTGAGTTTGTAATTTTTGGGGTAATACTCTATTTGAAGTTCGAAGTTCGAAGTTCGAATTCACTAGCATTTTCACAAAAATTTTGCATGTCTTTGAGACTCTGAACGCAAGGAGGTTATTTCAGTCATTTCATGGACTAAGCGTTGTGGTTTACAATGAGGTAATCTGCTCTTCCTGATTCAAGCAGTTGATATTTTTGTCTACAATTTTTCAGGTCAGATGATAGTTGGAATGAGCATGCCGTCGATAATCCAGAGGAGATTGCTTCTTTGGTTGATATGTAATATTTCTCTCTCTCTCTCTTTCTGAGCTTATTATTTTTCTTCACTTCCCTAGTTATATTATTGGTTTCCTATCTCATATGGCATGGTAAATTTAGATTTATTTTTTTTTTGTCTTGGGCTTAGAGAAGATAACTCACATGACCAAGAGAATGCACTATCAGCAGATTCTGCACAGCAATCCCACTTGGTTTTAAGCAACAGTAATTGAGGTGTTGAAGAAAAGAAGTAAAATAAAAATACCCTTGATAACTTCTCAAGAATCCAATTTTAGAATATATTATATGTCCCTTTCATGCCCTTTTGTTTTTTTTTTTTTTGTCATTTGCCTTATCAATACCCAGTCAAGGGGATCAATCAAAGTGTTGTTTGAAACTTCGAAAGCCACTATACTTCTTTTTTCCTCCCTTTTTTCAACTTATTCCTTTGATAAGAAGCTACATGAGTTTTCATTTTTGGGCTTACCCCCAAAATTCAAGAGTGAGACACTAGACAAAACTAGGAGAATTAGACCAATAATCTTCATTTGAACAAATATTACCTTGGAAAAACAGCACCACCTTACAAAGGTGAAATTATTAGAATTGTTGGGCAGTACCCATTTAATGAAACTTTATATTTGTGCTAAAATAGGGTAGTATCTCATTCCCTATTAAATGACCTTTTATGGTTATTTGATACGTGTTCACACATTTAGACATATCTAAGACTTTTGGTATGAATAAGAAGTATCTCCACAACATTTGTTTTATTTGAACCGTTTATATACTTAATTTTTTTAAGACAGATAATGATATAACTCTGTTCATGAGACTCTCGTTAATCAACCTACAATTATCATGTTTAGAGACATAAGATTGTTATTCCTTTTCACCATCATCACCATAAATCTTCAAAATTATCTACTCTCCTTAATATGGAATGTAATTCTTGATTTAATTTTTTTTTTTTGGACATGAATTCTTGCTTTAACTAGTCGTTCACGTTCCAGAGTTCTCTTTTCTGGTTCTAAGGAATCAACCACCATGTTCTTTAATTTGCAAACGATATCCCTTAAAAAAGTTGAAGCCTCAATATTTTATTTGCAAGCTTCACCACATGCCAATATCGCTAGATCCGGCCCTGTCGCTCTTGATATTTTTCGTCTTTTTCTTAATTTTATTTCCAAAGTACAAATACCTTTTCATGCCTAAAATCCAAGTTCCATCTCCTTACATTTGTTTTTTTTTTAGTGGTCCCTTAATTGCTTCTCTAATCACATTCATTGGTCGACATTAGGTGAAAGCTACTTTCTTCTAGCTCTTAATTTCTAGAGTAATGCTAGTTCCTCATCTCTTTTTGTTTGTAATCATACTTTTTATGTAGCTTACATTTACTTATGAGTTTTATTCAAAATTGCATCAACATTTTTTATACACATCTATATAGTCTGATAATTCTAAATTAGTATGTGAAAGAGTGTGTAACTAGACTTTGTAATTTTTCTTGGGGTGACCTTTTGATTGGTAACATACTAGAACAATACCAAATTGTCCAACTTATTACAGGGAATTCAATGGTCGCAGCAAATCAGTGAATACTTCAATGCCAATGGATAAAAATAATTGCGTCATCCATTGCACATGATTATTTGGTCCTACCAAGTTATAAATCACTGCAGAAAACTCTCATGATCATATATCTACCAATAGAACCGAAATAATGTCCAATTCCGAGTCTTGGAAAGTAATGCAGTTCCCGCATCATCCATCCAACGAAGTGGGGCAAGCCACATGAATGGCCTACTTCTCTCCAGCCTGTCCGCAAGCACAAGCTCCAAACTGCACATCGATCAGATCTGGTTTCACCATAACACTTTCTGCACACTTGTTACTCTGCTGTCTGACCCAATTATGCCATTCAATGAGACCTCCATGAACTAACTAAATGGCAGCGAAGTTGCTAATAATTAGGCTATCACCATTCACCACCGACACCCCGAGTTCTAGCCATTAAAATTGGAAAAATTCTCGTACGCTGCTTGAGCGTCGTTAGATTATATTATTTTATTTAATTATATTTTAATATTTTAACGTTAAATAATTAAAACATATATGTATAAAAAAATACACTTCAAGATAAAAATAATTATTATTATATTAATAAATATATTTTTTAATTATTTAATATAAAAATATAAAAATATAATTAAATAAAAGTATAATTTTAGTACCACTTTGAAAGGCATGTAATAATTTGTCTAAAAATTAGCTCTTCCCCATCTGCGCATTCATTTCTTGCAGAGAAGCAGTAATAGGCTGTCAACGCCATTTTCCGTATGGACCGTATCATTCCTGTCCGTATACATAATTGCAGGCCCACGTGACCCACCACTCCCAGTTATGAAGCTATGGACCAATCGGTTTGCTTGTGACTTGTATATTATACTTCTAATTATTCATTTTTTTTTTACTTTATATATGGTTTACTTTTAATGTACAAAACTTTTACTTGCTGAATGATTTTACAGTAATATTAGATTAGAACAAGACTCGTTGTGGCTTCTCTTCGAATTCAAACACAAGCTGCAAGTAACGAATGCAGAAAAAAAAACATGCATGATGCAGTAAAAGGTTGTGCTTGTGTTAACGTGACTTTGATGAATCATGAACAGGAGCATACGCAATTCTACGGAGAGAAGAAATCTGAATTTCTTCTCGTGCGGAACCGGGAACCCAATTGATGACTGCTGGCGCTGTGACCGGCGCTGGTTCGTGCGCCGGAAGCGGTTGGCCGATTGCGCCATCGGTTTCGGGCGCAGCGCCGTCGGTGGCCGCGACGGAAGGTACTACGTCGTGACGGACCCCGGCGACGACGACCCCATCAACCCCAGACCGGGCACCCTCCGCCACGCCGTCGTCCAGGACCGGCCTTTGTGGATCGTGTTCAAGAGGGACATGGTGATCACTCTGAAGCAAGAGCTCATCATGAACAGCTTCAAGACCATCGATGGCCGCGGCGTCAACGTGCACATTGCCAACGGGGCTTGCATCACCATCCAGTTCATCACCAACGTCATCATCCACGGCCTGCACATCCATGACTGCAAGCCAACAGGCAACGCCATGGTTCGCAGCTCGCCGACGCATTACGGGTGGAGGACCATGGCTGATGGGGATGGGATTTCCATTTTTGGTTCGAGCCACATTTGGATTGACCACAGCTCGCTGTCTAATTGCGCAGATGGCCTCATTGACGCTATTATGGGCTCCACTGCCATTACCATTTCCAACAACTACTTCACCCACCACAATGAGGTAAAAAAATCCATATTCCTAGCTCGTGCTTCCATGTCTTGGATGATTAAGGTAGTTAAAATAAATGGCAGAGCTAAAGGATTAAGGTTATTGATTGATTTTCATTTTTCAAAATTATGCAGGTTATGCTACTGGGTCACAGTGACTCTTATGTCCGAGATAAGCAGATGCAAGTAACCATTGCCTACAACCATTTTGGGGAGGGTCTTATCCAAAGAATGCCAAGGTAACATCTTCTTTCTATCTAGGCAAGCCATTATCATTAATATTCTTCTCGATCACTTCTTGATTAATGCTGTATCCTCCTAAAACTTCCTGCTAGTAATCCTTCTGATACATAAAAAACATTCAAATACTTACTTTGTTTACTAATTAGGAACAATATTAGTAGGATGAGTTAGGAGCATCTGCACAGTACAGAGTCACCTTTGTTATGCTCAAGAAAGAAAATGATAACATATTATGGCTTCATAGATGCTCTAACTTCTATTAACAATGAAGTTGGATCATTGATGATGCAGGTGCAGACATGGGTATTTCCACGTGGTAAACAATGACTATACCCACTTGGAAAATGTATGCAATTGGGGGCAGTGCTGATCCCACGATTAACAGCCAGGGCAACCGATACCTTGCCCCTCAGAACGCTTTTGCTAAGGAGGTAACATCTTTTTTAAGTGTGTAAATGTTAGTAGTGGTGACAATCTGTTGAGATGGTGATGAATCTATGTGCATAAAAAATGGGAAAATTGATGTTGGCAGGTGACAAAGAGGGTGGATACAGGGCCAGGCGTATGGAAGCATTGGAATTGGAGGTCTGAGGGAGACCTTCTGCTGAATGGAGCCTTTTTCACTTCATCAGGAGCTGGAGCTGATGCAAGCTATGCCAGAGCCTCAAGTTTGGGGGCCAAATCCTCTTCTTTGGTTGGTACCCTTACATCCGGTGCTGGTGCTCTTAACTGCCGCAGGGGCATCATGTGTTAACACCAAACACTATCAGCAACCAAAAGAAAATACAAGGAAAAGCCCAAAGCAAGCCAAGAAACAAAACAAAGAAAGCATAAAGGAAACAAAGAAAGAGAAGTTTTCATCCTTTCTCCCCTTATTATTTCCTTGTTATAGATGTATTGAGTGAGTTTGCAGCAAATGTGGTCACACCCTCCGTTTGTCTTGTCTCCAGTTAGATATTGGGAAAAAAAACTGTAAATTTTTTTTTTCTTTTCCATATGTCAAACGTTATCAAATTGATAACAGTGATTACTTAGAAGAAGCCATTTCCCCACTCTCGGAAAGCTTCACTTACGCAAGAGCTTTCCCCTTAATTTTCCAAGGGAAACAAAATCTACTCTCCTCTATTTATTCCCCTGTAGCTTACCTATTTTCTTCTTCCCACATATCCCCTAGAGTTTGGCCTTGTCTAAAAGTACCCTAAGGAAACTGTTTGTGTGCCCCTTCATGATTTGTCCCAAATGAGATGGAAAAAAAAGGGGGAAAGAAAGGAATGTATTATTGCAATAGTTGGTTGTGCATTTGTTTAACATCAGAATTTTCTGTCCACCCAAAGAAAAGAAATCAGAATTTTCTCCTCTTGAAAGCCTTATAGTTATGCTTCGCCTTCTCAATTGATTTTTGTGTTTCTCTTTTTATACTAAAACGATTTATTTTGTTTAAATAATTGGCTCAAATTGCACTTCTTTGAATGCTTCATCGAACACTAAATTAGCATTACTTAAGTTTAAAAAATAAATTATTTTATCATCGAATAAGACACCCTATTTAATCCCTGATCAATGCATAGAACTATCTCATATTTTTCTAACTTATATTCTTTAAGTAAATGAAATAATAACCAAACAAATCATGTTATATTATTAGAATCGTTTACTAATGGTTTAAAATAATACCAAAAAAGTCGTTTACCAATCTTATTCTTGTATCAAATGGTTCTCTTAATAATACAGAATGGGGATAGCCCAATGGCGTTCATACCAACCCATATATGAATTCAGTCTCCCTTGTAAGAGGGAAAGAGTAAGATTTCCTTGTTTTCTACCCTCCACTTTTACATGAGAAGGAACTGAACTGAAACATCAAAAATACATTCAAAAAGTTCCTAATAAGTAATGGAATCAACCTCCAACCTTCATGAACTTGGTAATCACAACATCAACAGACGATAGTAGAGATGTCTGAAAGATCATACAATGTGGGGACAAAAATCAGTCATTCATCCAGTAGATCAACTCTTGAGATGTGTTACACAAAGTCTTATTCATTTCAAATTCCAGAATAACAAATGATAAAATTATACGCATAGGAAGAATAGTCTTCTGTATCGTACATTTACAGTGTAATTACAATCCAGAGGTAGTGCATATCAATCTTGCCCCAGATTTGAGGTAAATGACCTTTAACGCATTACTGAGAACATTCTTGAGGAAATGGAGTTTTATTGCAATTTTCCATAATTGTTAGCTCAGCTGGTCCACAGTCATGTACACCATGAAACTCTTCCTCTAAAACTTTACTTGTCCTTAAACCGAGTCTGCTGTGCAAGCACACAAATTTAAACCAAAATCCTCAACTTGTGAACACCCTACTCTTCACAATCTTTTCTGCCTCAGTTACACTCAAATGCCTGATACCATTTTCCTTCAACCATCTGCTCCGCCCTGCCATACATTCTTGCACTTTGTTTTTATCCATCTTCAACAACTTAAGACCTTCACTTGCTCTCAGGAAGAAGCCTTCTGGTCTCAAACACCATGCCCCAAAGACCCCAAACAAAACATCTAAGTCACTACCAAACCTTTCAACACCACCATTATGAAACTTGACATTGCTTATAAGAATACCGGTAAAAATTACTCGATCAATTCCCACCGCCAAACTTCTCCAAACCCCAACAAAATCCCTACTATTCAAACCTACTTCTACCACTGACATTTTACTTTGCAAATAATCCAGGGCCTCTATTAGAGTCTTAGACACAGTCCATCCTTCTTCAGCCTTCTGCCATTGCCTCTTGTTCTTCACATAATCTCGAGAACGAGCATCAAATCCTCTCAAAATAACTAGAGATATCTTTTCAACCCACTCCGTTCTGAACTGCTCCAACTTTTTGGTCTCCTCATCAAAGATACCCCTTCCAGTACTCTCTGGCAATCCTTCACTATCTCTGTTAGCATTACTTGACAACTCCCCTTTATCATCCTGATCCATCCTCATCTCAAGGAAAAAGACATCCTCAGACCATTCCTTTAAAACAGATTCAAAGTAGTGTGCAGCATTGATGGAAATTGCAACTTTAATTAAGGCATCATCATCAGTTAAGGCAGTCAATCCTTCAGCCTCTTGGCAGCGGATAAGTATGCAATCAAAAAATTTTCTAATAATAGGCACACCGGCTAATCTTAGAAATCTTGACCTCAAAGTAACACTAGGCAATGATCGACAACGATCAATAACAGATGATAGATGCTGAAGAAAGGCACTGGAAATCAAAGGAGACTTGTGATCATCAGTACATGATGAAAGAACTACCCCTTCAACTTTCTTTCTCCAATTTTTCTCATCATCTGTGTCAGGTTTCAACTTATCTAGAGCATCAATGAGCTCTATTTCTGCCCATAGATCAAGCCAGTCTGGTCGATCACAAAATACAAATAGAGAAGAAATTTTCTGCAGGATCCCATCATTGTCAAAGGATAGCAAAATCCCAGATTGCTCCACCAAAGACTTAATCCTTTTGTCAAAAGCTATCATCAAGTCAATAAGATGCAGCCATGATACTCTAGCAGATGATTGAATGCCTGTAACACTCTCCTCATCTAATTGACTAATGTAAATAGGGAAAATTTCTTTTGCCAAGTATGTATATAAGGAGGTTACCATTGCTGAGATCCATTCTTCTCTGCAACTATAGCCAACTAGCTTTGCTTCATCAACCAATGGCTGCAACATTTCATCCATGGAGTCAACATAATCCCTTGTGATCTTATATACGAGAGTAAAAATAAATTCTGGCTTATCAGCCCATTTTAAGAAATGTCGTTGGGATGCCAATGACAAGGGATTCACAAGCTCTTCAATTGCCCAAAGTGGTTGGTGTAGAGCAACTTCCCGATCATGGCCCTTAAGTTGCCTAGCTTTCCTTTGCCTTTGCAACTCCTGCAGGTTGCATAAAGCAAGAAAATTTTCAGAGTACTTGAGTTTGAGATCTGCTTGCATACTCAGCAGAGGATTCAAGACTTGATTTGCATTCCTTGCATCAGAATATGAGGAGGTCAACATAGAAAGAGGCGGAGGCCATCCAAGGGAAGCAAGAAGTGCCCGATGATCAGCAATTGCCTGGGGTCTCAAAATGGCTAGAGCTCGATCTACTCTATGATCAACTGCCGATATAAGATGCTTCCACTGAGGTTGTGTGTTTGTAATTGAAGCTAATATTTCTTCTGTCATTTTAAGTGTTCTAATAGCAAGCAGACGCATTTCCTGCAATAGTTGAGGATATATTAAGGAATATAGTGATGGTATGACTCGCAATATCATATGGTTCTGATTATTAAAGGGTTCTCACTTCTGAATTCTGTGTAGAAGAATGCTTCCGTAGGTTTTTGTTCATGGTATATGATACAGCATCTTCAATATCACCAACCAAAGTGTCAAGTTTTAGTGCGGTTTCTGGAAGACACGGAAAGCAATTTAAGAAACTAGCAACATTTATAAAACTAATATGTAAGAAATAAAACCAAAGGCAATAAGCATCATGGAAAAGCAGAGCATTTATTCATAATTATAACAGACCATTTGATAAGAAGGGAGAAAGTGAACTGAAAAGGAGTCTATTTTGTGATCAAATTAATGGAAGAATCATTACAATAACAGTGACTATCTTTTACAAGTTAGAAAGCAAGCAGATATCTAGTTGAGTGAGTAAAATCCCCACTCGTGAAGATAGCCAGAGAAGTTAAAGGCGTGCCTTACGCAAGGTGCCAGAAGGAGTCCGCGCCTCTTGGCGTTTGAGGTGATGCCCCATCAGTCCATCAATAAAATGGTCAAATATTTTAATGTTTTCTTCATTTTCTAATATTAACGCCTTTCTTCAGTCAGGACTCACGCATGCGCCTTTTGGCACACCTGCCTCAAGGAATTGAAAGCCTTTTACCTTGGACTAACTTAGGTAATACTTGTGAGAGGCATCAATGATAAAAACCAAAAGTCCCTTCTTAAAGTCCCTTCTTAAGCCTTAATGAGATCATTCCAGAATGGGGTACGAAAAGGCAGTTAGCAACAATAAAAGTATATATTATAAAACTAACAAACTATTTTAGTTAATCACACCATCCTTTTCTCCCTTTGTGATTTTCCATCTTACATCAGTCACTGACCGGATAAATAATTTGGATTTCCCAACATCACTATGTACGTCCTAAAGCATGCTATCTTCTTAGTGTGACATATGAATGGGCAGTTTTAGGGGTATGCAGATTCCAACCGATTGCTAAGGCCTGTGAAGCTGGTGTTGATTCTTGTACTTCTGTTTTCCACCAATTCAACCCATCACTTCATTTCATCAACACAGATTAGTCCTCTAAATCATGTCCCAATCAAATGCCCATTTCTCAAATTGCAAGCAAGTGATTGCCTTTTCAGTCATAGTAAGATTGCACAATTCAAAACAAAACTAGTTGAAGAAAAAAAAAAAAAAAAAAAAGTCACCTGCATAGATACACGAACCGCCTCCAACCTGGCCACTTCCTTGGCCAAGGCGGGAAGTTCCTCTCTGAAAATCTTGCTTGCCTTGCCATCCTGCTCTCTTCTTCCCCCATCTCCATTCAATTTGGCATCGACATCGCCCAAGAGGCCGTGGATTTGGGTAGAGAAGGAAGCATAGGCGCCGAGACCCGCTCCCAGCCTACGATTCAACTCTGTCCAAGCTTGATCCAGGCGAAGGCACTGGGTTTGGAGCTCCGGAACCAAACTCGAAGCTTCGTCAATGGCGTCTTGGGTGCGGAATCGGTGGTTGAGGAGCGAAAGTGCGGAGGGTGAGAGGTGAGAGGGTGGAGGGAGGGTTTGGAATTGGACCAACTCCATGTCCATGTCTGTATATGTCTTCAACCCATTCATTCCTTTCTTCTACTTTTTATTCCTTGCCCTGTAGAAATTCTGTCTGTTAGAAGGCCAAGACTTGCCAAATAAAAATATATAATTCATCGTTGATTTTGATTTTCATATATCAACATTTTAAGGAATTTTATACCATCATTTAGTTTTTAATTAAAAAAATTGCTAAGAGTTCTAATTTCAAATAACAATGTTTAATGTGTTGTGATTTATGAAAATTTAGTGATTATCTAAGTTGCTTACATATGGCTAAGTTAATTTGGTACATGACTCAATTATTCTTTTTTTTTTAACTAATAATATTTGTATATAATTTAATTTATTTAAATCGTCTTATAAATTTAATTTTTTTAAATTGAAAGTGATAATTATATAACTCTTATCATACAATACGACTCTTAAAAATTGCATACAATTCTCACATACTTCTAATCAACGCCTCATGAGTGCCATTATTTTTATTTTAATAAAACGTTTATGTGTTATTATATTACTAAAATAATTTGATAAATAATAATAATAATTAAATTTTTTTAATAATAAAATAATATGTAATTAAATAATAATAAAAAAAAGGTTTTATATTATAATATATTAAAATTAAATTATATACTCATTTTGTTTATTTTTAATTTATGGTTTAAAGTATTTATACACAAATTAAGAAAAAGTCATTAGATAATCTCATTTAAACAATTATATTTAATTAAATTATTTTTTTATCAAAATATTCAAAATATTATATACTTTATTAATTTTTTTCTCATCATTAATATTAAGAATAAAATTAAAAAAATAATTAATATCTCCTTAATTTTTTAAAATGACAAAAGACTGATAAGAAGAAATGATATGAATTGTAATAGTTAGTTTGTATAAATAGGAAGAGGATGAAAATATTTATATCATTAATGTATTTTGAAAGAAATATTAAGACTAAAGAAGAATTATCTAAATTTAAGATATTTTTTCTAAAGTAATTCATATCAATTGATGCTTTCATTTTATAAAGAAAACACTATCTAAATTATTTTTTTTAAAAAATAATCTCGTTTGATTTTGGTATCTAATAAGTATGGTTACCAATACTTGTTACAATCTAAGTGATTATGATTTAAAGTTGCAGCGAACAAACAAATAAAACAGAACTTAAAAACAAAACGAGACAAGTTTGCTTTTTGGTTTGGCGTGGAGACCTGAAAGAGATGGTTTCCAGCGAGAAGGATCTGAGAGGTGGTAGGTGGAGAGGGATATAGTGAGGAGGAAAACATATAGTGATACAAAGTGGTAAGAAAGCAAAGGCCAATGGAAGGATGCAAAAGGAGGCTTGAGTGTAAAACCATTCAGCTGAACCATCAGTGAACTCTTAACATTGTCTACACAAGATCTGGGCAGTGCTTGACAGTTTTTGAATTGATTGACCTTGAGAACAACTACTATGGAGTGTAGGGGAACCGGGTGGGAAGAATCATACTGTTGCAGACATAACAATCTCAAATATGAAGCTCCTTAAGGGAAGAGAAAGATTCTATTACAAGTAATGGATAATAGAAGACACTGCTGTTTTGCTGTAAACATCATCCAATCTGTTGAATAAACAATGGGCAATGCCCCAAAAATTGCTCAAAAATGGGTTGTCTACAGTTTATGCACAAATTGGAAAAAAATATTTTAGAGAAAGAGACTGAAAATTTTGTATGACAATACACATTGTAGTATACAAAATGTGATCTGTATCTCCTTCCGTTTAGGACCATCATCTTAACCTTCTCCTTCTGGGCTCATTTGAAACATCATTGTCAATGTTTGGAAGTCTTAAAACATCAGTTCTTCCACTTGAAGATGAAGAAGGACCCGATGAACTAATCTGTACACTACTATTTGTTGTCTGGATTTCTGAGTCTATAACAGCAATAGCATCATCGTTCCTAATTAAAGGAGAAACAGAAGCCACGGCTGCAGCACTGGTTGCAAAAACATCTGTAGTATTACGAATCTCTGATTGGTTTGTAGTTGTAGCAGCAGTACTAGAAGGCAAATCTCTATTAACAGCACGAGGATTTAGCTGCCTGTTTCTTCCTGTGTGATTACCATAAAGAAATGCCTCAAGGTCCGAAACTAATCTTTCTGCAGAATCCATCGCAGAATTTAATGCTGATGAAACCAACGAAAATGACGGAGCTCCTTGCACTAACGACCTTGAAAATTGATGGGAACGAGTATGCTGATTACTTTTCTGTCTCCAGGCTGGACACTGTTTGGGGCTGGGAAGTGCGGGATTGAGCAAACAAGATTCTATCAATTGCACTCTCAGGGATTCCTATCTGAACTCGTTCTCCTAATCCACCACCAAAGCTATTAAACCGCCGAACCTCCCTGATTGTAGAAGAAGATGCCCCCTGACTTACGAGCTGCTGCGTAAGACTCTCAATTCTAGATGCACGAGGTCGAGGAGGAACACTCAAACCAGTTTCTTTTAATTCCATTTGGCAACTGCTACTGGCATTTGCATTGCCATAAATTGGAATAATGCCTGTTTCAGTGACCTCTCCTTCACAAGCAGGGCACTCCCTTGTATTTGAATAAGCATATGGTAACTGATAGAAGCATGGCCAACAAAACAGGTGACCACAGCAGGTCAAAACAGGATCTCTTGCCATATCCAAGCATATATTACAGTCAAAAAGATTTGCACTGCTGCCCGCTGTCTTATTGCCATCTATATCCATCCCCAATGCTTTAGCTACTAAATAGGTACTCTTATTTTTTCCCTCTTCCCCAATGTCAACTGTTCTCCCTTGGACAGCATTACCAACCTCTTCCTGGTCCCTACCTTCATATGGAATATTAGCTGTTATCAATCCTCCAGTAGTGTTAGTCACTTGAATTGGAGTATGACCCTGTTGCAGGTTCTGATGCTGCCTAACTCTGGAAGCTACTGCTTGAAGGTGTCCAATACGCTCTTCGATATGTTCGTGCACAGATTCTAGATCATTTAATATAGAATCACATCCAATCACTGATGCAAGCGTTTGGCCCAAAGGTTCCTGATTCAAATCAGGCTCCATTATATCTTCAGTTCTTTGCTCAGGTTTATCCCATTAACAACATGCTTCATATGTATCAAGGTCCTAATACAAATTAAACAAAAAAATCAAATTAAGATGCCCAGGCTTACAAAGTAGGCCTTCCTGCCCATAGTCTTAAAACAATATGTATACACTAATAAATAAATGATTTTTTTTGTTGGAAAAAAAGTTAAAGGGAGAGGGGAAGTTGCCCTATTCCAAGGACAAGGCATGCTTCAGTAATGGCTTGCCTACCAATGAGGAATCACCCATAGCAATCGAAACTAAGACCTTTTGGTTGATGCAGCTTGATCCTGTCAATTAAGCCAACCTTTGGCAATAAATAAATGATATTAAAACATAATA
The DNA here is from genome assembly GCA_019955255.1 of Castanospermum australe. Lineage (NCBI taxonomy): Eukaryota > Viridiplantae > Streptophyta > Magnoliopsida > Fabales > Fabaceae > Castanospermum > Castanospermum australe. The sequence goes on along the minus strand of NSJW01000381.1, from coordinate 700,739 downwards.
AGATGCCTAACAAACCCACACTATGATTGCTGCAAAAAGGGCACCATTGAATTGAGTGGGAAGTCTCCTCCCATGCTCAAACTAAATAGAAATCTTATACCCACAATTTATATCGCACTAATTCTTAAACAGTTTTTCTCAAACAACGGTGAACTTGAACAAAACCTATAATTTCTAGAGCCAAAATATAACTTCAGACATGCAATTCTTGGGGTTAATCTATCTGAATCGGAACAGAAGATGCCAAAAAAACTCAAATTGATTCGAACCCAAAAAAAAAGAATACATAAACAACCTCAGATGCCGATTAAAAAAGAAAAAAAAAAAGAAAAAGAACTCAAATTGATTGGAAAACGCAGAAGAATTACCATTCAGTCAGATATGTTCTTTGGAGGTGATGATGATCAATTGGGAGCTTCTTCTTCGTCCTTTGAACTTGAAAGAAAAAAAGATGATGGAGCGTTTCAAGTTCTTGTTTTTCGGGGCGCACTGCAAGAATGGGGAAAATCGGGTTTCAGCTTAACCTAATGGAATCGGTTTATCAAAGCTCGCTGCATTTTGGAACAGATTTAAATTTTTCAGTAAATAACTACGGAACTACCCGTTGAGTTTTTTTTTTTCCTTGTATTTAATTTTTTTATTAGCTTCTTTTCTCTAATTTAACCTCTTAGTATAACAATAATACTTTTACATATTATTAAAAGAAAGTTTTACACAAAATTGTATAAGAGTTTTAGAATTATAATTTTAAATTAGAATTGGAAATAATTTAAAATTTTAAAATTTATATTTAGCTTGTAAAAAAGCAATTTATAATTTTTAGTTTTTTTATTTTATTATTTTTTTCTTACTAGGTGTAGTTTGAGAAATTAATACTGTCCTTTATCACAAAGTATTCTCTAACATTTTATTATTTGATTATATAAAATTTATAATATTATCATTGTAAAAATTTTACATATATTCTTTCTATCTACTTTTATTTATCGTTTATACCATGTATAGAATTATTAAAAAATAAAATTGATTTGATTTGATTTCAGTTGAAATTATTTAATTTAATTTATAAATCATTTTCATGCTTAAAAATTATTATAAAATTACATCAATTCTTATTTTATGACATTCCAAACAAGAAATTTCATTTATAAATCAAGTGAATTCTTGAAACTTGTAGTTTCAAACATATTAATATAATTCTATAAGTTTTAAGAAAACTATTAAATAATTTCAATTGTAGAGAAATATAATTTAATTTGACTAAATTATCATTTCTCTTACTTCATTAATACTTTTTCTCTTCTTCAATTTTACTTATTCTACTAATTCTCTCTTCATTAAAGATAATGATAAAATTAGAAAAAAAATTAATTAATACTTTATTAATATTTTTAAATGACAGATATTTTGAAATACAAAAAAAAAATCTCTTACACAAAAAATAAAAGTAAACGAATAGAAAAGTGAAATTGACTTAAAGTCTAATAAATGTTATAAGATAAGGTACATAAAATACTAACCTAATTTAGATGAAATTACTATTATTAAATTTTATTTTCTTAAATTTTCTTTCATAATTTTAAGATAAATCCATTGAATATTAACACAATTCAAATATCTTTTTCAGTGAAAAAAATTAAAATTACACTAAATGATTCTTTAAATAATTTAAAGCAAGTATAAATTTAATTTGTACATCACACAAAAATAATAACTAGTTTTTAAATTAAATATATATAACTAATTAAATGAATATTTGGATTAAATACAATTTTCCTTCCTAATTTATTAGTCTTTTTGCACTTATTTATATAATTGAGCACGTAAGATTCTAATTTAATATTATATATTGCAACCTTTTTTTTGTTAACATTAAATATTTAAAAATAATTAACTTAAATTATCAAAAATACCTCTATCATATCTTCTTCCTCGTATAACACTTTGAATGTATCTCACAAGTCTACTAGTGATGCCATTGAAGAACCATGATTGTGATTCAGAAGCTTACCACTGATTCTTGTAATAATTGTTATATTATAAAAGATCCAATGCTTTAAACCTTGAATAAGAACTATAATGATTGTTACATGCATAAAAGATACAATGCTTTAAACCTTAAATAAGAAAGTTCTTGTTACTTACAACTCATATCAAATGCTATATATTCTTGTTAGCTATGCCTCCCCAATCACCTAGAAAATCTTCTGGTTGCTGCAGTTACGTTCAGCAACCTATTTGTGATACCAATTTGGAACTGCAAACTTACTGTTTGTTAAAATGCCTATGAGGATCATATCCTATTGCAAAACTGCAAGTTAATATCCTGTCCTGCTCATGAGCAATGTTATACTCGGTGGTTAAATAATAACTTTTCTTGTTAATAGTGAATAAAATTTTATACAAAGCTTAAACTCTTAAATAAATGATAATGATAATAGCTTTTTGTGCATGTGTAAGCTGAATAAATCTACGAAACCGGTTTTTGTGCATTTCTTATTGAGTACAATCAAAGAATCATGCTTTTCTTACTAGTATATCTTAGTGTCTTTACGTTGCATTATTATGAGCCATCAATATATGTATGAATAACGATCATTTAACATTATTTTTGCAATAATTAACTCCAAGAGTGTAATTATGCGAATGTATGCAAATTAAAGAACAAGTAATTTGAATTGGAGTTTAATTTGAGAGAAATTCTTCTTAGACATAGTTTATATAATTAGTGTAAAATAAGTTAATAAAAATCTTACATATCATTATTACTCATTTAACCATTGTTCTAATAAACAATGACGACAATGCGTCAACATAAATCGTGTAAACTAAGTTTACAAAACTATTTTTTTTCTAATATATTCCATGAACATCTGTGAATTTTGTGACTCGGCTCTTGAAGAATTGAAACGAGACAAACAAAGAATTTATATAGCTTCTGTGTAAAAATTGAGAAAGGCCTCAGAATAATGGCATAGCCCCACCACAGCCTCTTGTGTTAAGAAAATATCGGAACATGAAATCTAATATACCTTAGCCATAATTTTGTCAATGACTCGTTGTTTCTACCTTCTTTTCTTTTTTACATCCTCTGTTATATTTATTATGTGGTGCCTTCTAATGTGGTGAATCACACAATAATTACATGATTCCATTACATTTTTTTTTTTAATTTTTGTCTTCTAGGAAGGGGGAGTTAGGGTAGAATGGGAATTGTGTGATTTATTTCACACATCAACTTTCACATAAGAGTTCCACCTCAACCATTTTAATCTTGGAGTATTGTTTTTATTGGGCCAGCTAAGGAGGCTATAGAAACGCTCCCAAATTCATGGGTATCAGAGAACTCACCTTATTATGTTGGTTTGGTTTTAGAAGCATAATTATTATGAGAATGTTTCCATGTCCTGATAAGTGATTTCTTGCGAGCATGCATAAATTGAATGTAGTTGTAAAATTGAACATAAATATATAGTACAATTATATTCCTTTTTTATAATCATTTTGAAGGATCTTCAAGTTGTATTCTTTTGTAGTATATTCCAATCATTACATCTCATAAGAAATTTGCTTGTACTTTATACTTTACCGTTGGGTTGTTTTTATTTTTTATTTTTTTGCATTTGGACTTTCATATCAATAATTATAGCCTAACTATTGCGAATGAAGTTGAGAAAGAGCAACATTCAAACGCTCTAACAACTCGATATGAAAATTGAAAAAGGATAGCCGTATCTCTAATCTCAAAGAAAATTTCATACATGTAGAAAAAAAATACAATTCACTAGGATGTCGAAAGTAGCAAACTCATTCGGTTTATGTGTAGGAATGACACAAAACCCTTTTCTCTTTTAGGTTAGACACAATTACCATAAAATACAATATTTTCTTCTAAATTTTAGGGGTACACACTAGAGATTTAATCTCAATAACCTCAACATCAACCCAATTATAGGGTGACGGGACTACTTCCAACTTTTTCTGGTTGGATGCAAATCCCAACCATCACAAGGCCAACCTAAAAATAGGGGAAGGAAGTGGAAAATGAATCAAAACAAAAGCCAACCCAAAATACCATCCTAAAACAACCAAAAACTAACTAGAAAAACTCAAGTAAGAAAAGAAAATAAAAAGGTAACTGAAACTTGAAACTTGAAGAAGGATTAAGACAATACAAATCGTGAACAAAAATCCCTTAACAAAGAACTTCACTAAGAAAAAAAGAATTTAGATAGCAAGTAAATGCGAGAATGGAACAAAAAGTTTGAAGAAAACAAACCAAAACCATCCCGAACGGTTGAAAAAAAGACAAGCAAAAGGTCACGCCAATGTATGCTCCCAATCAATGAAAAGAAATGTACATCAATGGCCCATATTTGAACATACAGGCAAAAATATAGCTACACCTCCCCAAAAATGCACTAAATGATTAACTTAGGAATTAAAAAGGTTCCCCAACCAAAAACATACACGTCTTGGAAAACATTATAGTCAAAAGAGGTTCACTAACTTGAAACCCACAACTTAAGTAAATTCCCTTGTGAAGAAACTCTCTACACTACAAAAAGCTCAAAACTCACTTCATGCTCTTGCTCGCTTCGAGCTAAGGGGCAAGATATGTCCATATCCAACCTCCATACTTAAGCGCACCATGCTCTAGGCCCAATATTTCAATTCCCATTGGTCAAGTAGAACCCTCCTTATCTACTATGGTCTCAGCATCGAGTGCTCAATAGACAACACAATCCGTAATCTCTAGTCTCAATCTTATCTTCTACAACGGTTACACAAGACCCCTTTTGGCCTAGATATAAAAGACAAGAGGCTGTAGAAACTCAAAGTATGTTCACATTCGAAGCCTAAACACTTTTTCCTATCCTACACTAAGATTAACTTGAGCATTGGAGTATCTTGCAGGTAAGGGTGTCTATTGAGTTGGGTCAACCTGTAAACCTATAAGCTTTGATTCAACCCAATCCATAATTGACGGATTAAATTAAGTTTATGAGTTGAATTGAGTTAATTGAGTTTAAAAATTCTCAACCCAAAAATGATATGTTGGGTTACGAGTTAGAATCTCAACTCAACCCAAGTCATCTTGTTTTAAAAAAAAAAGATGTTTTTTTATATTTACCATACTAAACCTAATATTTCTTCTTTCCTCTTCTCTCAAACCTTATATGACTTGTTATATTTAATTTTTGATATGTGTGTTAGTACTTTTATATTTAAAATTAAAACTTAATATGTTATGTTTGTGACTTATTGTATTTAACTTTTAGTTTATTTGAGATTTTATATATGTCATATTTTGTTAAAACTTATTAAATTATTTATTATGATGTGTGATGAATTTTTAATTTTATATTAATTTCGGCATTTATTTTAGCAAGTAATTTTTTTTTAATGTATGTCAGACTTACGGGTTTAATTCAACCCATTTGGGTTAGTTTGGGTTTTAAAAAAAAAATCTCCCAACTTAACCCAACCCAAACCATTATTTTGATAAGCGGATTGAGTACAAAAATATCTCAAACTTAACCTAACCCAACTGACAGACATCTTTATTTGTAGGTACACAACCCTGCCAGCAAGGAGCATTTTGGTGACTTTGAGTAAACCCCTCAATGCTAACATAAATAGTATGATTATTATCATTAAGTTATTACCTTATCCCTAATTTTTTTCAGTTGTTTGACGAAGTACAAGTAATCTATTGTCAAGCAAAAATTACCCTTATGTTAAGACTCGTGCTAAATATGAAAAGAACTTAGGTCTGATTATCACTGAAGAGCATATTATTAGGAGAGGATTCACACCAAATCAAAGAAAAATAAAAGAAAAGAAAAGTGGATTGGTGAACTAATCCAGTATCCTTAATATCAAATGACACATCTTCTAGGTCATATTAGAAGATGCATTTGAGTTTTTTTTTTAAGGTTAACAACACAGTTAACTGCAAACTTTTTTATAAAATTTAGTACATCAATGCTTGTATAATCGTACCTAGAAGATGCATTTGAGTTAGTTTATTTTATATTTAAAAAAAGTTTTGAGTCACAAATTTTTTCTAATTGTTTGATTATAAGCTTTCCTAAAATTAAAATAAACTAATACAAATAAATACAAATATAATCAAAGGACTAGCTTTCCACCTTAACTTCCCCAAAGTTTAAAGGGCCTATTCAAAATGAACAAAATTTTATTTAAAATGAAGCTCAATTTGTAGTTGATGATAAGATTTATTTTCATTTTATACTGTTAAATTTATTTTTGAATTAATTTAAGGTCACATTAATTCTTTTATACAATTTAATTATTATGTGCATATACAAAGACATACACTTTGTGATGCCATTTAGGGCAAAAATGCTCAATGGATTCATCACAAAATGGGTCCATAACTATTCGACAACAGAAGTTTGGGCTCACAGCAACACCCCTCTAATGGATTGGAGACCCAGTTATGAGTAAGCCTTCAATTGTGGAGAGTTTTTTTTTTTTTTTGAGGACCAAAAATATTATAAAGTTTTTTAGTTTTTTAATTTTTTAAAAAAATCTAAACTTTTATTTTACCAAAGTAGATATTTCATTTCTAAAACTGAATGAAATATAAATACAAATTCAAATTGAAATGAAATGTAGAGTATTTATCATCATTTAAATGTAAAGTCTTCGAATCTCAGGGTTGATTTTTTTTTTTCAATGATCGAACGGATGTTTAAACTTATTATTTTACAAATTACTCAAATCTCTAACTATTAATCAACTCTTTGTAACTTAATTCAAGGGTTAATTTTTTAGTATCTCATTGATGCAAATCATGCAAATATTTTTATTATTTGCATTAAATTTTAAGTCAACAATTAGGAAAATTTCTCAAAATGTACAAGTTGAAGTAGGAGACATGATTTTAGGATAATTTGGAGAAAGATTTAGTCTCAGTTAGTACAAAAATTAGTCCAATGATACTCTTAATGTATTAAACAAATGAAAATCATTCCAGTTTAATGGTACTAATATTCCCATTTATAACTTACCCAATCAAAAATTTTTCATTTATAAAAGGTCTTAAACGGTTTACTTGTTTATTAGAATGCACTTTTATAAGAAAGTAAAGATTTTTTATGCAGTACGCCACATCTTGCTCAGTCATTTTAAGGTAGAGATTGTGGACGAGCAACAGTTATTATTTTGAGGCCTATGTCTCTAGACCAATAATACTATTTTTTAAAATTATTTTCATTATATTTATTTATTTGCAAACCATATATTAATATATTTCATATACTTACCAAGATTAAATATGTAATTGATGGATCCATATTTTGATGATTTGATGAGATGGGCTGTGTTGTGTTTGACATATCCAGAAGATGATGTGCAAAAGCTTGATACACAAAGTGGGCCCATGTGCTTGTGGGCTGAGCACAAACCTAAATAGTGTAGAGGAGATGAATCTATGCGCTGGAGGGTGGTGGGCCTCTCTAAAAAAAAACATGTGATATGCCTCAAACTCTACGGGTTTTGCGCTGTCCACAAATTAAAAAAAAAAAAAGTTAAAAACACTCTACGGATTTATCTGTTCATATTAAGAATGCTAAATAGGATGTATTTGATAGGATTTTGAATTGAGTTATTAATTAATTAATTAAAAAATAAATTAATAATTTAATTTAAAATTTATTAAAAAAAATTTAAAATTATTCAATTTATCTTGTAATTTATTTTAATAAATAAATATTCTTATCCATTAATCTATTTTAATGAAAAAGACATTCAATTCATCTATCATTAAATTAGATGTATTTAGACTTTTATTATATTTAAATATATTTTATGCTTTCAAATTATACATATATATTTATTACATTTAATAAATACTTTTAATTAGTTTATTAATAATTTATTAATTGAAAACTAATTCAATGCATCTAAATTTATTAAATTTATTATTATAATTAAATTAATTGAAATTAAATTTAAATATGAATAAATTAGAATTAATTATGAAATTTATAAATTCAATTACCATTCCTAGTTCATTTCACGAAGTGTTTTAGCTCCAAAAAAAAAAGAAGTAAAAACCCCCTAGCTAAAACAAGTTGCAATTTTCTTGGCATGGTAGAGCCAATGTGCAGTGAAACTTCCAATCTGAATTATATGAAAAAATAAAAAAAAATAAAAAAAAAACACCATTAAGAAAAGAAGGAAGGAATAAACGAGAGACGCTTCAAATTCAGAAGCATGATCTTCAATGTGCAGATTCTACTAAGTAGTATGTACCAGAAAAATTCTACCAGGTACTGACAAGTCATCTATGCACAATATTTATTTAACAAGGAAATTAGATTTTGTTAGGACCCAAAAAAAAAAAAAATCCACAGTTGCCGTAGCAAGTGAATACTGTACTGCCAAGTCATAGGAAACTACGATTAGCCTTAACAAGAATATGAATTATACTCCAAACAATAATTTTATATCCTCTTAACTCTTCTTTCTAATAATTTTTTTAATTATTAAATAAAAAAATATTAAATACATTTCAAATTTTTAAGATATTAAATACTTTTTTTTATTTAATATTTTTTTATTAAGTATTAAGAATATTATTAAGAAGATGAATTAGGAAGATATAACAAAACTCTATTTAAAATGATGAACAAGCTTCCTATCCTGGATAATTACCCAATACAAATGTGCATATTTTAAAAAATCTGGGGTTGTGTTGGGTTTGTACTAATTCAGTCAAAAGACAACTACAATCTTCTCTCTTGGTAGTGTGTTTGCACTTTGTTTTTTGTTTCTCATTCATGTTAAGCAAGACTTATGTAGCACCTGGATCTGGCCTATAGCCTTTCCAATTCAACTTGTTGGAAAATTCTTCCCAAATTGAGCCTAATTGTTTGGCCTTAGGATAGGAATCATCTTCAAAAATAAATTCATGATTTATTCCATGAATCTCAATCCAACTACAATGGAATCATTTATTGTTTATCTAAGGTTGAAATACTGTCAGCAAAATGCCATATTATCATTTTGGCAAATAAATTACCAGCAGCAATATGGCAGTGACTGCAAAAGTTGGTTCTGTATCAAGCATTGGGGCTAAATTGAAACTTTGGTTAACTTTAGGACCAAACTTTAGGACCAAAATAGTAAAGAAGCTAACAAAATTCAGGGCCAAGTCTTACAGAGAAACATGGCAAAAAAAACAACCTTGTCTTTCAAAGAAGAGATAAAGGACTCCAGAAATGACCAGTGATTAGTGTTACAGTGTTAGTGGGGTGTGTGTGCCTCTCAGAAATGGCTTGAAGAAAGTTTAAGATTGATTGGAAATGCTTCCCTCCAAAAATATTAACTTCCAAACAAACATGCATATCTATAAAAAAAAAAAAGTTCAATTATGAAAATATTCTCTAGAAGTCACTTTAGGCAAAATTCATATATTTATTTGGTTACATGGGAGAAGTCTGTATTTTTTACCTAAGAATGCATACTATGGTAAGCGTCTACAATTGACACAGTTAAGTCTCTAAATAAATAAGGAACTATAGGACTTGTGAGATTGATTTAGAGTAAAAAGTTTTTTTTGATTCTCCAAAGAAATATGCAACATCACATTGGTCTTCCATTTATATGAAATATTATATTAGTCCTTTAATGTTATTTTATGCCATCAAATTGATCTTAAAGTGATATCAGTTTGGTCCTAAAAAGGAATAAAATTAATGACATTAATTGTTATTGAATTACTAATTTGATGTAGTAAATAAATGGAAGACTAATGTGATAGAAAGATTAAAATGACCATTTGCTTGATTAATTTTAGGTTTAATTGTAGTTTTGATCTTTCTATTTTAGTAAAACGAATGATTTGGTTCTTTCTATTTTAAAAATAAACAATTTGGTCCCTTTATTTTTTAAAAAAAAAAATTTTAATCCCTTTGTTAATGTACCACTAAAAGTTTAATGAAAAAATGTTCATGTAACATTCAAATATTAATTTTTATTTTAAATAAATTATTTTAAATACATATGACACGTATATGATTCTATAAATATCTAAATTAACCTTAATATTTTGTAATTAAAGTTAACTTAAAAATTATGGGAATCATGTGCATATCAAATGTATTTAATTTATTTATTTGAAATAAAATATTAATTATTTATTGTAACATTAGCATTTTTTGTCAAATTTTTAACGACATACAAAAAAAAATCAAAATTGATCATTTTGCATGTACCAAAAAAAATGTTCATTCAATTAAAAAATAGAGACATCAAATAATTTATTTTTAAAATAAAAAATTAAATTATTTATTTTATTAAAATAAAAGAATCAAAACTGTATTTACCCCTTAATTTTAAGGTAGGACATCACTTCAGAAGAATTGAAAGATGCCCTTTGATGTTCAAAACCTAGTAAGTACACTCATCAATACCCGTCTAGTAACTAGGCTCATCAATACACATCCTTTACTTTCAAAGATAAGGAAGTTAGTAAGAGCTGGGACAATAGGCATTTATGGTTGCATCCACCAACAGACAACTCTGTTGCCAAGAACTGACCCACTACCAGTAGTCCATACAAGAACATGAACCCTGCTCAAAGTGGTGAAAGCGCTTCCTATCCCGAATGGTTATCTTGCGCTGATAAACTTTTGAGATTAATTTAAATGTGGAATGACAATCTTCGCAAATTCGCAAATTTTTTACAATCTGAAGTGGGGTCTTTGGGGGTGTACTAATTAAGCCAAAGGCAACTGCTATCTTCTCACTGTGGTAGACAAGTATGCTTTCTCTCTGTTTCCCATACACCTTGAGCAACACTTGTGTAGTGTCTGGCCTATAACCTTCCAAATTCAACTTGTTGGAAATTTCCTCCAGCATTGAGTGTATTTTTTTGGCCCTAGGATGGGAATCATCTTCAACAAGAAACTCGTGAATCACACCCTCAATCTCAATCCAACTGCATCCAGGGTCTTTCCTTATGTCCAAGTCTTTCATCATCAACCTCACCTCTGCAACTGCATCCCAATCTCCTGATGAGGCATACATGTTTGACAGAGCCACGTATGCCCCACTGTCATGAGAAGCCAAATGCATTAGAACCTCTGCTGCACGCCTACCAATTTCAATATTTTTATGCATCTTGCAAGCACCAAGCAAGGCCTTCCATATGACATCATCCGATCTTACGGGCATGTTCAGTATAAGCTCTTCAGCTTCTTCTAGATGGCCAGCACGACCCAGGAGATCAACCATGCATCCATAGTGTTCTATCCTAGGCTGTAATCCCACCACATCAACCATTTGATTGAAAAATGATCTTCCCTTGTCCAATAAACCTGCGTGGCTACAAGCACTCAAGATGGCTATGTATGTGACATCACTAGGGGATACTCCACTTCTTTCCATCCCTGAAAAATAATTGAACAAATCGTTGGCCTTACCATGCATGGCAAGACCACCCATTATGGCATTCCAAGTTATAACATTACTTTTAGGCAGAGTCTCAAAAACCTGAATTGCCTTCTCAATGCTCCCACACTTTGCATACATATCCACTAAAGCAGAGCCAAGCACGTCATCAATCTGAATCTTATTCTTCTCTGCATACAAATGTACCCATTTCCCCAACTCAAGTGCTCCAAGACGTGAAATTGCAGGCAGCACACTGACCAGAGTCACGCGGTTCGGGGACAAATCTCCCATCTGCATCTTATGAAACATTTCTAATGCCTCCATAAAAAACCCATTCTGTGCATATCCAGAAATGATCACATTCCAAGAAACCACACTTCTTTGATGCATTCTGTCAAACAAATCCCGAGCAGCCTTAAGGTTCCCTAGTCTTACATACCCATCAATCATCACATTGCATAGAACCACATTACCCTCTTGCCTCCTCTTATCTCTCACCATTCTGCTCGTATCTTCAATACCAGCAACATTCCTATAAAACAAAACATGGGCATCCTCCATATTTCCACACATCACATACATCCTCAGCAGATTGCTAACTACAAACTCATCATCACCCAATCCAAACTTAACAACCAAACCATGAACCTGCTTCCCTTCTTCTAACCTGGCCACAACAGAGCATGCTTTTAACACAGACGGGAAGGTAAACCGATTAGGTTCCACCATTCCATCAGACACCATTTGACAGAACAACCGCAGAGCGTCCAATGGCCTATCAGCACTTTCAGCAAGTGTCCTTATCACAGTGTTCCAAGCAAAGCAATTGGGTTCGCGCATTTGGTCGAATACCGAGAGGGCATACTCAGTGTTGCGATAATCCGAGGTGGCGCAGAGCCTAAGGAGCTCTGTTGCCACTGAAAGATCATGGGTTTGTGCTGTTTTGATAAAAAAGGCATGGACTTGCTTCAATTCTCGCATGGATTTGCACTCCCTGATTTGTGGGACGAGCAAGGGTGGATGAGAGGGCGCAATGTTGGGCTTCAACATCACAGAATTCATCTCTAGAAAAATACAAGGGCGAATGTGTGGATGGCATTAATGTATTGGGATTATCAGCACTTGATAAACTAATTTTACTTTTCATTGTCTAAGGGCATAGATTTGTATCATTTCACCATTTTGAATTCAGCAAATTCATATTTTTGTATAATTTGTGAATGACAAAATTGATTAACAAATTGATTCTCTTAATAGATTGCTTGAAATATTTTTTATTTTGAAAGATTCTGAAAACGTTTAAAAGAGAAAATAAGAAAAGGACCTAATTCGTTAAAAATTAACATGATTATTTAATAATCTTTTTATGTTGATCAAGTTAGATTTTTCTTACATAAGTGATGCCTATATATATGAGTTGAGTTATACAATGGAATTTATATATATGTAAGATTTATTGTAAAGCCCAAATAATTATAGCAGTGTTTATGACACATATTATTATATAAAGATGTATCCACCACATTTTCCTTTTTCTAATAAAACAATTTGTATCCCAAATCATTTATAATTTTGAATTTACACTATCTTTTTCATGCAAAATTGTTATGAAACTAACAAATTATAGACTAAACTACTATTTTGTTCTTTTAAAGATTCACTTTGACATCAATTTAGTCTTTTAAAGATATATGACATTAAGTTAGTCCTTTAAAAATTTAAAGTAACATCAAAATAGTCTTCCAAAATGGTCCTTTAAAATGATCACTTTAATGTCATTTTAAATTTTTTGAGAACTAATTTGATATTACATATCTTTAAAGAACTATTTTGATATCACTTTAAATTTTTAGATGACTAATTTGATATCACATATTTTTAAAAGATCCAATTAATGTCAAGTAAATCTTTAAATGACTAAAATAATAGTTTAGCCAAAATTATATAAATAATGAAATTTATGAAGTCTCAGAGTTTGCATTGTATGATGAGATGTTAGAATTTATCCAACAATCATAGAAAATGATCATAAATCTATATTTGTTTTCTCTTCTTTAATTTTCATTTTAAACTAATTATTATTTATTAATTCATTTTATATGGTAATTTATTAATTTATTTTTTCTTGAGAGAGAGTAAAGTAAACAAGTGCCTGCTTTACTTACCAAATCCAACTCTCACTGAATTGATAAAATTTTCAATTTAATATTCATCTTCTGCAGAACATGTTAGTGTTAAATAATTCATGCTTTAAACCTAAACATAAAAATACAATTTTGCTCCCTCAAAATTTGTTGTGAAGTTCTGCAATATAAAAATGAATATATTTTTTGGTACATCAAGAATATTTCTATCCAGAAATTGAATGATTAATCTCCTGATGTTCGGGCATACTCCATTCACATTCATTAGAGATTGAACCCCATGCTCTATTCACATCTATTAAAGATCGAATCTCAAATATGATATTTAAAAGACACAAGTCACTTTCAGTTAAACTAATACATATTGGTTATAAAAATGAATATATTAGACAATTTAAAAATTAATTATACTTAGATGATTAAATAATCTAATAAATTCATATATATATATATATAATATATATATATATATAAAAATTTTTATGAACATTAAATTTTATCAATTTAACTATTAAATTAAAAGTTATTATAAAATATATTAAGTTTATAAAATTTTATATAATTTAAAAATTAATTAATACTTCATTATATTATTTTATTTTAACATATAATATATTTTTTAATATAAATAAATATTTTTTAATAAATAATATCACATAATTTAATAATTAATTTAATTTAATTCACATTTTATAAAAAATTATTAAATTATATAAATGTTCAAAAAACTCTCTCTCTCTCTCTCTCTCTCTCACACACACACTCACACACACACACACACACACACACACACACACACACACACACATATTGTTTGATATATTTATTACTGACCCTACTAAGGTGACGAATAAGATCACGTGGCCCTAATAATCACCTCAACAATAACAGATAACAAGAAAAAATCTTGAGAGATTTAAGATAAACTTGTAAGCCAAAAACTTAAGGCTTATCATAATCTTTAAAAGATAATCTCTTCAAAACTAACTGGGATACCTTACTTATATAATGAGGATAACCAACAAGTATAATTCAATTAGTATTCATTATAATCCTTTTAGTACTTTTCTAATTAAGCGTTTTCAATAACTCAAGTGAATTTCAAGTAATTTACATATTTTGGATTTAGTCCAAAATATATATCGTATTTTAAATATTAAAATAAAATTTTTTTAACTGTTTCTGTAAATATTTCATATTCTATTAATAGTATATGAAAGAAAAAGTCATTTTTTATTATGCAAGCAAAGGAATGAACTCATTTTTTATGGCATACGTAATATATTAATATTTAGTGTATGATTTATATTAAAGTAAAAATAAAAATAAAATTTTTATAAATAAATTTTATATAAAAAATTATATATAAAATTTATCTATAAAAAATTATCTTTTTTTTTCATTACAAAACATACATTAAGAAAAAAATAAAAATATAAGAAGAAATGTAAAAATTAAAGAAAAAAGGAACATTAATGAGGGAAAAGAAAGAAAGATATTAATAATAAAAAAAGGATATAAATAACGCATGGGATGAGGGTGACGAAGATGAGACAGATGCACGTGATATGACGCTGAAGAAGCACTAGGAGTGTGCACAGCAGACTGGCAAACTGGTGGGGATCTTAAGTAGGCCCTAGTCATTTCGATATGCAGTTTCCACGGGAACTCCACCTGCCCCACCTGGCATCGGGTGGGTTTTATCCTTTTAGGGGCGGGTTAGTTGCGAGAGGCGTTGGGCGTGGGTTGAGGAAGATTGCTCTGTCTTGCGCCTTTTGATTATGTTAAATTTATATTTAAAATATATTTTAATTTAAATATTTATTATATTAATTATTTGTTTAGATTATAAATAAAAGTAGTAAAACTCTTTAAATATATTTTCAAATTTATATTAATTATTGTATATGTTTATTTAAACAATTCATAAGTAAGGAGTACGAAGATTAGAGTGAGTTTAAATATTCTGATAAGAGCATGATTGGATTTTGATTTTCCAAACTTGTGAAATAGATAGGGGTGGGTTGTACACCCTCCTGTTTAATTTTATTTATAGTATAAAAGAATTTTTTTAAAAAAATATTTGTTATTTAAAAATATTAAAAAAATATTAATTAATTTTTTTTAATTTTATTTTTTTATTAAAAGAAAATCAATGAAATATATGAAATTAAAAAAATATTAATGAAGTAAAAAAAAATAATTTAATTATTTTAAATTATATTTATTTATAATTAAATTAATTTAATATTTTTTTTATTTTTTTAAAAAAATTTTTTAAAAAAATTTAAATTATAAATAAAAATAGACAAAAAAATTAATTATTTTTTTAATTTTATTTTTTTAATAAAAAAATTAATAAAATAAATAAAATTAAAAATCTAATGAAATAAAAAAATAATTTAATTATTTTGAGTTATATTTTTTTTATAATTAAAATTATTTAATAATTATTTTAAATTTTTTTATAAAAAATTTAAATGATAGGTAAAAATTGATAAAAAAAAATTATATTTTAAAGAGTTTGAAATACGGTGACGCCGGGTTAAGTAAAAACATGTCCCTACCTATCCTATTCCTAGATCCTTCATCTAAATTTTGCCGAAGATTGAGTAAATCATTGGACCTTTAAAAGCAACTGGCGAGTGTATTCATGTTTGGACAATGGCCCCCACTATTCGTGCAAAGAGATCAGGCTGTCATTTTTGGCAGAACATTAATTTTAGCTTTTAGGGACCACTCTGGTGTACCATAAAAAAACAATTAGTATATCGTACGAAATTATTTTAATTTACAAAAAAATTATTAATATTTTGAAAAAAATATACTAGTTTAAGATAAAATTATTTTAAAAGTTTAAAATTATTTTAAAAAATGTTATAATTTTATTAAAAATACTTATAACTTTATTTAAAAGATTTATAATTTTTTTTAAATTATTATAACTAATACATGATAATGCATCGGAGTATATTCCTAACTTTTATTATCTAATATAAAAATTTTCTTTTATTTGAGAAATTTTATATATCTTATATGTAAAAATATAAAAATTTGGCTTAATTTATAAGTTTATTTAAAATTTT
The DNA here is from genome assembly GCA_019955255.1 of Castanospermum australe. Lineage (NCBI taxonomy): Eukaryota > Viridiplantae > Streptophyta > Magnoliopsida > Fabales > Fabaceae > Castanospermum > Castanospermum australe. The sequence goes on along the minus strand of NSJW01000381.1, from coordinate 684,079 downwards.
TTATCATATGAAATTCTTTAAATAAGTTAATAAATTTAAACTTTTAAAATTTTAAATTAACACAAGTCTTTTGATAAAAACTATTGAATTGTATATAGAAAAAAATTATATAAACATATATTTTTTAAAAAACTTAAGCTTGGCCTACATAGTTATATAGGCCTTTGTCAAAATTTTACGGGTCACTTATATAATAAATAAGTTATGTTTAATAATTAAGGTAAAAAATAAACTAGTTTATAGATTTTTAATAAATTTTTTTCTAACATATTCCCATTCTTAACTACAAATAAGATTAGTCAAGATTAATCTCAAAATAATTGGTTTAGTCATTAAGGAAGTGTACTTCATATCATGATTACCTAAGTTTGAATTTTTTTTAGGTTAACACCGTAAATGCACTCAGCTAATGCGGAGAAAATTAGTGTCAATTAATACAAAAGTTAGTCTGAAAACAACTTTACCATTAAAAAAAAAACAATGGTTAAGATTAATAAAGTTTCACGTTAGTTGGTCAACAATTTTACTCAAGCCCCCTTTTTATACAGGCTCTTGGGACTTAGTTACGCGCAATTTAGCAAATATCATACAATATGAGCAGTGTTAAAAATCAAGGCACAGAGAAAGTTGAATGAATGGTTTTATTGAAAAATTAATGTTTGGTAGAGTTTCGTGACATTGATTACTCTATGTACTAACTAGCTAACCTTGCCTTAATTAGATAGGACTTGACTTTGCCGATTAAGATCATTCGGGACAATTGATGTGAAGCTTCACATTCCATTTAATGCCAGCCATTATTAATAACAGACAGAGTTGTCGGTTATTAATAACGGCCGGCAATAAATGAAATAAATATATATATATAAAATAAATTTTAATTATTAAATTTTATAAAAATAATTAAATTAAAATATAAAATTATATAATTTTTTTAAATAATTATGTGACATTTAAATAATATTTAATTATTAAAAATAATTACTCTTTTTAATTAATATGTTATATATAAGTAAAAAAAATAAATCTTTGCCTTTTAATAAATGATTAAAGTTAAAAATTACTTAAAACTTATATAATTATTTAAAAAAATTACATAATGTTTTATTTTAATTTTAATTATTTATATAAAATTTAATAATAAAAATTCACTCTTTTCTTATTTCCCATAATAAACATGTTTATCACTATACATACTTCCAATGTATATACATCTTCTTCCTCTCTGTACTATCATCAATTTTAATTTTGGACAGCCAGGATGATAAAAATATGGGAACTTGTTCTTGTTCTTGTTCCTTTCACTATGAGTTGGCAGACAGTAATAAGACTTCACTTGTGATAAAATCAACCTTCCTTTTTTTTTTTTTTGGATATCCTGTTTCTTTCTAGATTTGTCAAAAGATAACAAAATGAAGAAAGTTTTTGCTTGGTAACTTCGAAACCAAATTTTGAATTGGTCACGGAGTTGGTTTCTGGTTTGGGTGCCCCTTTTGTGCTCATCTGCTTTTTGAGTCTAGTTATGAATTGGTCAGTGTCTGGACCAGTCCACATGCTGCTGCCATGTAGAGACACAAACTCGACCAAATTTGCCTTCAATAAGCCTATAAATATGTAGGATTTTGCTACCTTAGTAAGAACATAACTTCATCTGTTTCCCCTTTCTCTTAAACTCAGGTTTTGTTTACACATAAAGGTAAAGGGAAGAAGGGAAAGATCAACTCCCAGCTACACACAGTGCAGGGCTAAGCCAGAAGTTTCCAAGGGAGATTTTGTCATTAGCATTTTGGCAAGCAAAAGCATATCAGAAGAAAATGTATCGTCTTCAGAAGCTAAGGGGTGCTTTTCAGTACCTGCACTCACAAAACAATGCATTGCTTCGATCTTCTGCATTAGCCAGTGACATGTCTTCCACTGCTGGCAAGGTGATTCCTTGCAAAGGTATGAGCAGAAATGATTTTATTTGCTCTTCCCTCTCCTTTTTCTCTTCTGAAGAACTTCATCATCTGCTGATATTGTCTTTATCTTGTGCTTCTTGATGATTGAGATCATTAATATTGGGAAGTGGTCCATCCACATTTACTGCTACTGATTATATTGTATGTAACAAAATGATGAAAAAAGGTGGGCCTCAATAAATTGACAATAAGGAGAAGACTGAAGATTAAAAGTGGATAACTTTTTTTTGGATTTTAATCTCGTATCACTTTTTTTTCTTCACTACTTTCATTCTAACCAAAAAAAAAAAATCATTGGGTTTTTTTCCATTCCAAAAATTCAATCAGTAATATGGTATTCTCTCAATGAATATGCAGCTGCAGTTGCATGGGAAGCAGGGAAGCCATTGGTGATTGAGGATGTGGAGGTTGCTCCACCACAGGAGAAAGAAGTTAGGATCAAGATCAAATATTCCTCACTTTGCCGTACTGATGTCCATTTCTGGCAATCCAAGGTGGTAATGCATGAAAATTTATATGCTTCTTCAACCTGATAACTAGTCAAACCCATTTTCATTATTTGACCTCAAGATTCAGTTAATAACAATTAGTCATTCAATTTGTGCCTTTTGGTCCAAACCAAAATGTAACTTACTGGATGAAGGAGAGCAAGTTTTTGTTCATAAAATGTTCAGTTAAGGAAAGCTTGCCCTTAAGTTAATTCTTTCAATAATCTTTATCTCTTAATCTGGGTTTGCAGGGTTTGTCACCAATGTTTCCACGCATATTTGGCCACGAAGCATCTGGGTAAGTTGTAATTTAGATCAGTGCTGTTGTCATTAGATGCTTGCTAACTTACGACCAAAGTTACCGAACATATAGGTGTGGGATAGTTTCATTATGATCTGAGTGAGATGACACAGTGAGAAACTTCTTCAACTGATCCGTCCTGCCCATACTTCAAAATATAGTGTGGACTTACCCGTACTAGATACTGTATCGGATATTTCTTGGAATACAATCAGTTGCTACAACCTTTATTCTATAATTATTTATTTATTATTTTTAAATTTTTGATAAATTTTAATCTTAGATTGTATCTACAATAAATAATGCTAAAAATAAAAATATTTTTCTCTATTATTCTCCCTCAATCATAGAATGACTTAGCTAATTTTTTTTAATTTTTGATGTTTCATGATGGTTTTATATCTTTTTAAATATTTTATGATATAATATATATAATTTTTTATATACGTGTTAAGGCATACTCTACCATACTGGTATCTTAATTTTTTAATAAAATTTCATATCCTTATATGGTATCAGATCATATCCGATACCCATGCCCGCATCTGGGATCATAAAGCCATTTCACAAAAGTGATAGATGAATCTGTGAGTTGTATTCTATATTAATCAGGGACGGTACACGTAGCCAAGTGTAATTTTCCCTATTTAAACAGGGTTGTGGAGAGTGTAGGAAATGGTGTATCAGGCCTCAAACCTGGGGATCATGTGCTTCCAGTATTCACTGGGGAGTGCGGGGAATGCCCACATTGCAAGTCTGAGGAGAGCAACATGTGCGATTTGTTGCGAATAAACCCAGCAAGAGAGGGCATGATCAGTGATGGCAAGTCCAGGTTCTCCATTAATGGCAACCCTGTGAGCCACTTTCTTGGCACATCCACCTTCAGCCAGTACACTGTTGTTCATTCAGGCTGCGTTGTGAAGATCAATCCTGCAGCTCCTCTAGATAAAGTTTGCATCCTGAGTTGTGGCATCTCAACAGGTTCTTCAGCACTTGGATTTGCACCCTATCAATGTGTCTCTGAATTAAAGATGAAGTTTCCCACCGATTAGTTTATTTAAAAAACAACAAATTTCAAATTCCAGGATTAGGAGCCGTTCTGAATGTTGCCAAAGCAAAGAAGGGTTCTTCAATAGCAATCTTTGGGCTTGGAGCTGTTGGCCTGGCTGTAACATTTGCCCAACTTTTATAGTACAAAGTTCTGTTTTTTCTACGATTCTTTCCAGTTACTGTCATTTTTACAATAAAACTTCCTCTGGTTATATGATCAGGCTGCTGAAGGTGCAAGAATTGCTGGGGCATCAAGGATCATTGGGGTTGACTTGAACCCGAACAAATATGAGCAAGGTAGCATTGATTCTTCTTCTTCTTCTTCTTCTTCTTCTTCTTCCTTACCAACTTATTATATTTCATTTGTCAAAATATTGACAATTAGAAGGTCAAGAAACCAGTGACGTGATTGATTTGCTTTCTTTTTTCCTGTCTCTCAATGACAGCCAAGAAATTTGGAGTAACTGAGTTTGTAAACCCAAAAGACTATGAAAAACCAGTTCATGAGGTAGAATAATCCTTACAAGTGTTTTACTCTAGACAATTCCCAGTATTGTCTCAGCTTGCTCAACTATTGTCACAACCTACAGGTCCTCTTAGAGATGACAAATGGAGGAGTTGATAGGAGTATTGAGTGCACTGGAGACATCAATGCCATGATGTCTGCTTTAGAAGCTGTTCATGATGTATGGTTTCTGGTTAACCATGTTTGCATACTCATCCTGCTGTTTACTCAGTTGAGGAAACAAAGTATGCATCATACTAATCACCAATTCTTTCTACATATATTTGAATTTTGTAGGGATGGGGTGTTGCTGTCATTGTTGGAGTCCCCAGTTTGGATGCAATTTTCAAGACCAGTCCCTATAATTTCCTTAACGAAAAGACTGTTATAGGTACCAACTTTGGGAAACTACAAGCCTAAGACAGGCCTTCCATCACTTGTAGATATGTACATGAACAAGGTATGTACAATTTCAGCCTCTCTCCTGCAATTTAATTGTATGAGGCAAATGACAGAAGAAAAGTTAAACCAACTCATATCCCTTTGCTTTACAATTGTTTTTGTTGCAGAAATTGGAGCTGGATAAGTTTATAACAAACAGAGTTCCTTTCTGTGACATCAATATGGCCTTTGATTACATGGTCAAGGGGAAGAGTTTAAGGACCATCATAGATATGGAAAAGTAGAATTTTGTTTGGTGAAACGGAAGACTAGAATTTCATTGATCTTTTCTTACATCTAGTGTTTTCAAAATTGTACGTCTACATGCCACGGGGTGATTGAAATGAGTACAGATGTAAGTAAAGTCATAATTTAAAATGCGTAATGACTAATGACCCTTCTTTATTTTTTTTTGGTTAAACGTGGAAATGATGTGTCCCACATCGGTTAGGCAGGTTGGTCTTGGGTGTTATATTATATGAGTTCACAAACTTCCCCTTACGGAGCTAGCTTTTGAGGTGGAGTTAAGTGGGTTCATATCATATGGTATCAGATTCATTACCTACGCTGGTCGGTGGGCCCATGCACTAGTTCTCTTCACGAGGACGTGCAGTCTAAAGAAGGTCAGGCATGATGTGTCCCACATCGGTTAGGCAGGTTGGTCTTGGTTGTTATATATATGAATTCGCAAATTTCTCCTTACAAACTAGCTTTTGAGGTAGGAGTTAGGCGGGTTCATATCATGTAATGACCTTTAGATGTAAAGAAATGGTGTATCACATTATTTCTTATTAAAATGAATAAAATAAACCTACTTTGGTGATTTTTTGTTCAGTTATCCATGTTGTATCCCTTTATGAGTGCCTGTTGGAACACAAGTCATAAAACGCTTTCAAATGATATATAAAACTTGTAATAGTGTTTGGATTCAAGTTGATATGATTTCTGAAGACGTTCACACAGGTTTTGTTAGAGCAGAAATATAAGATTGTCTTTGCTTCCTCATGGAAATAGAGAAGACACCAAAATTTGTAAGGCGTAAATATTAGTATAGATATATCTTATTTTCCCTATTAGTTGATTATTTAATTATTTATAAATAAAACATGAGTATTGTTAATTTTAGAATGTAAATTTTCTAGTCACAATAACTTATTTTTTTATATATTCTAATTAATTTTTTAAAGATATTATTTATGTATTAATTTTATACTACCTCGTAATATTTTATTAAGCTACATATTAAAAACTTTAAATATTGAAAAATGTGCCCAACTGACCAAAGGTCTTGCATCTGCCTATTGTGTGAGAGATATTGGTTTTTGAGTGTGTTTCTGTGTTTATTGTTTTGGTCTTTTTGGATAAATGTTGGGAAGAGGATAAGCTAAACGAAAAGTACCTAGTTTAAGTTGTTATCAACAGGACAAAGATCAAAGTAAGTTTGATAAGAGATAATAATGAATAAGAAAACAACACACACCATAGTAGACCAAAAATTCACTATAAAGAGGAATTCCTCAAAATTATGAAACTAAATAATAATAGGAAATTAAATCCTATTCAAATCTTATTGATTGTAGACAATCAATCAAACTCTTAATTTTAGGAATTACGAGACTATGAGATCAAGTTAAATTTTAGTCATAATCCAACATGATTATGAGTTGCGTAGATTTTCTTTTTTGATTAACTAAATTTGTGTAAGCAATTGTTTATGTAATTTTAGTATGGGAGTGATATAGTAAAATTTTCTTCAAAATGATAATTTTAAAATTTAACTTTTGACATTACTAGTAAAGTTCATCTGAGGTGAAGTTCACTTCCTTTACTTAGATTTTAGTTTTATGGAACCATTATACGTGTTAATAAATGCACCATATATGTTTATCTAAAATATTAGGTAGAAAGTAAATATTATATTGCCAAAATTTTTTTTTAAAAATTTTTTTGATAAAATAATTTGGCATGTTTGTTGACTCTTAGATGGATGAGTAGTCCCACCACTTAGTTCCATCTAACAATCCTCCTTAATTATGGCTGAATTATGTCAAAAATTCTATTGATTTTTTTGACTACATAACATTACTCCAGGTAGAAAGTGTAGTCTCATAAAATCGAAAGGGTGGTGGATGGAGTATTCATGAGTAAGGATATTAATTTTTCATGCCAAATTCAAAACGAATTTCAACGCTTTCCATGCTTTAAACGAAATTGTTGTAGTTTATCCTAATTTCTATGAATTTAAATCTTCTATCCCATTTTCCTATCTCTAATCTTATCTTACCAATCAAGCACTGATAAATTAGTAAAAAAAATATATATCTCCCTCAATTAACATTAATTTTTTTTTAAAAATAAATATTTTTTTACTGATTTATCAACATTTGTTGGAGCCACAAGATTAGGGACAGAAAAAAAAATAGAGGATTTAAATTTGATTTCAAAAAGCATTTATTAAAAAATATTTTGGGACATTGGATGATTTAAGAAACCATTTTCACAAGCTTTTAATGTATTGGTTCTTAACAAAATTATTGATAAAAAGTTTTTTTTTTCTCTTATTAATATGTTTGTTCTCAATTTAATCTCGTACGGATAATTTTGATAATATATTCTATCATTAATTAAAGTTGGCAGTTTTCTCCTTTTGTATTAAAATCAGCCTCAAATTCAGGTTATTAAAGATTAAATTGATGTAAATTTTAATTAGTGATGGAGGAAATTCCAAAAATTGATCTATAAGAAACTAAATTGAGAATCAACATATTAGTGATAGATAGTAACAGAGTTTCTTGTTTAAAGTTATCTCTTGGTCCAAACAACAAAACTATAAAATTCTCAATCGGAATCAAAGGGTTGAAATTGGAAATTAATTTTCTCTATTTTTAAGAGGGTCCAAATTTAAAGCCTGACAAAATTTTATGTAAAATGAATCCCAAACTCGAATTAAGATCAAGTTTATCCTCTGACCAGGAAAAAAAAAAGACAAGTTTTCATTTTTGTTAATTTTTGAAATAATTCGCAAGAAGTTAATTGGTTTCAACTTATCTATCACTTATTAAAATAATAAACCTGTTGGCTCTAGATTTTGTTAGTATAGAAACAAAAATATTAATTGGAGATAAACTTATTTAAGAAATGTGTTTGTTAAAGATGCACATAATTAGGGACCAAAAAGAAAATGCACAAAATATTTTCAAGTGATGTTTGTTTTATAAAAATTGGTGAAAAATTATTTGCCATATTTCACCGTCATATATTCGAAGGAACCGTCATATATTCGGAGGAACTCCCATATTATTTATGTATAAAATTAACGATAAAAAAATTGCGATTAGGTTACTAAATTAACATATATACCACATTGCACCAAAGAGTTATAGGATATTAAAATTAAAACTTGAAAGTGTAACTTGATTCAGTTAGTAATATCTTCTGCAATATGTGCAAGGATATAGGATTGAATTCTTTCATCGAGGAGAAGAGAATTTTGAAGAAGAGATAAAATTATCTTTTGCTACCAGCTCATATTTATTGGAAAAAATAAAAAACTAGACATAAACTAACCTCTTGGAATATCTAATTAAGTGGGAGAGTATTTTTGCACCCAACTTAACTCACAATTCACTCATCAAAGTAGTGAGTTGAGTTGAAAAATTGTTCTTTTTTAAATTTGACTTAATTCAATCTGTATTTGAGTGAGTTGGGTTGGGTTCGGACCCATACATGAAAAAAAAGTTTCCTAGTAAAATAAATACTGAAACTAATGTGAAATTAAAAATTCATCACATATTATAATAAATAAATAAGTCTCAATAAAAGAAGACATATAAAGTTTTGAACAAATTAAAAATCAAATATAATAAATCACAAGTCTTAAACATAACATAAAAAGTCTTAATTTTAAATATAAAAAGTCATAACAAAAGTCCCAAATTAAATATATAATAAATCACATAAAGTTAGAGAGAGAAAAAAAAATAAGAAGTTTAGTACGTTGAATATAAAAAAACAATGTCTTTTTTAATTAAAAAAAAATAGTTAAGTTGGGCTAAGTTCCAACCTACTCATTCAATCCATCATTTTTGAGTTGAGAATCTTTAATTTAAATTTACAAATTTAATTCAACTTGTTAATTATGAGTTAAATTAAGTTAACGTGAGGTAACTTAACTCAATGGACACTCCTATTAAGTGTATGTATTAATCAATGGTCTCAATTAAACACCACAACTCAAAAAGCCATTCTTGATGGGCTAGAGACGGTAATTTTTGGTAATTCGCGTCATAAGTTAAAACTTTCGTCCGTCACACGAAAGGCTGCGTTTTAAGAAGTAATTGCTGAATTAGTTTTATATACTAATTTATTTATTTATTTTTTAAAATTTGTTACAACTAAGTAAGAAATAAGAAGCAACGGACTGAACTCGTGATTCGTGACAAATAGAACAATCCTTCAAAAAGTGCTTTTTTCTTTCCTTCTTTTTTACTGCTCCGGAAGAGTGTAACTGAAATCATCAAAAATAAAATAGAATTGAATTAAATTAAATTAAATCAAAAATTAATTTTTATATTTATAATTTATTTACAAAATTTATAATTTAAATGAATTTTGAAATCAGTTTTTAAATTAATTTAAATTAATAGATTTCTAAAACATTTTAATTCTCATTTTATAATTTTTCAAATAAAAAATTTAATTTATAAATAAAATCCAATCATAAAATTTATCATTTCAAACACACCCAAAAAGAGTAAGAAAATTCAATTTGCTCTATACCATGAACAAGTACGTTAGCAGGGACAAATTCTTAATTATCTTATGCTTCATCTGGAATAATTCTGATCCACAGGTTACAAAAGCAGCCTAATCTGGGATGTGCTTTAAAGTTTAAAGTGTATCTGCACAGTTTAAGCAAGTTCCTTATTGGCAGTACACAGAAATGCAAAAGCAATTATTCTTTGCTTGTTTCCGTCCCAAGCGAGAGATCAACCTAAAACCGGTTTGCTATCATGGCCACTGGTTTTTACCTTGGTTTGGACCCCTTATCCTTCCAAGAACAGGCCCTCCAAATACTGCTCCATCCTCTCCCTTTCAGCATTTAGCCAGTGACATGTCTTCCACTGCTGGCAAGGTGATTCCTTGCAAAGGTAATGAGCAGAAATGATTTTATTTGCTAATCCCTTTCCTTTTTCTCTTCTGAAGAACTTCATCATCTGCTGATATTGTCTTTATCTTGTGCTTCTTGATGATTGAGATCATTAATATTGGGAAGTGGTCCATCCACATTTACTGCTACTGATTATATTGTATGTAACGAAATGATGAAAAAAGGTGGGCCTCAATAAATTGACAATAAGTCGAAGACTGAAGATTAAAAGTGGATAACAAAAAAAAATCATTGGGTTTTGTTGCAGAAATTGGAGCTGGATAAGTTTATAACAAACAGAGTTCCTTTCTCTGACATCAATAAGGCCTTTGATTACATGGTCAAGGGGAAGAGTCTAAGGACCATCATAGATATGGAAAAGTAGAATTTTGTTTAGTGAAATGGAAGACTAGAATTTCATTGATCTTTTCTTACATGAATAAAATAAACCTGCTTTGGTGATTTTTGTTCAGTTTTCCAAGTTGTCTTCCTTTACGAGTGCCTAGTTGGGACACAAGCCATAAAACGCTTTCAAATGATATATAAAACTTGTTATAGTGTTTGGATTCAAGTTGATATGATTTTTGAAGACGTTCACACAGGTTTTGTTAGAGCAGAAATATAAGATTGTCTTTGCTTCCTCATGCAAATAGAAAAGACACCAAAATTTGTAAGGCGTAATTATTAGTATAGATATATCTTATTTTCCCTATTAGTTGATTATTTAATTATTTATAAATAGAACAAGAGTATTGTTAATTTTAGAATGTAAATTTTCTAGTCACAAAAACTATTTTTTTATATATTCTAATTAATTTTTTAAAGATATTATTTATGTATTAATTTTATCATATCTCGTAATATTTTATTAAGCTACATATTAAAAACTTTAAATATTGAAAAATGTAACCAACTGAGCAAAGGTCTTGCATCTGCCTACTGTGCGAGAGATATTGGTTTTTGAGTGTGTTTCTGTGTTTATTGTTTTGGTCCTTTTGTATAAATGTTGGGAAGAGGATAAATTACACGAAAATTACCTAGTTTAAGTTGTTATCAATAGGAGAAAGATCAAAGTAAGTTTGATAAGAGATAATTAATGAATAAGAAAATAACACACACCATAGTAGATCAAAATTTCACTATAAAGAAGAATTCCTCAAAATTAGGAAACTAAATAATAATAGGAAATTAAATCCTATTCAAATCTTATTGATTGTAGACAATCAATCAAACTCTTAATTTTAGGAATTACAAGACTATGAGATCAAGTTAAATTTTAGTCATAATCCAACATGATTATGAGTTGCTTAGATTTTTTTTTTTGATTAACTAAATTTATGCAAGCAATTGTTTATGTAATTCTAGTCTGGGAGTGAAATAGTAAAACTTTTTTCAAAATGACAATTTTAGGATTTGAACTTTTGACATTACTAGTAAGGTTTATCTGAGGTGAAGTTCACTTCCTTTACTTAGATCTTAGTTTTATGAAACCATTATACATGTCAATCAATGCACCATATATGTTTATCTAAAATATTAGGTAGAAAGAAAATATTATATTGCCAAAAAATTTTTTACCAAATTTTTTTATAAAATAATTTAGCATATTTGTTGACTCTCGGATAGATGAGTAGCCCCACTACTTAATTTCATGTAATAATCTTCCTTAATTATGGTTGAATTATGTCACAAATTCTATCAATTTTTTTGACCGCATAACATTACTCTAGGTAGAAAGTGTGATCTCATAAAATCGAAAGGGTGGTGGATGGAGTATTCATGTGTAAGGATATTAATTTTTCATGCCAAATTCAAAAAAGAATCTCAACACTTTCCATGCTTTAAACGAAATTATTGTAGTTTATCCTAATTTCTATGAATTTAAATCTTTTATCCCATTTTCCTGTCTTCAATCTTGTCTTACCAATCAAGCACTGATAAATTAGTAAAAAATATATATATCTCTCTCTCAATTAACATTAATTTTTTTAAAAAAATAAATATTTTTTTACTGATTTATCAGCATTTTGATTGAAGCCACAGGATTAGAGACAAGAAAAGAAAATAAAGGATTTAAATTCGATTTCAAAAAGCATTTATTAAAAAATATTTTGGGACATTGGATGATTTAAGAAGCCATTTTCACAAGCTTTTAAATCTATTGGTTCTTAACAAAATTATTGATAAAAAGTTAATTTTTTTCTCTTATTAATATGTTTGTTCTCAATTTAATCTCTTATAAATAATTTTGATAATATAGTCTATCATTAATTAAAGTTGGCAATTTTCTCCTTTTGTATTAAAATCAGCTTCAAATTCAGGTTATGAAAGATTAACTTGATGTAAATTTTAATTAGTGATGGAGTAAATTCCAAAAATTGATCTATAAGAAACTAAATTGAGAATCAACATATTAGTGATAATTAGTAACAGAGTTTCTTGTTTAAAGTTATCTCTTGGTCCAAAAAACACAAAAAAACTATAAAATTCTCAATTAGAATCAAAGGGTTGAAATTGGAAATTAATTTTCTCTATTTTTAAGAGGGTCCGAATTTAAAGCCCCGACAAAATTTTATGTAAAATGAATCCCAAACTCGAATTAAGATCAAGTTTATCCTCAATGACCAGGAAAAAAAAAGACAAGTTTTCATTTTTTGTTAAATTTTTGCAAGAAGTTAATTGGTTTCAACTTATCTATCATTGATTAAAATAATAAGCCTGTTGGCTCTAGATTTTGTTAGTGTAGAAACAAAAATATTAATTGGAGATAAACTTATTTAAGAAATGTGTTTTGTAAAGATGCACATAATTAGTGACCAAAAAGAAAATGCACAAAATATTTTCAAGTGATGTTTGTTTTATAAAAATTGGTGAAAATTATTTGCCATATTTCACCGTCATATATTCGGAGGAACCGTCATATATTCGGAGGAACTCCCATATTATTTATGTATAAAATTAACGATAAAAAAATTGCGATTAGGTTACTAAATTAACATATATATCACATTGCACCAAAGAGTTATAGGATATTAAAATTAAAACTTGAAAGTGTAACTTGATTCAGTTAGTAATATCTTCTGCAATATGTGCAAGGATATAGAATTGAATTCTTTCATCGAGGAGAAGAGAATTTTGAAGAAGAGATAAAATTATCTTTTGTTAACCAACTCATATTTATTGGGAAAAAAAAAACTAGACGTAACCAACCCCTTGGAATATCTAATTAAGTGGGAGAGTATTTGTGTACCCAACTCAACTCATAATCCACTCATCAAAGTAATGAGTTGAGTTAGGAGAAATTGTTCTTTTTTAAATTTGATTTAATTCCAATTTATATATGAGTGAGTTGGGTTTGGAGAATTTTTTTTTTTTAAATATGACTTAATCCAATCTTTATATGAGTGAGTTGGGTTGGGATCGGACTCATATATTAAAAAAAAAGTTTCCTTAATAAAATAAATACTGAAAACTAATGTGAAATCAAAAATTCATTACATATCATAATAAATAAATAAGTCTCAATAAAAGATGACATATAAAGTCTTCCAGCAAACTAAAAATCAAATACAATAAATCACAAGACTTAAACATAACATAAAAAAAATCTTAAATATAAAAAGTCATAACACAAGTCCCAAAAGTAATATACAATAAATCACATAAAATTAGAGAAAGAGAAAAAAATAAGAAGTTTAGTATGTTGAATATCCGAAAACAATGTCTTTTTTAATTAAAAAATAGTTAAGTTGGATTAGGTTCCAACTTACTCATCCATCCAATCCATCATTTTTGAGTTAAGAATATTTAAACCAAACTCACAAATTTAATTCAACTTGTTAATTATGAGTTAAATTAAGTCAACTTATGAATTTGTGAGGCAACCCAACTCAATGAACACTCCTATTAAGTGTATGTATTAATCAATGGTCTCAATTAAATACCACAACTCAAAAAGCCATTCTTGATGGGCTAGAGACGGTAATTTTTGGTAATTTGCGTCATTAATATTAGGAAGTGGTCCATCCACATTTACTGCTACTGATTATATTGTATGCAACGAAATGATGAAAAAAGGTGGGCCTCAATAAATTGACAATAAGGTGAAGACTGAAGATTAAAAGTGGATAACTTTTTTTTGGATTTTAATCTCGTATCACTTTTTTTTCTTCGCTACTTTCATTTCTAACAAAAAAAAAATCATTGGATTTTTTTCCATTCCAAAAATTCAATCAGTAATATGGTATTCTCTCAATGAATATGCAGCTGCAGTTGCATGGGAAGCAGGGAAGCCATTGGTGATTGAGGATGTGGAGGTTGCTCCATCACAGGAGAAAGAAGTTAGGATAAGATCAAATATTCCTCACTTTGCCGTACTGATGTCCATTTCTGGCAATCCAAGGTGGTAATGCATGAAAATTTATATGCTTCTTCAACCTGATAACTAGTCAAACCCATTTTCATTATTTGACCTCAAGATTCAGTTAATAATAATTAGTCATTCAATTTGTGCCTTTTGGTCTAAACCAAAGTGTAACTTTCTGGATGAAGGAGAGCAAGTTTTTGTTCAAAAATGTTCAGTTAAGGAGAGCTTGCCCTTCAGTTAGTTCCTTCAATAATCTTTCTCTCTTAATCTGGGTTTGCAGGGTTTGTCACCAATGTTTCCACGCATATTTGGCCACGAAGCATCTGGGTAAGTTGTAATTTAGATCAGTGTTGTTGTCATTAGATGCTTGCTAACTTACGACCAAAGTTACCGCACATATAGGTGTGGGATAGTTTCATTATGATCTGAGTGAGATGACACAGTGAGAAACTTCTTCAACTAATCCGTCCTGCCCATACTTCAAAATATAGTGTGGACTTACTCGTACTAGATACTGTATGGGATATTCTTGAAATACAATCATATGCTAACAACCTTTATTCCATAATATTTTTATTTATATTTTTAAATTTTTGATAAATTTTAATCTTAGATTGTATCTACAATAAATAACGCTGAAAATAAAAATATTTTTCTCTATTATTCTCCCTCAATCATAGAATGACTTAGCTAATTTTTTTTTAATTTTTGATGTTTCATGATGGTTTTATATCTTTTTAAATATTTTATGATATAATATATATAATTTTTATATACGTGTTAAGGCATACTCTACCATACTGGTATCTTAATTTTTTAATAAAATTTCATATCCTTATACGGTATCAGATCATATCCGATACCCATGCCCGCATCTGGGATCATAAAGCCATTTCACAAAAGTGATAGATGAATCTGTGAGTTGTATTCTATATTAATCAGGGACGGTACGCGTAGCCAAGTGTAATTTTCCCTATTTAAACAGGGTTGTGGAGAGTGTAGGAAATGGTGTATCAGGCCTCAAACCTGGGGATCATGTGCTTCCAGTATTCACTGGGGAGTGCGGGGAATGCCCACATTGCAAGTCTGAGGAGAGCAACATGTTGCGATTTGTTGCGAATAAACCCAGCAAGAGAGGGCATGATCAGTGATGGCAAGTCCAGGTTCTCCATTAATGGCAACCCTGTGAGCCACTTTCTTGGCACATCCACCTTCAGCCAGTACACTGTTGTTCATTCAGGCTGCGTTGTGAAGATCAATCCTGCAGCTCCTCTAGATAAAGTTTGCATCCTGAGTTGTGGCATCTCAACAGGTTCTTCAGCACTTGGATTTGCACCCTATCAATGTGTCTCTGAATTAAAGATGAAGTTTCCCACCGATTAGTTTATTTAAAACAACAAATTTCAAATTCCAGGATTAGGAGCCGTTCTGAATGTTGCCAAAGCAAAGAGGGTTCTTCAATAGCAATCTTTGGGCTTGGAGCTGTTGGGCTGGCTGTAACATTTGCCCAACTTTTATAGTACAAAGTTCTGTTTTTTCTACGATTCTTTCCATACGATTCTTTCCAGTTACTGTCATTTTACAACAAAACTTCCTCTGGTTATATGATCAGGCTGCTGAAGGTGCAAGAATTGCTGGGGCATCAAGGATCATTGGGGTTGACTTGAACCCGAACAAATATGAGCAAGGTAGCATTGATTCTTCTTCTTCTTCTTCTTCTTTTACCAACTTATTATATTTCATTTGTCAAAATATTGACAATTAGAAGGTCAAGAAACCAGTGACGTGATTGATTTGCTTTCTTTTTTCCTGTCTCTCAATGACAGCCAAGAAATTTGGAGTAACTGAGTTTGTAAACCCAAAAGACTATTGAAAAACCAGTTCATGAGGTAGAATAATCCTTACAAGTGTTTTACTCGAGACAATTCCCAGTATTGTCTCAGCTTGCTCAATTATTGTCACAAC
Organism: Castanospermum australe; assembly: GCA_019955255.1. Taxonomy (NCBI): domain Eukaryota; kingdom Viridiplantae; phylum Streptophyta; class Magnoliopsida; order Fabales; family Fabaceae; genus Castanospermum; species Castanospermum australe. Next base: position 667,856 of record NSJW01000381.1, on the reverse strand, counting down.
CTACAGGTCCTCTTAGAGATGACAAATGGAGGAGTTGATAGGAGTATTGAGTGCACTGGAGAACATCAATGCCATGATGTCTGCTTTAGAAGCTGTTCATGATGTATGGTTTCTGGTTAACCATGATTTGCATACTCATCCTGCTGTTTACTCAGTTGAGGAAACAAAGTATGCATCATACTAATCACCAATTCTTTCTACATATATTTGAATTTTGTAGGGATGGGGTGTTGCTGTCATTGTTGGAGTCCCCAGTTTGGATGCAATTTTCAAGACCAGTCCCTATAATTTCCTTAACGAAAAGACTGTTATAGGTACCAACTACCAACTTTGGAAACTACAAGCCTAAGACAGGCCTTCCATCACTTGTAGATATGTACATGAACAAGGTATGTACAATTTCAGCCTCTCTCCTGCAATTTAATTGTATGAGGCAAATGACAGAAGAAAAAGTTAAACCAACTCATATCCCTTTGGCTTTACAATTGTTTTTGTTGCAGAAATTGGAGCTGGATAAGTTTTATAACAAACAGAGTTCCTTTCTGTGACATCAATATGGCCTTTGATTACATGGTCAAGGGGAAGAGTTTAAGGACCATCATAGATATGGAAAAGTAGAATTTTGTTTGGTGAAACGGAAGACTAGAATTTCATTGATCTTTTCTTACATCTAGTGTTTTCAAAATTGTACGTCTACATGCCACGGGGTGATTGAAATGAGTACAGATAAGTAAAGTCAAAATTTAAAATGCGTAATGACTAATGACCCTTCTTTTTTTTTTTGGGGCGGGGGGGGGGGGGGGGAGTTAAGGGGTTCATATCATATGGTATCAGATTCATACCTACGCTGGTCGGTGGGCCCATGCACTAGTTCTCTTCACGAGGACGTGCAGTCTAAAGAGGTCAGGCATGATGTGTCCCACATCGGTTTAGGCAGGTTATCGCATTATTTCTTATTAAAATGAATAAAATATACCTGCTTTGGTGATTTTTGGTAAGTTTTCCAAGTTGTCTTCCTTTATGAGTGGGTAGTTGGAACACAAGTCATAAAAACGCTTTCAAATGATATATAAAACTTGTAATAGTGTTTGGATTCAATTTGATATGATTTTTTGAACACGTTCACACAAGTTTTGTTAGAGCAGAAATGTAAGATTGTCTTTGCTTCCTCATGGAAATAGAAAAGACACCAAAACTTTGTAAGGCGTAAATATTAGTATAGATATATCTTATTTTCCCTATTAGTTGATTATTTAATTATTTATAAATAGAAACATGAGTATTGGTTTAAGTTTAGAATGTAAATTTCTAGTCACAGTAACTATTTTGTTTATATATACTAATTAATTTTTTAAAGATATTATTTATGTAGTAATTTTATGCTATCTCGTAATATTTTATCAAGCTACATATTAAAAATTATAAATATTGAAAAATGTAGAGTTCTAAAAATCGGATCGAACTGGTTTAACCGAAAACTGAACTATTGGCCGGTTCGGTCAAGCTTCTGTGACTGGTGTATTGAAAACCGATTACAAGACCGTCGAACCTGATATGAACCGTCCAGACCGAACAAACCGGCCACGGTTTGATTGCCCGCCGGTTCAACAATTAACTTCAAATTGAAAAAAAAAACTCCCTAGTATTTATAAATAGAACATGAGTATTGTTAATTTTAGAATGTAAATTTCTAGTCACAATAACTATTTTTTTATATATACTAATTAATTTTTTAAAGATATTATTTATGTATTAATTTTATGCTATCTCGTAATATTTTATCAAGCTACATATTAAAAACTTTAAAAATTGAAAAATACAGAGTTCTGAAAATCGGATCGGACCAACTCAACCAAGAACCGGACTATTGACCGGTTCAGTCAAGCCTCTATGACCGGTGCACTGAAAACCGACTACAGAACCGTCGAACCGGATATAAATCGCCTCAACTGAACAAACGAGCCATGATTTGATTGCCCGCCGGTTTAGTAATTAACTCCAAATTGAACAAAAAGCTCACTAGTTTGATTCGAACTGAGTGGTGAGCTTGAAAAGCAAGCCACTTTGCCACTAAACCAAATAAACTTTCATTGTATTAAATGCTTTATTTTATATTTAATATGAAGTAGGGACATAGTTACAACTTTCAACAAAAAGTCCTTGATTTAAACTTTAAATAAAAGGCCAAATAAAAGAAACATTGCCACTACTCCAGTGTAACGTTTATAACATATGGTATATTATTATAGTTAAATTATGTATCTAATTTTAAATTAGTATAAATATTATATTTTAAAATATAAATTCATATTTAATTATATACTGGTTCGACCACGGTTCGATCACAGTTTAATCATTAAATCATAAATCAGTCCCCTCATCAATTTAATGATCAGTTCAGTTTTCAAAACCTTAAAAAAATGTACTCCATTGACTCAAGGTCTTGCGTCTGCCTATTGTGTGAGAGATATGGTTTTTGAGTGTGTTTCTCTGTTTATTGTTTTGGTCCTTTTGGATAAATGTTGGGAAGAGGATAAGCTACACGAAAAGTACCTAGTTTAAGTTGTTATCAACAGGAGAAAGATCTAGTAAGTTTGATAAGAGATAAAAATGAATAAGAAAATAACGCACACCATAGTAGATCAAAAATTCACTATAAAGAAGAATTCCTCAAAATTAGGAAACTAAATGATAATAGGAAATTAAATCCTATTCAAATCTTATTGATTGTAGACAATCAATCAAACTCTTAATTTTAGGAATTACGAGACTATGAGATCAAGTTAAATTTTAGTCATAATCCAACATGATTATGAGTTGCTTAGATTTTTTTTTTTTTGATTGACTAAATTTGTGCAAGCAATTGTTTATGTAATTCTAATCCAAGAGTGAAATGGTAAAACTTTTTTCAAAGTGATAATTATAGGATTTGAACTTTGACATTACTTGTAAGGTTCATCTGGGGTAAAGTTCACTTCCTTTACGTAGATCTTAGTTTTATAGAACCGTTATACATGTCAATCAATGCATCATATAGGTTTATCTAAAATATTAGGTAGAAATAAAATATTATATAGCAAAAAAAATTTTATCAAAATTTTTTATAGAATAATTTGACATGTTTATTGACTCTTAGATAGGTGAGTGGTTCTACCACTTAATTCCATCCAACAATCCTCCTTAATTTTGGCTGAATTATATCAAAAATTCTGTCGATTTTTTTTGGCAACATTATTCTAGGTAGAAGTGTGACCTCATAAAATCGAAAGGGTGGTGGATGGAGTATTCATGAGTAAGGATATTAATTTTTCATGCCAAATTCAAAAGAAATCTCAATGCTCTCCATGCTTTAAACGAAATTATTGTAGTTTACCCTAATTTCTATGAATTTAAATCTTCTATCCCATTTTTCTATCTTCAATCTTATCACACCAATCAAGTACTGACAAATTAGCAAAAAAATATCTCTCTCTTTTAATTAACATTAATTTCTTTCTAAAAATAAATATTTTCTTACTGATTTATCAGTATTTGATTAGAGCCACAGGATTAGGGACAGGAAAAAAGACTAGGGAATTTGAATTTGATTTCAAAAAGCATTTATTAAAAAATATTTTGGGACATTGGATGATTTAAGAAGCCATTTTCCCAAGCTTTTAATCTATTGGTTCTTAACAAAATTATGGATTAAAAGTTTTTTTTTCTGTTATTAATATGTTTGTTCTCAATTTAATCTCTTATAAATAATTTTGATAATATAGTCTATCATTAATTAAAGTTGGCAATTTTCTCCTTTTATATTAAAATTAGCCTCAAATTCAGGTTATGAAAGATTAAATTAATGTAAATTTTAGTTAGCGACGGAGTAAATTTTAAAAATTGATCTATAAGAAACTAAATTGAGAATCAACATATTAGTGATAAATAGTATCAGAGTTTTTTGTTTAAAGTTATCTCTTGGTCCAAAAAAAAAACTATAAAATTCTCAATCAGAATCAAAGGGTTGAAATTGGAAATTAATTTTCTATTTTTTAGAGGGTCCAAATTTAAAGCCTGACAAAATTTTATGTAAAAGGAATCCCAAACTCGAATTAAGATCAAGTTTATCCTCAATGACCAAGAAAAAAAAAAGACAAGTTTTCATTTTTGTTAATTTTTGAAATAATTCACAAGAATTTAATTGATTTCAACTTATCTATCACTGATTAAAATAATAAACCTGTTGGCTCTAGATTTTGTTAGTATAGAAACAAAAATATTAATTGGAGATAAACTTATTTAAGAAATGTGTTTTGTAAAGATGCACATAATTAGTGACCTAAAAGAAAAATGCACAAATATTTTTCAAGTGATGTTTGTTTTATAAAAATTGGTGAAAATTATTTGCCATATTTTACCGTTATATATTGGGAGAAAACCCATATTATTTATATTTAAAATTAATGATAAAAAATTTGCGATTAGGTTACTAAATTAACATATATATCACATTGCACCAAAGAGTTATAGGATATTAAAATTAAAACTTGAAAGTGTAACTTGATTCAGTCAGTAATTTCTTCTGCAATATGTGCAAGGATATTGGATTGAATTCTTTCGTCGAGGAGAAGAGAATTTTGAAGAAGATATAAAATTATCTTTTATTATCCAACTCATATTTATTGGAAAAAAAAAATAGACATAACCAACCTTTAGAATATCTAATTAAGTGGGAGGGTATTTTTGCACCCAACTCAACTCAACCTATTTATCAAAGTAGTGAGTTGAGTTGGAGAATTTTTCTTTTTTAAATATGACTTAATCCAATTTGTATATGAGTGAGTTGGGTTGGAGAATTATTTTTTTATTAAATATGACTTAATCTAATCTATATATAAGTGAGTTGGGTTGGGTTCGAACTCACATATTAAGAAAAAAGTTTCTTGGTAAAATAAATACTGAAACTAATGTGAAATTGAAAATTTATCACATATCATAATAAATAAATAAGTCTGAATAAAAGATGGTATACAAAGTTTCGAACAAATTAAAAATCAAATACAATAAATTATAAGTTTTAAATATAACATAACAAGTTTTAATCTTAAATATAAGAAGTCATAACACAAGCTTCAAAAGTAATATACAATAAATCACATAAAGTTAGAGAGAGAAGAGAAATAAGACGTTTAGTATGTGAAATATTCAAAAATAATGTTTTTTTATTAAAAAAATAGTTAAATTAGGTTAGATTCCAACCTACTCATCCAATCTATCATCTTTGAGTTGAGGATCTTTAAATCAAACTCGCAAATTCAATTTAACTTGTTAATTATAAATTAAATTAAGTTAAGTTATGAATTCGTGAGTCAGTCCAACCCAATCAAGACTCCTATTAAGTGTATGTATTAATCAATGGTCTCAATTAAACACCACAACTCTAAAAGCCATTCTTGATGGGCTAGAGCCGGTAATTTTTGGTAATTCGCGTCATAAGTAAAAACTTTCGTCTGTCAGACGAAAGGCTGCGTTTTAAGAAGTAACTGCTGAATTTGTTTTATATACTAATTTATTTATTTTTTTTAAATTTGTTACAGCTAAGCAAGAAATAAGAAGCAACGAACTGAACTCATGATTCGTGATAAATAGAACAATCCTTCAAAAAGTGCTTTTTTCTTTCCTTCTTTTCCACTGCTGCGGAAGAGTGTAACTGAAATCATCAAAAATAGAATAGAATTGAATTAAATTAAATTAAATTAAAATTAATTTTTATATTTAGAATTTATTTAGAAAATTTACAATGTAAATGAATTTAGAAATCAGTTTTTAAATTAATGTAAATTAATTGATTTCTAAATTATATTAATTCTCATTTTATAATTTTTCAAATAAAAATTTTATTTATAAATAAAATACAATCATAAAATTTATCATTTCAAACACACCAAAAAAGAGAAAGAAAATTCAATTTGCTCTATAACATGAACAAGTACGTTAGCAGGGACAAATTCTTAATTATCTTATGCATTCTCTGGAATAATTCTGATCCGCAGGTTACAAAAGCAGCCTAATCTGGGATGTGCTTTAAACTGTATCTGCACAGTTTAAGCGAGTTCCTTATTGGCAGTACACAGAAATGCAAAAGCAATTATTCTTTGCTTGTTTCCGTCCCAAGCGAGAGATCAACCTAAAACCTGTGTGCTATCATGGCCACTGGTTTTTACCTTGGTTTGGACCCCTTATCCTTCCAAGAACAGGCCCTCCAAATACTGCTCCATCCTCTCCCTCTCAGCATTGAACCAAGGAGCTCCAATTATTCAAAGAAGTGGGCTCTAGCTGTCAGCCAACCGGCATTGACAAGTCGTATTATATAGTGCCATTACATAGTTGACAAAATGTATCGTGCACATAGGTTAAGAACTTGTCTGGTACAAAAATTGTTCTCAAACTTGAACTCGCTAAATACTGCATTACTGCATTCATCTGCAGCTGTGACTAACATGTCAAGCACTGCTGGTCTTGTGATTCCATGCAAAGGTATGAACTTTACACAGCCATTGCTGTTGTCCAAAACGGATGAGAGAAAGGAAAGCTTGTTTCTTTTTCTTTGTTTCTTATTTCTTCATTCCCCCCCCCCCCCTCCCCCCAACAAACGTCCATTGTTTCAGGGTTTTAGAATTTTGAGTTTCTGGGTTTTCTATATTCATTTCTTGAATTTTTCATATTTAAAAGTCTTTTGGTTTATGGGATTGTTATTGTACCTCTGAATTTTTTAGTTTTGGAAGAGAATCAATCAAATGATTCCATTCATTGTTGGGCTTCCTTTATTTCTGAAATTCTTGAGTATGGGATTTTTCTTTTCGTTTGTCTGCAGCTGCTGTTGCATGGGAAGCAGGGAAACCTTTGGTGATAGAGCGTGTGGAGGTGGCTCCACCACAGGCCATGGAAGTGAGGGTCAAGGTCAAATATACTTCACTTTGCCATACTGATCTCTACTTCTGGGAGGCCAAGGTCTGTTACAGATTTATCTGTTTAATCAGTTTCAAGTTTGGATCAGTTCATTTTCCTTCCATTATCATGTTCCACATTGCTTACATATTGCCCTCAAGATCTGGTGCCATTTCAAAATTTCAATTATTAGCTGATGAATTTACTTTGCCTTTGCTGACATTTAATCAATGATATCAGAGCCGGACTGGTCGGTTGGATTGGTCGGATCGCGAACTCCTTTTTAATTATGATTCACTGTCATAACCGAATTCATAGTTAGACTGTTTTGAACCGGTCAAAACTAATCAAAAACTGACTATAACCGCTAAACCAGCCAATTTTGCTGAATCAGACCGGTTATGGTTAATTTTTTTAAAAAAAAATTTTTACTTTTTTTTAACCAAAACGTTACCAAATTTTTTTAACTAATTATTATTATATTGTAATTGGTATTTTGTGATTATAAGACTAAAATTTTATTATATATTTAATTATTAGTGATGTGTATTATAACTTAATGACTTATGAGAAAATATTGTTGATATCTTATTAATTTGACTGTGTTTGTTATATATATATATATGACATAATTATGATGTCATCCGATCTAATCATTCGGTTTAACTAATTGAACTAATTAAACTTGAACCGAAAGTCTTGCTGGTTCAATGTCTGGTCCAGCTTTAACAACACTACATTCAAGGTGTGTTTGGAATAATAAAATTTAAAATTGAAATGAATTGAGTAGAGTTTAACCAAATTAAATTGAATTGAGAATCAATTTTTATATTTAAAACTCATTTTAAAAATTATAATTTAAAAATTAATTTTTATGTTTGAAATATACTAAAAAAGAATTGAATTAATTTTATTTCACAAAATTTATATTTTTATACTTCTAGTGATAATTATTATATCTTTATTAAAGGTATAATAGTAAATTTATATAAAGTCTTCCCAAATCCTTTTTTTTAAGAAAATTTCTAAACTAACCAAATTAAAATCTATTAAATTTTCATAAATTTTCAAATTATATTAATTCTCATTTTTAATTTTTCAAACAAAGAATTTAATTTATAAATGAAATCAAAATCATAAAATTTATCATTCCAAACACACCCTTAAATGGTATTATTTTTTCTTCTTTGTGGGTAGAAGATAAATAGATGGTAGATATTATCCTTGAGGAATTTGAACTTGAGTTCTGACATTTTTGCATTTCTCTTTATACTTTGGTCTTTCAGGAGCAAACTCCTCTGTTTCCCCGAATTTTTGGCCATGAGGCAGCTGGGTATGTCGTTTATATAATTTCATGTCACTAGGGCAAGATAATTTTTAAAAATTTTATGCTATTTTTTAAATGGTGTTACTTGATAATTAAAGAATTAGGTTTTTCGAAAGAAGTACAATAATGAAGTGTTTAACCAATACATTACAAAATAAAAATCAAATTGAATCTGTTGAAATGGAGGTGACATGTCAAAACCAAACTAATAGGCTCCTCAATGCAATCATGAAGATAGATGCTGAAAGTCATATCAGTTTGGACTTCAGAAACAAATTGTTGCTGGGCATATATTTAATCAGCAAAGTTATCCCCATTTTACCAAAAATTAGAAGACAAATTATAATCTCTTAAATCTTGAATGTTTTTCTATATAGCCAAGTATGGAAGCAGAAAATCTACAAGGTAAGCTATTGTGAGATTTTAATCCAAGTCATTACTCATTGCTGAGTTTACTTATTTCGACAGAATTGTGGAGAGTGTTGGAGAAGGCGTCACAGAGCTGCAGGTTGGGGATCATGTGCTCCCAGTATTCACCGGCGAATGTGGTGAATGTGCCCATTGCAAATCCGAGGAAAGCAACCTGTGTGACCTGTTGAGAATAGATACAGGCAGAGGAGTCATGCTTAGTGATGGTAAAAGCAGGTTCTCTATTAACGGCACCCCAATAAACCACTTTGTTGGCACATCCACTTTTAGTGAATACACTGTGATACATTCTGGCTGCCTAACAAAGATTAATCCACAAGCACCTATGGATAAAGTCTGTGTCCTTAGTTGTGGCATCTCAACAGGTTTGATCCTAACTCCTATGTCAAGCTAGCCATCACTATTTCAGATTAAGTTTCTTAATGACAGATTTTGTATAACAATGAATTGAATTTCAAATCTCAGGATTAGGAGCAACTCTGAATGTAGCAAAACCGAAGAAGGGCTCTTCAGTAGCAATCTTTGGTCTTGGAGCTGTTGGCCTTGCTGTATGTTTGAAAACTCACCCATACTCATTTAGCTCCGGCTATGATGTTACTTCCACTCACCATTTTCTTTTCTCCCCATCATTGTTCTTAACTTTTGATGTATTTATATGTATACATTGTTGTATTCAAATAGGCTGCTGAGGGTGCAAGAATTGCTTGTGCATCTAGGATTATTGGGGTTGATTTGAACCCAAAGAGGTTTGAGGAAGGTAACTTCTGATTTTTGTACTTCAGTAAACCCTCATACTGAAGTTACCAAGTCATTCTCAAGTACATGATGAGGAAATACCGAAATATACAACCTGATTACTTGCTTTTGTTTCTTTTTCGGGATGCTAGCCAAAAAGTTTGGAGTAACTGAGTTTGTGAATCCAAAGGACCATGACAGGCCAGTTCAAGAGGTAGATAATTCTTCATCAACTGTAAATTATATGTTGCCCACATGATTCTGACTTCCTAAAGTTGTTGTTTTAAATGGCAGGTGATTGCAGAAATGACCAATGGAGGAGTGGACCGGAGTATAGAGTGCACTGGAAACATCAATGCCATGATATCTGCTTTTGAGTGCGTTCATGATGTAAGCAATTAGTGTCAGACAGCAAATAATTTATCAAACTTAGTTGTTATAGTAGAAATACACGTTTGGCTCTTTTAATGCCAATTAGTTCTTGTATTGACAATATCAGAAAATGCTGTTATTTTGGTTTAATGAATCATTACTTCTAGATTATTTGAAGCTTAAAATTTGCCTTCTTGCACATATATACATGAAATTTGTGATAACACTATAATATGAATGTGATTATGTGCCTTATCATTTTAATTGAACAATGTAGGGATGGGGTGTTGCTGTGCTTGTTGGAGTACCCACTAAGGATGCAGTTTTCATGACCAAGCCCATCAATGTACTCAATGAAAGAACACTTAAGGGAACTTTCTTTGGGAACTACAAGCCCAGAACTGACCTTCCATCTGTTGTTGATATGTATATGAACAAGGTGACTATAATTTCTTATGCAATTATATCCATAACTCAATAAAACCTCATGATCAAATCTTTGGTAAAGTTAAAGCACTCTCATAACCATTTCATTCCTTGTTGCTTGCAGAAATTGGAATTGGACAAGTTTATAACCCATAGAGTTCCTTTCTCTGATATCAACAAGGCATTTGACTTAATGTTGAAAGGAGAAGGATTACGGTGTATCATTAGTATGGAAGACTAGAAATTGGGAAACAGAGAGAATTTTATCGTTTTAGTTCCCTTCTTAAAACTCATTCTATATGTATTATGTTTCATTATGACGCAATATATGTTACTTCATCATCCCTATTCCCTAAAACTGAAAATGAGTAGACCTCACCTCCAAAATCATTCTGACTATTTTAGGAACAACTTATAGCCTGTTTGTTTACCAGTGCAAACCACGTTGTGAACACCCGTTGGGCAAAAGTAGGTTTTTATTGCTGAGAAAAGAAGTGCATTGGGAAACATGAAAACACGTTGGAAACGGGCATTTTGAGGGTTTGAAATGCAAAACAAAACACATTGTTAATCTGAAGAAGCAAGTTCTCCTGTGAAAGATGTAAAAGGGAAGGAAAATTAACTGTTTCCTGGGGTGTGTCTCATTTTACTACCAATGAGAACAATTATAGCAGCAGAAGAGTCTCAATGTCATTGTTTTCTCCGTAGACAAGTAAAAATTCTCACGGAAATATCACGCAACAAAAATACAAGACTTTTCTCCGGGCTGCCCTTGCCCCTCACTTCTGCTGTTAACTCATGGATGTTGTGGTTAATTGTCATTTTTACACTTGCTCAATCTTATATTTGGCGAAAAGGAGAAGAGCACATTCATTTGGTGTAGCTGAAATTCCAATTTAAACAGTATTTCAATTCAAACGGTCGGATACCAAAATGAACCTACAATTTAGTTGCACCAAATGAATTCGTTCTTTTCATTTTCTTAATATAAAAGATTAAATAATGATAGGAATGACATTTGACTACAAAATATCCATAAACTAATGGGGCTTATTTAACAAATCTATTAGGCCTGATAGTATTTGAGTTAGTTGTAACATTTTCTTAAAATTATAAGTTTTGTGTAAGATTTCATAATAAAGAGGATGTTTGTGTAATAAATGCAAAATACAGAAATGGGGAGAAAAAATTACCCTAATAAAATTATATATATGGCACACACAAAAAAAAAAGATCAAATGGAAGGAAGTTCCCCATCAGCAAGAATTTTCCGCTAAATAAAATTGTATATATAAGAGGACAAATGATGCCACTAATAACAAGAACAAGTACTTGTTCAGCACAATGAAAAAACACTGCAAATTGGATAGATTTAAAGAAGTTGAAATTGAATGTTAATTTATTTTTCCCAATATTGAAAGAACTATATGAGATTTAAATGCTTGTTAAATCTCAAATTAAAAAGAAATGGCAGAAAACATGACTTGCATAGATTTTCATATACCCTCACTGCCATTTCTTATACCGTATAGCTGGAATTTATCATCCACAGATTTATGTTGAACAATTGTATAATGCTGAAATGGAATGGTTCAGAATGACTTACTATGATGCTGCTACTTGTATTTTTCCATTATTTTTCTAGCTTCTTCAACTGGATCCTCCATAGGAGTGGAGTTGGTTCCCCCATCTCTGCTAGGTCCTTGATCTTTATTGAATCCTATGAAGGCGAAATATGCAAGTCCCATAGTGGCCTGTCATCAAGTAATTTACTTGTCATTAACTAGAACAGAAAGCACAAAAGCTTAGAACGATTTTCATCATTAGAATACATTCATTCAGCGTAGGAGGAACAATTTCAACCCAATTTGGGTGGAGGTCACCTTTTCTTTGTACAGTTCATTTATAATAACTTGCAAAGGCTATTACATGATTTTCGAAACTATGTAGGTGAAAGGACGTTATATAGACATTTGAAAGCAACAGAAGACAACTATGCCTAATTGTCTATCTCAACCTAAAATAGGTAAATGATGGTGCATTGATTGACCACATTTCTGAATGGCGGATAAGACAAGAAATCAAGGTTAAATAGAAAAGTAAGAAGTAATCTAATCGTTTTTTCTTATAACCCATGCATAAGTCCTTCTTACCTCAATTTTTTAAGTAAACAAAACAAAAAGTAATAAATAAAATGATCATAGGTGCCAGGTGAAATATATGATTATATCACAATCATTGCCTTAGTAAAGATCCTATCACAATCATATTTTCAAGGGCTCCGAAGGTAAGCCCATCAAAGAACATCATAACACAGTCCATAATCCATGGTTAACAATTTTTTGACAATCTTTTAGAATTACAAAGAGAAAGTTCATCAAAATCACCTAGGGTTAGGCAAAGAATACATGGACCTTCCCTCATCATCTTCCTAACCCATGTCCTTCAAGATGATTGAAACCTGATATTCTTATAAGCAGACACTAAAACTAAAACTGAAGATAATTGGATGAGTTCAAGCTTCTAGATTTAGCAGGCAATTACTAGGTGTTTGAAGGAAAGCACTGGATGTTGGGTGAGGAAAATAAGAAAAAGCATTGTGCTTCAACTGGCAAATTTTGTTACCATCTATGCTTTTAGTACCAATCCTCCTCAATTTCCAGTCTCATCCCCTCAGACGAAATCGATCTCTTATCCTCTTCTTCATATCCTCTTGCCTGAGTTCATACTTGTAAACCATTTTTATACATGGTTATGATATGTTGGTCATGAAAAGGTAAACACCCAACCAATAATACATAGAAAGCAAAAAAAAATCTGTACAATTCCATCTTTGACTGTCATTCCTTATGTGTTGTTTTATCCCCTTTTTATAGTTTTTAGAACAGTAATAGGGAAAACCGAATACAACAGGTAAATTTTACACTTCAATGAAGAAAGAAATTTAAGAACTAAGGAAACTCCATGGCCATCACATTCATTACAATAAGTAAATCCTTATGTAGTGATTTAGTCTAAGAACAAAATTAGCTTACTTTCACATAAAATATATCCAATTTAAAGAAAATAAACAAATGGCTGATTATAAATCACTTATCCTATACTTTGAAGACTCTGAAAAGTGCCTTAAATTTGGCAAAGCTATATTAAGACTATGAAAAGTGCCTTCAATTTGGAGAAGTTATATTCTAATAATTGGAGGCTTGTGGAACAAAGATCAAGAATAAAAGAGGCAATTCAACCCTACTGTTTCAAATGAGAGAGAGAGAAGGGTGGTGATGAGCAAAAGAGAACAGTGAGTGATGGGGATCATTACATAGCGGAACTGGTATTTTAGGCATTTATGTAAAAAATTACAACTTTGTTTGGTTCTTCGTTCATTTTAAATTATTGTCATGGATATGATACCCATCAATAAAGATGTCTATGGAACCAAATCCTGCATGCAAGACACTATTGGTTGAAAACTGTGCATAACTGCATATGTCACTGTATCCAATTTTAAAAGAAAATATACATAACTTCTCTAATTTAAGTCACTGTATGCAATTTCAGTTCAAATGGCTCTAATTTAAAATTCCCCTTAAAATTAGATAAAGCTACCCAAGCAGTTTTGTACAGTTTGACCAATGGTAAATTTGCACAAGATTTGAACCAATACACATTTTTATGGATCAGTATGATAGCCTGGCTGTTAAATGCTTAGCGTAAATTTCTAGCATTTCTAGGCTTGCTACTACAGCTTCTGCTATAATAGACCTTGAAGGGATATGATGTTGATTTTAGCCTCTATTTGTCACTTGTCAGTTTCTCTCCATCAACGCCTCTTTTATCACCTCCCTCCCTCTCTCTGTATACACACACACACACACACACACACACACACACAAAACTTCTTGGTGTGTTTTTGCCTTGTAGCTACACAAATAAGGAATTTTCACTTTAGCACAAAAGAATAAGTGCATCATTCCACATGATTAGCTGACATAGTTTCTGCTCAAGTCACATTTTTCTGTGTCAAAGATTACCTTATAATCCACATTATTAATGACTGAAATAGAAGCAGTGGCATTCACGTAAGATTTTATTACTTGCTGGAAAATGGAACTAATCCTCCAGTTCTCCAAAAGGAATGCCTTCTCTTAATATCAAAGCAGTATTAGTAAACCAAAAGTGCCTTGCCATAATGCATGAGCATGACAATTGATTTCATTTGAGACTTTGAAATAGAAAACTTAAAGGATAATCTTGAAATTTTAATCTTTGAAGACATAAAAAAGGGATGACTTACCAGTATAAAGAAAGCTGTAGAAAGGAGAGACGAGAGTACAAAAAGTGAAACACTCAGAGCCACAATTGTTACAGAAATCCTTGCTATGGGTCTTGGTACAGAATTCTAGCACCAGGGAAGAGAAGAAATGGAAAAGATAAACATAAAAAACACAGTATAAAGTAATCTAGTATTCATAACAAATATTAAAATAATAGCTAGATTATATCAGTTATCAAATGGTTGATATTTAAAGTTTGAAAGGAAAACTCTGACTTACAGGAACCAGATTGGTACCCGCCTCTATTCCATCCCTACCAACTTTCCATGCAGTCTGTAGAACTATTAAACGTAATCACAATGATAGTTAAAACAAAAGAGCAACAATTAGGTTGCCTGGACAAGTAGAAAAGTTGGAAAAAGGAACTAATTGAAAGTAAAACTGTCAGGATTTTGATACAGAATAGACCACCATAAATTAAATTTTCCCAACTCTGTAGGGGGCACAAGATACACAAATCACAAGATACTTTCAATAAGCAACAACTCTTAATCATTTGGTGTTTCCTTTTAATAAAGAATGGCTCATCATGATTGCATAAACTTAAGACCAATTCCCAGTCTCACGTTCACCCTTCATGAAATTACAAACTATCATGCAGATAATTATGGACTAAGAAATGACTAACCATGAACATTGGTAAGACAATCGACTACAGTCATTATACTATAGGACCAACATTTAATAATTTTCCTATACTCATGACTGATTGAGGTCATCAAAACAAATAACTTGCTTATTTTTTCATCAAAACCTATGTGAAAATTTTAGGAATAAATTTATATTAAAACCTACTTCAGGAAATTTGACTTGCTGTACACAAGGCATAGCACAAATGCTCAATAACACCAGTATAAGGAGACATGTATTTTTATATCCCAACATCAACGCCTATTGAGACTTTATAGTTTGATACCATCTAACCCCAGTACTCTTCAGCATACTTTGTTATTTTTATTTCCATATGTGTGAAATCAGAAAATAGTTCATAACAAACTAAATGTAAGAAATATATTATATGTAAGACATTTCTTAATAAAATGGCGTTACTAATTGGAATAGTTTTACTTTTGGATGACTTATAGGCTTTCTCTTTAAATACTAGTGATTCAGGAAAAAGGTCTAGGTTATTGTTAAAATAACTGCAAAGAGAGAAAATAATCTGAATATTGAGTTGTTGTGATGCAGTTTGGGGCACTCAGTTGAGGCTTGAGAAAATCCAAATTGGTGTTACTCACTTTAATTTAACCCGCAAATTGGCAAAGGAGATAAAGCATATGCTTTTCAAGCTCAATTTCAGCATGACAGTTAAGTGTGACTACTATTTTAATCTTTAATACATCCTACTTCAATAGTCACAGTGTCTTCAATATAACCAACATTCACTAAATCTCTTCATAAAACGTTCTACTACCATCAAAACTAGAACTTACCAAAGAAAAAATGCAGGGTAATACATAATAACCCGTTAACTAAACTGGAAATCACCATCCCTTCAACTTTATTGATACCAAAAAACTGAAATCTCATCGACCCAGAAACGAGAAGCACTTTAATTAACAGAATACGAAAATGAAGCAAAAAGAAAAACCAAAATAAATAAACAAAACTTGGGTCTAACCTTTAAGGAAATTCGATTGTGCTGCACGAATTACGAAAGAGGGGCCAGGTTTCTGGGTTCTAGAAACCTTAACACGAGTGTTTGAGAGGAAAGGCTGCTTTTTTGAACTTCAAAAAGGAATTGGGTGATAGAAACTGAGAATGGGAGGTAGCCAAGGTTCGACTTTGGAAGCAACTAGGAGAGTAAGAGGCAATGGGGCAAAAATTGTCAATGAAAACAGAAGCATACATTTTCTCTCACTAAGTGCACAAGCTATTTTGCCTCCAATCAAAGAGGTGAGCAATGGTTGGTTTCAGGTGAAGACTGTGGAAAAGCTGGAGTCTGAACGGGACATGGAAGTGTGCTTCTGCAACTACAAAGCAACCCGCAAACAGCAAAATAGAGAAAGACGTGAAGAGAGCATAGCTTCTTTCTTCTCAGCCTCACAAAGCTGAGCACAAGGGCCCATATGTACATGGAGCATAGTAGCCCAAGTATTGTCCATGCCCAAAGAAAAAACAACAAATTGCCATCTAAATTTGAAGTATAGTTTTTTTTTTATAGAGACTACTTCATCATGATATTGAATTTATTTAAATTGCTTTTGTCTGCATTTTCGTCTGTTCTCTCCTCTCACACCTTGTTTTAGATTTCTTTTATAATAAAAAAATATATAAACACATCTAAATTATGAAAGAAAAACATTTATAAACACTTATAAAATTAAGGTAATATTAGAGAAGTGTTTGGAATGATAAATTTTGAAATTTGATTTCATTTGTAAATTAAATTCATTGTTTGGAAGATTAAAAAATGAGAATTAATATGATTTAAAAAATTATAAAAATTTAATAAATTTTAATTTGGATGATTTAGAAATCTTCTTAAAAATTAAATGATTTGAATGAATTTTAGGCAATTTTGTACAAATTTATTATTTTACCTTTAATATCATATTATTATGAGGGTGAAAATATAAATTTATTAAAATAAAATAAAACAAATTTATTTTTAGTGTATTCTAAACATAAAAATTAATTGATAAATGAATTCAAATCATAATTTTTATAATAAATTTTAAATATAAGAATTAATTTTCAATTTAATTTAATTTAATTCAATTTAATTTTAATTTTAATGGTTTCAAACACAATTTAAAGAAAGAGGAGTGCTATTTGCTAAGAATAGTTCTACGAAACTATTCACGAACGTTCATTTCTTTTGTTTTGTCAGATAAATAACAAATTTTTTTTAAAAAAAAGCTAAAGCATTTGATAAAGAAAACGGAAACAGAATAATATCATTTTATTATTTCATGTATCGTTTCACGAAACCAGTTTTGTGAGAAATAGTGTTTTCCTTAAAGAAAATTTTCAATTGAGGAACTTCTAACCGAAAAATATTTCAGTAGCTATATAATTAACTAAATAAATGATTTATTAAGTCAATATATACTTAATTTACTAATCAACTTTTCGAGTCATGAGCATGACCGTAAAAAAGATAGAAGTATTGGAAAGATAAAAAGATATGACTAATCACTCATATAGATCATCCTGAATCTCAAAAGCAATGGTTCCACGAGAGATTATTGTGTACACTAATTTATATACATTAAACTAATAGAAAAACTGAAAGATCATTGTTAAAAATTGTAAAACGGTATTCTGGCACAGAAATTTATGTAAAATTATGCAATTATTTAATTAAAATGATTAAGTGTCAATTTTTTTTTATTATCTTAGTATACGTATGGACGTAATGTTGGTAACTACGATAAATCTATTTCAGGAAACTATACAACTAGCAACACGTCTAACAGACTAACACATTACTCAAATGTAGGGATGTGAACCTATATTTGACTGTTATCTGATTCATGGGTCATGGCTCTATTGTCTATTGACGGAAGAGGAATTCTTAGATATTTTCAGAGTAAAATTTTTTTTTATATTATATCATTAAATATATGATACATTAAATTTATGAATTAATATTATCTTTTATTATTCAGATAATAATATTAATTATTTTGATATATCATGTATTTAATAATATAATATAAGAAAAAAAATTTATACTAAAAATATTTAAGAATTTCTCTTGACAAAGTACATATGCTAAGATCCATCTTTTTTTTGGTCCGAGTACTGCATTGAAGATTAGACTATTTTTTTAAAGTATTTTTAAGTTAACTTTTGTATTAATTGAGACAAATTCTTATTGGAACGATTTTAAAAGTGTATATCTTACATTGTTCCGATACATTTAAATTAATTAATTCTTTTAAGTATTAGTTTAAAATTTAAACTTAAGTAATTAAAATAGAAAACAGATCTCGTTAACCATTAGGTCAACTTCCTTTAGTTAAAATTACGCTATGTTTAATGTATCCCTATCCCCTTCTCTAAATATTTTCGTCTTGCCTATTAAGTGCTTTTTTATTTTTACGGTATATTTAGATTAGAAAAGAATAAAAAAATAAAAGAAATAAAAAAACTTATTTTAATTATTTTAAATTTAAATATTTTAAATTTAAAACGTTTAAAATAACTCCTCCTCGCCCTTTTCTTTTTCTCTATATTGTTGAATCTAAACATAGTTCTATAGTGAGCAGGATTAGGCATGCTAACGCTGGGGCACCTTGAAAGGAATGCTGTTGCTGCTCTCAATTATAATCTGAAAGCCACCTGAGGCACCATAGCCAACATTATGTCACTTTTCTTGTCTCATTCACAGACTGCTTCTGAGTTAAAATGTGGAGATTTCCTTCCTTAATCTCTTGCCCCAAGATTTGGTTGTATGTCTATTGTCCTCTATTTGGCTTGGCAGGAACAACAACCTCTTCCTCTTAAGGCCCTTTGGTCAAATTTTATATGTGAGAGGGTCATGAATCCTAAAATTTTTATCTCTGCATGCATTTATTTTAAAAATAAAATTTTTCATTGTGGTTGTCTAAAGAAAGTGTTTTTTCCTCTTTTACCCTAAGAAGTTTCTTAGCTGCCCCTGGTTGTGGATGAGAATGAGACAAGGCACATGTGGGACTGGAGTGAAGAAAGATTCAATTTGTACTAAATTTGGTATTGATGAAAATTTTCTTATCTACAGTGTTTCTACAGAACAAGTGTTCACATAAAATTCTTTTTGAGAACATCTAAAAGTAATTCTCGTTTTAGGTTTTAAGACAAACAATTTTGGCTACATTTTGTAAAAAATTAAAATTTAAAATAGCATTTCCAAACATTTTATTAAAAAAAATGTTGTTAAGAACTGAAAACCAAGCTGCTCCTACCATTTCATAATTCATAGTATTGTACAATCTATATGATATTATTTACAAGGATTATGATATCTGTCCATATTTTTTTTTGTGTGTGTAAAGTTATATCATTCTAATTTCAATTTAGATCATATGTAGGAGTCAATCTCCTGTACAAAATAGTAGTGGAAGAAAAAAAACAAAAACACAACAATCGCTAGTACTCCATTGAAAATTTGAAAACCAAGAGGTCAAGTCAGTATCATGGGTTACAAATGGTAATTGAAAGGACAATAATATCTGTCGCAACATTTGAGGCATTTTCTCTTGGTGCTAGACCAGGATGCAGCTTCACATGTGCAACAAAATGGGTGACTGACAGAGCCACTAGCTCTCTGGCCTTGGTACCATTTCCTACGAGTAGAAGCCTTTTACGTAATTACTTCATTTTTTTGGTTAAAAGAATAGAAGGTGAAACCTTCATCTTGGCTCCCATATTCATTCACAATTAGCCCAATCAGATGGTATAAGGTTTAGCACACTGGTTTTAGTTACAATGTTTAGCGAACTGTAATCTTAAAATTACAAATAAAATTTAAATCTTAAAATCATCACTTAAACAAAAGTTTTAACCTTTATGTTCTTGACGGGAAAATTTTTTTCCTATCTTTTGTTACCAAAAAAATGGTATAAACTTAGGGAACTATTTCCTATAATAATTAGCTTTGCTTTCAGAGAAAAGAGAAGATGATTCTCATCTTGTAGATTGTGTCAAAGCCACAGGCATTGCCTCCTGCTTCTTAATAATTTTGGCCATAGCTACCTGTTTTAGAATCCTGCGTTTTGAAGAGTAAGTTAAAAGGGGAAGGGGGAGATACCTGTCCAAATCTATCATAAATATGTTACCTGAAAAAGGGATTCCCTTACAAATACCATTGTAATAATTAACACTTTAACACGAGCATAAGTAAGATGGCTTGTGGGGTATTCCAAGAAAAATGGGGCCATGCTTTTATTGCTCTTGCGTAGCTGTGACTACTTAAGGGCTGCAATTGATATTACTTTGTGTTATAAATAAATTAAATTGTTAAAATATGTTTTCAAGGACAATTTTGTTGTGAGCCAGAAGCACCCACTAAAGATATGCTTGGATAGATGTTTGTCCTGTTTAAATTGATTTTGGAAGCTTCAAACAAACTTTTAACTTATTTTATGTCTTATTTATTTTAATATTTATATTAATTTTTTAAACATAATTTTAATTTAAAAATTTATTTGAATCTTAAAATAATTATTTTTAAATTAAACAGTAACTTTTTATTAAATATAAATTATTTTATTTAAATTTATTTTTAATTAAAATTAAATTTAAATTTAAATTCATTCAAAATTAAATTTACAAACTAACACTCACTAAATGATGTTCAAAACGCTAGGGAATCTGCTTTGAATGTGAAACTTTGAAAACAAGGAGCAAAATGCCAGAAAGCAATGCAACTCCACCTTCAGATTAAAGAAGCAGCTCGGTTATCAACACAAATATATAGTAAATGGCACAGACCATAGTAGTGACTAGGTTGAGGAAAACAATGCAGCAACACATGGGGTATCTACTAATAAGTACCAAACAAAGCTTGCACAATTCAACGAGGCAGAAAATATATGGCTAGGAACAGAACCCCGAGGCAGAGGAGGTGGTGGTGTTCTGACTCCAAAATCTTATAAAATTCTTTTGTCTCCTTTTCTTGCTTGAATACGAAGGAAGTACAATAGGAAGCCTATCTGCAGCCTACAGTGGTTACTTCCACTCCCAGCCAGTTCAAGAAAACATGGGATGAGAGAGAAGAGAAACAAGGCAAAGGAGAGGGAGAGAGAGAGAGAGATAGAGACAATGCAAAACCAAGAGTTGCTATGGCTGGAGTTTTGAGGCAATCGTGAATGCCGATGCCGAGGCGGGTCTTGAGCAACCACAACCACCACCAAATGCCGAGGCAATCTTTCATGACCAACCATCACCACCACCACCACCACCACCACCACCTTCACTGTATTCTCTCTCTCCTTGTCTTCACACTACTTGCTTGTCTTACCTCTGCTGCAAATAATGAAGCTCGTGTTCTGCTGTCATGGGTGCATAGCTCCTCCAAAGTTCCTTCAGCTCTTTCTAACTGGAACTCTTTGGACCCCAATCCTTGCAATTGGTCCTACATCAAATGCTCTTCAGAAAACCTTGTCACTGAGATTAACATTCAAGCAGTTGAGTTAGCCCTTCCCTTTCCTTCCAATGTTTCTTCCCTTCCTTTCCTTCAAAAGCTTGTCATTTCTGGGGCTAACCTCACTGGGGTTATCTCACCTGACATTGGAAATTGCCCTGCGCTTACAGTCATTGACCTTGGCTCAAATAGTCTTGTGGGTAACATTCCTTCAAGTATTGGGAAGCTCCAAAATCTCCAAGACTTGAGCTTGAACTCTAATCAGCTCACTGGGCCAATCCCAAGGGAGCTTGGTGATTGTGTTGATCTTAAGAACCTCAGACATATTCGATAATAACCTTAGTGGGGATCTTCCTGTTGAGCTGGGAAAGCTTTCAAATCTGGAGGTTATTCGAGCAGGAGGAAACAAGGATATTGTGGGGAAGATTCCAGATGGGCTTGGTGATTGCAGGAATTTGACGGTATTGGGTCTTGCTGACACTAAAATTTCTGGTTCAATACCTGCTTCATTGGGTAAGCTAAGCATGCTTCAGACCATCTCTATTTATAGCACTATGCTCTCTGGTGAGATTCCACGTGAGATAGGCAACTGTTCAGAGCTTGTGAACTTGTTTTTGTATGAGAACGATCTCTCAGGTTCAATACCAAAAGAGCTAGGCCAACTTCAGAAGCTGGAAAAGATTTTATTGTGGCAGAACAATTTTGCCGGGAGCATACCTGAGGAAATTGGCAACTGCAGAAGCTTGAAGATTCTTGATATATCCTTAAATTCTTTATCTGGAGGCATACCTCAAAGTTTGGGGAACCTCTCAAATCTTCAAGAGCTTATGCTAAGTAACAATAACTTGTCTGGTTCAATACCACCTGTTATTTCCAATCTTACAAATCTCATACAGTTGCAGTTAGATACTAATCAGCTATCAGGTTCAATTCCAGCTGAGCTTGGAAGGTTGACAAAGCTAACAGTCTTTTTTGCTTGGCAGAACAAACTTGAAGGAGGGATTCCATCATCATTGGGTGGTTGTAGAAGCCTTGAAGCTCTGGATTTGTCCTACAATGCACTCACTGATAGCTTACCACCCGGCCTGTTTGAGCTTCAAAATTTAACAAAGCTTCTGCTAATCTCTAATCATATTTCTGGTCCCATCCCCCCGGAGATTGGCAACTGCAGTTCTCTCATTCGACTACGGCTTGTAAACAACAGAATCAGTGGAGAGATACCAAAAGAAATTGGCTTCCTTAATAACCTCAGCTTCCTTGATCTGTCAGAAAATCATCTTACTGGGTCAGTGCCAGATGACATTGGAAATTGCCAAGAACTGCAAATGCTGAATCTAAGCAATAACTCCCTTACTGGTGCTTTGCCTAGTAGTTTATCTTCTCTCACAAGGCTTGAGGTCTTGGATGTCTCTTTGAATAACTTTTCTGGTGAGGTTCCAATGAGTATTGGCCAACTCACTTCACTTCTTAGAGTCATCCTTAGGAAAAACTCATTCTCTGGATCAATACCCTACTCACTTGGGCACTGTTCAGGTCTTCAACTGCTAGACCTTAGCAGCAACATGTTCTCAGGGAGCATCCCGGCAGAACTGTTTGAAATTGAAGCACTTGACATTGCTCTAAATTTGAGTCATAATGCATTATCTGGAGTAATCCCACTACAGATTTCTGCTTTGAACAAGCTGTCTGTACTAGACGTTTCACACAATAATCTTGAAGGTGACTTGATGGCAATTACAGGGCTTGAAAATCTTATTTCTCTGAATATTTCCTACAACAGATTCACTGGTTATCTACCAGACAACCAGTTATTCCACCAATTATCAGCAACAGATTTGGAAGGAAATCAGGGTTTGTGTCCTAGTGGTCATGATTCATGTTTCATTAGCAAGGCTGCAATGACAAAAATGTTAAATAGTACTAAGAGGTCAGAAAGAATCAAACTGGCCATTGGATTGCTCAGTGCCTTGGCTGTTGCGATGGCAATCTTTGGACTTGTTACAGTCTTTCGAGCAAGGAAATTGGTTCGAGATGACAATGATTCTGAGATGGGAGGGGATTCATGGCCTTGGCAGTTCATTCCATTCCAAAAGCTAAATTTCTCTGTGGAGCAAGTTTTAAAGTGTTTGGTGGAATCCAATATAATTGGAAGGGGATGTTCAGGAATTGTTTACCGGGCAGAAATGGAAAATGGGGATGTCATTGCTGTGAAAAAGCTATGGCCAACAACAATGGCTTCCAGATATGATTGTCAAATTGACAAGTTAGCAGTTAATGGGGGAGTTCGTGATTCCTTTTCAGCCGAGGTAAAAACCCTTGGTTCAATTCGCCACAAGAATATTGTCAGGTTCTTGGGTTGCTGCTGGAATCGAAACACAAGATTGCTCATGTATGATTATATGCCAAATGGGAGTCTAGGAAATCTACTTCATGAACAAAGCGGCAACTGCTTAGAGTGGGACATCAGATACCGGATAATACTGGGAGCAGCTCAAGGTTTGGCTTATTTACACCATGACTGTACTCCGCCCATTGTTCACAGGGACATTAAGGCCAACAACATCCTCATAGGCCCTGAATTTGAACCATACATAGCCGACTTTGGGCTTGCCAAACTTCTTGATGATGATGAGATTTTGCACGATCTTCCAGTACACTAGCTGGTTCCTATGGTTACATAGCTCCTGGTTAGTATATAGTCCAAAAGTTCCACTATTTAATATTTAGTTTGATCACTCACATAATTAGGGAGAGCCTGAAAACAAATAGATATATAATTGAATGACTGTTCCACATTCTTTTTGTGTTTTATATAGCTTTTTCTGAATTCATTTTCACCCACTGTGACATACTGCTTGTTGGGATTTGCAGAGTATGGGTATATGTTGAAGATAACAGAGAAAAGTGATGTGTACAGTTATGGTGTTGTTGTATTAGAAGTGCTAACAGGGAAGCAACCAATTGATCCAACAATACCAGATGGACTACATATTGTTGACTGGGTAAGACAAAAAAGAGGGGGAACTGAAGTGCTAGATGCAAGCTTACGTGCTCGGCCAGAATCTGAAATTGAGGAAATGTTGCAGACCTTAGGTGTGGCTTTCCTCTGTGTAAACCCGAGCCCAGATGACAGACCAACCATGAAAAATGTAGCAGCAATGCTGAAAGAAATCAGGCAGGAGAGAGAGGAGTATAAGAAAGTCGACATGCTTCTTGATGGATCTTCTGCAAATGATCAGCAAGAAAGTAATCATCCAGGGGAAGAGCCAATGGCAAAGATGAAACACTCGTACCCAATAAGCAGCAGCAGCAACACAAATTTTTCTGCATCCATATTGCTCTCCCCATCTTCCTCCAATGCTAAAGTAACTTTCACATAGTAACAGTAATGCGGCTAGCTAGGCAAGTAAGAATTTTCTTAGCAAGAATTGTTTCTATCCTATTATATTACTTCAGTTTCACAACTCTGGTTTCTTTGTGTATAAGGATAAAGTCTTACAACTGAGCATTAAAGTGAGCTTTCTTCATTATATTAACAAATTTCTTATTTTTCTGTATCTACGAGGACATTTAAACCATTCCAATCTGCTTGAAACTTAAAGGTTCGATCTGCTTAAGCTGTTATTCACAATTGAAACTGTAAACTTTTTTAATCGTTAGTCATACAAGTGCACTGGTGACACTGAACAATTTAGTAGTACGAAATGAAATCATGCTTTATCTGGTTTCTCTTTAAATGTATAATACTTGTTCTTGTGAATAAAAATTTGGGGCTGCATGCAAACTTTCAACTTAATTCCTAATTGTAGATAGAGCAACATGTTCTGTCTGTATTCTTAAATTGATATTACGAAGATTTTTTTTTTTTCTGATGACAAGGAAACATTTTTTTTAAAAAAAAATTAAACACTAACAGTTTACAAGTAATTAAAAAATAAAAAGAGGGACTAACTTGCGTTATCTTGAATCATGAATTGCATTCTCCCAAAGCTTATATCAACGACATATGGTACTGCTTTTATGGTTTTGCACTTTTTATCGTTCAATTCATGACCTTCAGTGTCACTGCCACTTTAGATTAGGGCATTAGTTAACCAGAAATGACAGAGTAAAAGGGATTTTTCATTGTAGCTGGGTTCTCGTGGTCCCTCATTTTGATCCTTCTCTCGGTTATCAACGAAGATAATACAGCAATTGGAACCAGTATTAGCATTATATCCTATCTAATACTGTTGCTCTATGATCAATATACTAGTGGCTTTGTTTTGGTTGAAACTTTCAAAGCTGAGAAAATTGGCATTCTACTATGTTATAAACCTAGTAACGAATTAATTTTGGCGAAGTCCCATAGGTTTCCTTGATCTATAAACATTTTTTTTAATCTATAAACATTTAAATCATTTGGGATTTTGTTTTGTCATATTCAAAAGTTGTTATTTTGCCTTCAACTTAATCTCTACCTAAATTTCAACTTGAGTATCTCAACTAAGCATTGATGGTAATTATTGGGACTTAGTGCATGTTTGGGAATAATTTAATGTTAAGAAAAAATCATTTTTTTCAAAAATTCTCTCAAAAAAATTTTAATTATAAAATATCTTAGTCACAAAATAAATTAATCCAAACACTAACTTATAAGCTTCGAAAAAAGGAATGGTTATTTTCTTTGAGGTGACCAAAATCTATAACTGTATGTGAGTTGCTACGTTATATAACTCAATGAGTTATAAAATATTTATTGGTTAATTTTTTAAGTAATCAATAAATGTTTGAAATCCATAAAATATAATAAAAAATAGTAAATATTTGACAACTAATTAAATATCAGTAATCAAGAAAAAAAATATGGATATCAAAATAATATGTATGTGTGTGTGAATCCTCACTTATTCCAGAAATAAATCTTGCATATTTACACTGTTGAATAATTTTTTATATAGTGTAAATTTTATTAATTTGAGTGTTAAATCATATAATATTATCATGATAATTATATATGTCGAATTTAATATAAATTAAACATTTATATGTATCTAATTTAATAGTTAATATTTATTTATATTTTTTTAAAAAATATTATATATTAAAATAAAATAGTTAAATGAAGTGCTAATTCATTGTAAAATCTAATAAAAATTTTGTAAACTTGATTTATATTATGATACATTTTATTCCAACAGTTGAATTAAAAACATTAATGTTTATAAAAGGTTATTTAATGAAGTTAATGGATCCTTGCCCAATATACATAAATGTCACTTAAAAAGATGAGTTCAGAAGGGATTAATAGAAGTTTAATACATTGAAGGAGAAAGTGATTATGAAAAGGCATGAAAATAACTAGTACTAAATAATAAAGTGGGTATTAATCGGGTACCCATATTTTTTTTCTTGAGTACTGGTATCTTAATTAATTGCTAGGTATTCATTAGTTGCTAGTTAAACTTGATGGATGTCAAATATTTATTATGAGAATAAATAACTAATAAATATTTAATAACTCATTAAGGGCATCAGCACTTAAAATAAACCTAGGGTACCACAACAATACCCAATAAAGTGTTGTCACCTAGAAAGTGATAATTTAAGAAATATTAAAGAAGTTAAATGCATTGAAAAGAAAGTGATAATAAAATTAATTAATATTAAATAATAAAGTGTCACTTGAAAAGTAATATTAAGGAAAAATTAATGAAAATTTACTACATAGAATAAAATGAAAATGCATTAGATTGATTAAAATAAATAATAGTAATGAAAATACATGTTAAGACTATGAAAGAAGTCCTTGGTGAAGGTTAGGATACTCTTCATTGTCAGTTTTCAATGTGAAAGATCTTGAATTGAAAAATGAGATTGCCCCGTGAAAATTAAATTGACTCAAGTGAACAAGTGTTATTTTGATGTCTTCTTTTCAGTTTTTGGTATGATAAGGGGCCAAAGCCCAAAAGAAAGAAGAAACTACAAGGCTAAATTAAGACACCAGATAGGGTATAGAAACCCAACAGAATTAGCTTTGACAAGAA
The DNA here is from genome assembly GCA_019955255.1 of Castanospermum australe. Taxonomy (NCBI): domain Eukaryota; kingdom Viridiplantae; phylum Streptophyta; class Magnoliopsida; order Fabales; family Fabaceae; genus Castanospermum; species Castanospermum australe. Next base: position 640,211 of record NSJW01000381.1, on the reverse strand, counting down.
GCCTCAAGTCAGTAGGGGGTTTATCTAACTCAATGTAGGGAAAATCCTTAAAGATGCTCAATTGGCTAACCAATGTGCATATTGGTTACCTTCTCTATGAGTATGAGAGAATCTGATGTCCAATTTTGATGTCTTCGTTTTAAATACCAATATTTTTTAGGTTCTTTAACAAATTTTCAATATAAAGTTATTTAAGGATTTTTAAAAAGTGAAAAATTTTGGTGTCGACCTTTAATTCAAAAATCTTAGGTCAAATTCATTTTCTTTTAAACAATACAAGTGTTATTTAATATGATCGCAAACAGATTTCACTCGTGCTTACTGACATTTCTTCAATTCATTTACTATGATTGCTTTATTAATATTCATACTTTAGAATGCACATTTTTTTCATCCTGCAATACATGTTAGTTAATTTAAACTCACAATTCTTTAACTATGTTCCACACATAGAAATTGATTTGTAAGTTTATTTAAATTATTTATTTATAATAAATTATAAATAAAAAATTAATTTGATCAATCAAATCAATTTTGACAAATATGGTGTTACCAATTATAAGTGAGTCGTTAATGAGAAGTAAGTTTTTTTTTTGTCTTTGATTAAGATATTTTCACAAATACTAATATGAGACTAATCTTTTATACTGAAAGTAATGGTTAAATAAAGCTCTTCCTAAAATAGTGACTATAAAATTTGAACTTCTAACATTATAAGTAAAATTTATTTAGAGTCATTAATGAGAAGTAAGCTCTTGAAATATGATTAACTTTCTTAAACACAAAAAATTACTATAAATAATTTTCACTTTTTTATCTTGAAAGCATTTGAAAATTGAGCTTTTGAAATTTAAAAGTTAAAAAACTAGTAGCAATTGTTTTCTTTTTTTTATGTTTGACTTTTGAAAAATTAAAAATAATTTGCAAACTCTTTTAAAAAGACTTCATTTGATAAATACAACAAATTACACTTTTATGAAGTTGGCTAGCTGCCCATACATATAGGTAGAGGTTTTCTTCCTTCTATTCCATTAACAAATGAATAGTTTGAAGGGGAAAAAATGGATACACTTAACTAAAACAAAAGTGATAAATACACAATCAAATGAAATGTTGGTGAGTGCCAAGTACCAACAAAGTAAAAGAAGAATTAAAATGGTGGTAATTGGCAATTTGATGTCAGATTACAGTTGGGGACAATTAAATCTCCGAGTTAAGGATTAAAAAATCAAAAAGCAAAAACCATTTTCTTTCTCCTACAGTTTTATATAGGAGCCATATTGAACAAGCTAAGAGATAGATTAATAAATCTCCATCTTATACAATCTCCTTCAAGTATATGCATGATTAACAACCCACAATTAATGTTCTTTTCTATGAACTCAATGTAAAATCCAAGTCACAAACGAACATCACATTCATCCCTAAGAAAGTTACATTTAATCACATACAGCATTTCACATAACAATTGCAGTTAAATAGAGAGAGAGATATATAACCCAAAAGCCAGATCCTTGACGGCCTCTATTACAAAGAGCATGCTCAAATTCCACAACACTTTCTGTGGGAACTGGGAAGCAGTTCTTGATATGCGCGTAGAGGACTGAGAAAACTAAAAGGGTCAGAGAATCTGCGTTTGCAACTTGCAAATACCACCAACCTCAGGAGATCTTAACCATCCATTTAGCTATCCAAAATTTCCTCAGGCATGAAAGAGAGAGAATTGAAGAGCTTGGTCTTTTTCAGAGTCTCTTTTATTATAAAAGTGTATATAATATATCTTATTTTGCTGCTTTTTCATTTTTCTGCTGAGGTAATGAAGATGGCGTGCCATTATTAGCAACAGTACCAGCTGTAGTGGCTGCATTATTCCCATGCTGGTTTTTCTGCGATTTTCCTGCTTTCTTGGTCTCCGGTTTCGCCCCTTGTTGCCTCACTTTCACACCTCTTATCATCTGTTTGCCAATTTTTTTCCCCACCAATTAATTCTCAACTTTTTTTAATGAAAATGAACTCACATAATAATTCAGAACTCAGAAGACGAAAAAATAGAATCAAAACAGAAGGTAATATTTAAGAGAAGGGTCTTACAAATTTGCCACTCTTCACATCTGAATATATCACTATGAAATCTCCCTCTTGGAGTCCATTGGCTCTTCACGAAGTCCCCTGCAAAATGAAATGAATATATATATGAAAATCCCAGTTCACAAAAAGATGAGAGAGAAAGAAAAACAAGGGCCACTGCAAGTAGGACAAAGCCAAAGTACAGAAACCCACCAGTGTTCTCAAGCAGATACATCCTGCTTTTGTTGTTTGGCCAGTATCTGATGCTCCAAGAAGAAATATAAAAACAAACAGAAAAGAAAATGTCAGTCTCAATGAATTAGAAAGATAAAAACAAACAGAAAAGAAAAGAGAAAGCAATTATTAAATGTGGGGTTTTCTAATTCATTTGTCAATGAAATTTTGAATACCTATAGCGCATATTCCAAACGCGAGAAGTTCCAATGTCTTCCATGGCAATGGAAATGCCATCTCTTGCCTCAAGTTCTGGCAAATGGGTTTCTGCCTCTTTCTGACCAAATTTCATATCAAGCTAATTAATGAATGATGAATCAAATAACTGATTATCATTTTTTCGTTTACATTAAACTATCTACGGACTACTCTATAATATAAGTAACTGATAAGCGAAAATAGAGGATGAAGGTTTACTTTTGGCAAAACAATTCTCCCCAAGTTACCCACATCGCTTTGCTTCAACACCTTTTGAAGAAGAAACCTCAAGTTCTTCTCAGGCTTCCATACCTATGAATCAAACAACACACGCCCCACAAGCCACGCTTTATTCAATATTCCAACACTAAAAAGGCTCTTAAAGTTAAAACATAAATAACTATTGATAAAATGAAAAAACGAAAAAATAGATCAGTGTACTTAATCTGCAGTATTTCATGGCTTAACTGTTGCATTCACTCTCTGATAATTAAATGATAAATCATGCATTAATTAAAAAACCAATTAGGCATTAGCTACTAAGGATCAAATTGAGGTCCACCGACCTGTCGTCTATCTGATGAGACCCGACCCTGATGATGATTCTGGGCTTGCATGGCCGTCTGATCCATCACCGGTTGTCCTGCCGGCGATTCGACCGGTATCATGGGTGGTGCCACAGAAGCTGCCCCTCCGGCCATAGCCTGCCCCAATGCACCCAATTGGCTGGATTTGCATGTGCTGCTAACACAGCGGTGCAATTGTCACTTCCCAATCTTGCCAGTGGATCAGTAGCAGTTTGATTCTGGTTGAGCTGGTTCTGTTGGCCATGGTGATTGTGGTGCCTGTGATGAGACAAAGACCGCCTCTGCCTTGCCATCCTCTTCTTCCTGGCTTCTTTGGTGGCCGAGGGGCCTAATCTCATCAATCTATCACCAGGGACATGAAAGAACTGATACGGGTACTGATTCCCATAACCGGTGAAAGTCGCTGCCGCTGCCGCCAGTGGTGGCCCAGCCGTGTGAAGATTATTGTCCCCAAATAATTGGTTATAGTGAGAAGCGACAGTGAACTGAGAAGGAGGCCATGAATGAGCTGATTCCAGCATGTGATATTCAGTACTAACCGGGAAATGGTTATTGGTACCATTGATATTATTTGAAGCACCGTTTGTGTAAGGGTCACCCACATACCCAATATTCATGGGTTGCGGAAACGGTGGCGGAGCCGTGACCAGGGCAGCCGGATCTGCCCCATAAGGTGGCGGAGGAATCCAGTGTGACTGGTTGAAACAAGTGTTTGATTCGGGTCCAAAAGAACTCGGGTTCAAATTAGAGCCAGGGTTTGTGTTCTGGTTTTGGCTAGGATCCTGAAATTGGCTCAGAAGATTCGAAGGTGCATTCTCCTTGCGCCTTCTGTTCTGGAGATGGCTCGTTTGAACCCATTCGAGAATAAGCTTCAACAATTGCTTCATGGCTTCTTTTCCCCCTCCCAAACGCTTAGCAGCACATTCTATGGTGGCCTTCTTGAGCTTCACGCTCCTCAAGTCATTAGCAGAGACGCTATCCTTGTTCGATTTCAGCCACTCCAAGAACACCGTGCTCATTTCACCATCTGGGCCACCCTCCCCTTGGATCTCTTCCCCATTGTTATTGGTAGTGGCACACACAATAACCTCACCTTCCTCTGGCTCTTGCTGCTGCGCACATGGTGGCGGTTGCTGCTGTGCCACCACTGCATGTTCCTCTTGCTGTGGCCTCTGCTCCTGTGGGAATTCCTGTAATGGGTTTTCTTCATTTTGGAAAATGGATGCTGGGTCAAAAAAATGGTTGCTTTCCAAGAGATCCATGTACCCAAAAGTCTCCATCACGTCCATGCAATCACCGACGACACCATGGTGGCTTGGATCTGTGGGCTGCGAAATCTCCATAGAAGCAGTGGAGGACAGGACTGCAGGAGGTGCGCATGCATCCACTGGATCATTCTGCTTGTAGTAGTAGTGGCGGTTCTTTTGCTCCGCATCTTCCTCAACATCTGACTTCAGAACCGCCCACGAAGCTGCCGAGGACGAGGAGGAGGAGGAGGAGGAGCATGTCATGGTCTTTGCCGGGGCTGGTGTGGAGGGAGAAGATGAAGACGACGACATGCATGGGAAATCAGGGAGAGGAGGGAATTCAGCGTAGAACATGGAAGCATCGTTCACGCCAAGAAAATCTTCTTGGTCGCTGTGAAGCCAGATCTCCCTCTCGTTAATTGCCATGGCGTCTGCGTTCTCCATGGCACCAAAACCAACAGGGTCCGTTTCGGTTACCATCCCTGCATGCAGATCTCCCACTTGCAGTTCCACTTGACCCTTCATGATCTCGTCCACAGAAATATAAATATATAAAAAATGGAAAATTACAGAAAAAAAAAAGGTTGAAACCTGAAAACCCTTTTGAGTTCTGATGGTTTCAGATATGGGTTTGAGAGAAAGAGAGTGAGGAGAAAGAGGAGAAAGAAATTGGATAGAGAGGTATGGAGGGAGGGAAAGAAAGATAGGGTTTTTTTTTATTCTGTGTACGGATCACTGCAAGAGGGAAAGATCTCACCCAGTAATCAATTAAGGGAGCAAAGGATGAGAAAAGGGCCCGCTTCTGCTGTCAGATCCTATGAAGAGAAGCAACATAAAGCATCTAGTTCTATCAACGCACACACAATCCACAAGAGGATCTATTACTAGGATAACATAAACAGGATAATAAACCCTCTCTTACCTTCAAAGAAAGCGACTATTTGCAATCCTCTGTTCTCAAATCTTAGAATTTATTAGTTTTTTATTCCCAATTGTATCATTATCAAACACTAACTAAACAATTCTATACAACAATTTATGGTACAACATGAGAGTTGGAAGAACAGAGTACACAATTTACATTATCAGAAAGAGAAAACTAGAAGAGTACTGAAGTTTTTGTTGGAGATGAGAGAAAAAAAAAGAGTACTAAATTTTACAGAAAGGGGATATGTAATCTTTGTTACAGGGCAGCCAAGGGAGTGAAAGCAGAGATTCTTCCCAAGCCCAGGAAACCAATCATCAAGGCCTTAACATCAACATGACCATTTCTGGGACACCCACATGGTTAAATCGTCTGAAACTTAGCCTAGGACCCCATGTGTGTTCCGTTCTGGTTTGTTCTGGGAAGTTTCACATTGTGCAACTTTTTATTTTATTTTATTATTTTATAATAATTATTATAGATGAATTAAAATGGTTTTTAATTTGGGAGGTTTCACACAACAAAAACAAACCATTAAGTAAGAGAGAGAGAGAGAGTGGTTGGATAGGTTTTAGAGGAGTGAGAGAGAGGCAGTTTTGGAAGAGATTGAAGAAGAAAGAATCAATGAAACAAAACCTTGTGCCGCTAGTTTCTCAACCTCACTCCGGATTCTGTGCCTCCAGCCGTACGTTCCGACCTGAATGGTGGCACCAAACGGTGCCTACAGTCTTTATGAGAAAGGAAGTAAGTCTTGCTGGACAATGCAGTTCAAAATATCTACCTTTGGAATTAGAATACTATGCTGATGCTGATTAATTAGGGTATAAACTAGGAAGCAAGATGGTCAATGTACATCTAAACAAAAAACATATATAATCAATGAAATCATATATAAAAATAATAATAATTAATAAATGTATTTTATTTATTTAAAACCCCTTGTTACTATCCCACTTCTAATAATTTGAAAGATGTTTCTTATATAACATGCTAAAACATGAACAAGATTATTTAATGAAGGGTAACAATCTATAATATTGTGTTTTTTTTTTTTTTTGATACATTAGCAAAATTGAACAACGAAAGAAAATGGAAAAAACTACGGTCGCACAAATTGAATTCCCATCAAATTGAATCCCCATATAATATTGTGTTTGATATAGAAGGATGGCAATTTGGTTCTATACTTATTTTATTTAATAAAAAATTGTATATTTATTATTAAAAAAACTATAAAATGATGATTCTATTTCAAACTTTAATAATTTTATTAAGCAAAAAATGAAACTTAGAATCTCATTCCTCCTAAAGAGTGATATGGAGATTTATATTCCCGAAATATGATTTAATTTTTCCTTTCAACTTACACTCATTAATTTTTACAAATGGCAATTGTACGTTATGCTTATTAAATTTATACACACTTCAGTTTTTTTTTTTTTCACAAGTAAAATGTTTGCTCTCCGTTTTAGCCATAATATTTTATTATCATCAAGTTGCAAAAAAAAAATTAAACTTAAACATTACCCTCAAAAATATGCTTCATCCTATTCTTTTTATTTATCCTTTAAAATAGTTGTATAAGAATTTAAAAAATCATTAAACAATCTTAATTATATGAAAAAATTAACTATATTTAATTAGATTACTCTTTTATTAAAGAGTAATGCTATATTCTTCTAAAGAATAATTTTATATTCTCTTAATTAATAATCCTCCTAATACATATATAATAAAGAAAATATTAAATAAAAAAATAAAAGCATCTATATCATAAAGAGAGTCATACCATTATCACTTTCAGTCTAAGAAGTTTAGGTTTATAGAGTGATTTAAATAAGTAAAATTCTATGAAAATATTTCTGATTCACACAAAAAAAAAAGAAAAAAAAAAAAATATAAGCGTCTAATATCTCAGGAACATAAGGTAGGAAGATATAGAATTATTCCAAAAACATAATGCATTCAATATTTTCTTCATTTTGTAATTAAGAAAGTTATTGACTGAATTAATTAAGAGGATATAGAATTATTTTTTATTAAAATAATCAAAATGTTAGTCACTCTAATCATCTTCTCTCACTTTATTAATACAAAAGTTAAAACTGAGAAGAAATAATGAATACTTCATTGATTTTTTAAAATGACAATGAAACAATTTCTTTTAAATGACAAAAAAAAATGGTGAGAGTACATTCATATTACATGTATAAGATAAGATATAAATTTAATTTTAATTCACTAACAGTGTAAAACTTTTTTTACACTATCATTGAACTCCATCTGTTTCTTTTTATTTGTCATTTAAGATTTTTGTACATAGATTAAGAAAATCATTAAATAACATCATCTACAAGAAAAATAAATTGTATTAGACTAAATTATTCTTTTATTAAAATACTCAAAATAATAATATTCATTCTATTAACCCTCTCTCATTTCATTAATATAAAAAATAAAGCTAGAAAAAAAATAATTAATACTTCTTTGATTTTCTAAAATGAAAGATAAAATGAAATAAAATATTTTCTCTAAAATGACAAATAAAAAAGTATAGGAGGGAGAATATGTGTTGTCGTGTTATTAAAAGTGTTTAACTTTTTAATTAGTTGTTATCATAACCATACTCTTTTAATGATATGAAAATAAATAATTAAATAATAATTTAAAATAATATAATTGATCAAAATTAAACTCATAAGATATACATGAGAAAAGTTAAACAATTTTTTTTTATTTTTCTCATTAAGGGCATTTATGTCATTCAAAATCAATGTTAATTACATTATACATTAATTCTATATATACCAAATAATAAATGATCTAAAAAGACATTTCATTATTAAAGTTATAAACTATACCAATAATGGTCGACTCAACTGGTATGACCGAATTTTGTATTCTTAGAAGTCTTAATTTGACTCCTTCTAAAATTCTTCATTTCTAAATGATTTATAAATATCACTATAAGTTCTTATTAAAACTTGTAATATGCCCTAACTTTAAAATGAAATAACATTTTCCTCCTTCTAAGTTTTATTTAACAAAAACAAATTTACAGAAACTATGGGCTAAGAATGATTTTCATCTTTTGCTCTCTAGTGAACTAGGACAAATATTAATAAATCCTGACTCTTGCTCTTCTAATTTTATTTTGAAACGCCCATGTCATATCATAAATTAAAGAAGAAAAATAATTGGTCGTCCACCCTACTCATATTAAATAAATGAATTAAAATAAATATATGTCATCCTGAAGACATTCGATCTAGAAATCTAATGTTTCTAGTTCTTGGGTTCGATTTTTAGTGCTAACAATCTTTATTAGTAAGTGATTTAATTATAAGTATTATACCAACATATACATTGGTCTTAAGTAGAAGTGACTTGGGTCTCTTAAGCATTATTTTCAAGGTTTAATTTTTAGTGCATGTGAATGGAGCATGCGTTATTGGTATGCCTTCTTTTATAAAGACACGATCGACCGAAATTCGGAGATTAGTCCTTTACTTTCTGAGTTAGGAAATATTCTGGATGTACCTAAAAAAAATTATAAGTATTATAAACTCTTGTTCAAATTTGTAGTATATCTTAATTTTAGATAGATAATATTCCCTTCAAACGTGTGTGTGTATATATATATATATATATTTCATCCATTTAATTATATACTTTATAGGAGATATATATAGTTTTTTAAAGTATGTTTAGATTAAAGGAGAATGGAGGAGAAGTAAAAGAGAGAAATAACATCCAAACATAACCTTCAATGAGTAGATAAATTTTAGCAAAACGTGACAAAACAAAGGAAACTCAACCATATATGATGAGTGTGGAAAAGGCAAACAAACTAAAAATGTACACTGTGCAATGTACATGACCAAAACAAAACCGAAAGAAAGACAAAAATAAAAAGGAGAGAGAATGAATTGTACGCTGTACAGGACAAACAAACGGGGAAGTCAAGTGCACAACGACACTGCTCAGTTTGCTGTTTCTACTTTCTAGTTTCTACACTCTTATTTCTCCAATCCAATACACACTTGCATTCAAATTCTATACACCTTCTATATGTTCTCAACGTTTTTCATAAATAAAATATTAATGATTAAGAAAAAAAATTATAATAATTTTTTAAGTTAATATGGTATTTTAATTTTTTTATACTGATATTTTTTTATTAATTTTATAATATCTATTGTTTATTAAATTTTATAATAAATATGTATAATTTATCAAATATAATCAATAAATAGTATTAATGCACTTGTACGGGCTATACATAAAAAAATATGAATATGTTTTTTTTTCCGATAATAGTTATGATTTAAGATCCCAAAATTCTTGATGGTGATAATTCATTTTTCGATTATCGATTTGCATAATAAATATTTAAAATTTTAAATATCATAGAATAAAATTAGTAAATAATAAATTATTGTATAATTTATTAAAATATTTTTATTAAAAACATAAATTGCAAAATAATGTTTAATCATTCATATTTGTATTAAAATACGTAGTAAAGCACGGTATCCTAAGAGAGAAAATGGACCGACTGAAAAGAAAAAAGAAAAGAAAAAGAAATAATGGTGATGATGAATTGTTTTGAATAATTTGTTCAACATGAATTAAAGAAAGGGTTTCCTCGGCCAGGATAGTGATAGTGATGTGTTGATTTGTGGGTTGAAGCGGTGGACTTCTTTGGTTTGGAGAAAGTTTTATATAAATTATTTAACATAAGTTGTTTAAATTAAATTTTTTTAATTTAATTTTTAATCAAGATATTTTGATAGTAAGAATTCCTTTATTACTTGCACTTAACATTTGTTGAATAATCATCTAAACTAATATGTTATTTTGTTTAACTTTTGAAATCTCAAATTTGTGGTTTGGAAAAAAAACTCTAAGTGCCCCGATGAGTATGACACAAAAAATAAGTGAAAATAATTGACTTTAAGAATAGTTGATGTGTTTGATATTTTTTAAAAATCAATTCTCATAAATTATTAGATTGTAAAATTAATTTTAAGAGAAAAAGAATTTTAATCTTGATTCTAAGTGTGAGACTTATAAAATCTTGTTTCATCATGCAAACAAAATTAATTTTTTAATTAATTTTTGAAATATAATTCCAAACACAAATCAATTATATTAGCATTAATTCTTTCAAAGTCAATTCTTTCTACGTCCATTCTTTTAAAATTAATTTAACTAAAATCTAAACCAAAATAAATCTAAATAATAAGTTTTTATTCAAATTATAATTTATATATTTTTAAAAATTAAATCAAACACACACTAACTTATAATAATAACGGCACATCAACATTTTAAATTAAGTGAATACATAAATTCTTATACAAAATAATTATTTTATATTTAAAATAATAATATATTAAATGTTTGTTGATTAATAATATGTTTAAATTAACTTTTAAAATTTTAAAATCATAATTTAAACAAAAATAGCCAAAAAAAAAGTATCCAAATCATGAATTAAAAATTTTTAAAATCAAAACCAAATGTGCTGTAAATATTGACAACTTGTGTAGGCTTACTTTAACACGAGAATTTCTTCAGCTTTGGGCAACGTGTACAGTACAACTGTCCATGCTGATGCTAACGTCAATGTCCCTTCCCTCTGTTTCGCTCGCATCTGCCAATAACCGCGCCCGTTCCCTGTCGCTTTTATTTCGAGCCTTCCTCACATGCCGGGCTTCCACCAAATCTCACAGACCTGTGGGGAACCTCCACGTCATACGGCTAAAATTATTTAGCTGCCTCTCTGCCCCCTCTGTGTACCTCACAAAGCTAAAGTCAACCCTACAAATTTATTTTCTGCAACAGCACTTTGTTAATTGTTATTTATATAAAAATAAATAGTATGAAATAGATCTGTACCCGTTGAGTTTATGAGTCTCGGTCGCAGTTCATTTGCCCATTTGGTCACTTGAAAGTACCGCTTTCGACCAATCTGACACGAGAAAAAAACAGGTTTCACATTCAAATTTCAAACTTACGTCAGAAAATAACATTTGGATGACAAACAAGAATAATGAAGGAACACGGCGGATATAAAGTACATGTGAAATTTCTGTTGCATGCTATTTATTATTTGTTGGCAAAGAGAGTCCAGGTTAAGTTGATACTATTTTATTTATTTATTTCTTTTTATATATTTCGTATAAAGAAATATAAAAATTAAACTGTGTTTATTCAAAATACACGCGAATAAAAAGAGTTGGACCTCTTATTTTATTTATTTTTCCATATATTGAACATGAAAACACACAGAGGCAGAACCGGAATGCATTTGGACCAAGAGTGTGAGCTCCACAAAAGAAAGCACCATTGGATTGGGGCTCCTCCAGAAAAATACAGACGCCCCTTCACATAACCCTCTTGTAAACAGTCAATGCAACATGCTTCGTAATTGGGACATTGCCCCGGGCCCTTGCAATCCAGCCCCCTATAAGGGGCACCACTTGTTGGTCCTACAATCATTTTGGAGTAATGACATTCAAAACTTTGGTTCTAAAATAAATTCAGCTTGGCCCATTATGGTTTAGGACAATATTACTTTGTTACTTTATGATTTTGATTTTATCACTTAATTTGTCTACCTACAATAAGTTTTGTTAACTCTTTGTTCTTTTGTGATTCATTACTCAACAGATTTAAGAGCTCATGTTATCATTTTTTTAAAATTTTATTAATTAAAAAGTGCTTATTTACGTTTAATCTATTAAATTTATAAGTTTATAAATAAAGATATGTATAATTTGTTTAATTGATATTTTATTTTGTTCAGAAAAGCTTAATTGCTATTACAATTTCAAACCATTTATGCCTCTATTCACTTACGTTAGATAATAGAAAAGTCATTTCTAATTACATTAATTAAAATTGATGTATTCACAATTTAAGTTAATCAAATAAAACCATAAGGAAATAAAGTGCTAAATGAGCTAATCATAGGAAGAACAAAGTGACAAAACCTAAACTAATAGAGATGGCAAAGTGATTTCATCGCAAATCATAGGAGAACAAATTGAATTTAACCTAATAATAAATTATAAAAGTGTTAAAATATACTCTCTTACTTTTTTATATTTGTGGTCACTATTCGTATTTTATTCTTTAAAGTGCACATTACTTACGTTTTAGAGGATACAAATCTAAAATTTTTATTGCACATCATAGTTTTGTTTTTTTGATAAATTCATGTCCAAAAACTGACTAATTTATAAAAATAAGTTGTTGATCATACCATTAAGTACCAACAGTTATCCGGTAAACTAGAATATATATATATATATATATATATATATTATTCATTTGAATCTAATCATTCTTTTATACATTTCAGGAAGCAGAAAACAAGAAAATGAATTGGCAAAACATAGCACCACACAGGTATATATATATGCTGAAACTATTTCCAAGAAAATAATAACTGATTTCGGATAAGAAGAAGTTAGTTTTGTTCTTCTAGTTCCTGTTTTCAATTTATTTACGAAAAAATCAAACTTTTTTTTTTTTTTCCTGAAAATACAACTCAATTAAGATATGAAATTAATTTTCTTACCTGAAGCCAAAGCCAAAGCAATGCATAGAATGCCCAAAAAATAGTTTGGACAGATGCTCACAGCCATTATATGAAGATCACCTTCTATTCTCTTGCTTTATTGGATGATGGACATGCAACAATGTGCTCAAGGTTATTTATAGATGCTTTGGGAAATGCAATTAGAGAGAAAAGAAAATAGATGGAATTTATCATTTTTAGCAATATATTAATGTCTAAAATATGTCTAGATTTTTTGTCAGTTTTTTTTCTTTTTATTTTATGTTATTTTTTATTCTTATTTTAATTTTCAAATGAAAAGAATAAACAAAAATTAACAATATAATAACTTATTTAGCCTACCAACGATTCATCTTTCTATACCGCATTAGCGCTCTTTTAAATGTGCATTTTTTATTAAAAAATATATTTTAAAAAATAATTTTATTTTATGTTTAAATGTGTTTGGATGTATTTTCATAAAAAAATTATATCAATAATTTAAAGTTAAATTTTTTAGCTTATGGAAAAAAATACTTTTTTTAAAATATTAAAAAAACTGCTCAAAAATATTAAAAAAACTTTTTAAATATTAAATTTAAACATACAAATCTGTGCCTATATCAGTTCTGAAAATAAAAATGGCAACACTCAAAATAATTTAATAGCTTTTATTTAATATATTTCATAAATAAATTTACATGAAAAATATTAAAATTATTTTATATATGAGAAATTATTCAATGCCTATATCATCAACTATTTTCTTTTTTTGGTGTAATATCATTAATTTTATTAAATATAAATAGTTTCTTTAAGAAAAATCATCTATAAATTCAGTTTCAATGCTTAAATTTTCTTTATTGAAAATTTTGGTACTAAACTAATAGGGTTAAATTTTTTTAGTCAAACAACACAATTTTCTTTAGCCTGGCATTTGTTAATAAATGAGTGTTCTCTTTTTTGAGTTCGAACCCAATTTGAAAACAAAAAAAAAGGTAAATTACATCTAATAACCTTTAATGTTGGGCCATGCGCAAATTAAAGTCTAAAGTTTGTAAATGTGCAAATAAATTTATTAAATTTTTTTATTTGTGTAAAAAAACTTTCTATTAATTTTTAACTGACTTATCACTTGACTTACATGTAACATCACAAAAATAATTTAAAAATAAATAATATTTACAAACCAAAACCATGTTACATAGTTTAGCTTTTTATCTTTTATTTTTCCACCAACATTAAATTACTTGCTTTTTTCATATATAAATTTATTTAATTGAACAACCAAAATATGCCAATATAAATATATACTTAATAGAATATAGGATTACTGATGGAATAGTTAATCATTTGCTGTTGCTCCAATTTAATTTACGAACTTGCAGCATTACTAAATTCTCATGACAGTAATGTGAGCATCCTATATATTTGTTGCCCATATTGTTATTGGGTATGTCTTTCACTTTCATTTTCAACAATTTCAATTCGTATTAATGATGAGATAGGCAAATATGAAGAGAAACCAAAGGAATTTAATTTCATTACAATATAAATAATATCCAGCAAAAAAAAAGAGTAAACATTTATTTTAATTTCTTAAAAATACATATTACATTAATTTAATATTTTAAAAGTTGATATTAATTTAATCTCTCAATAATAAAAAATGACTACATTGTGAGGGTAAGTTGCAATCCTACCCTGCCTTCATATTAAACCAACATTGTGAGGGGAGAGAATTGCACAAACCAGAGAGAAAAATGGAAAACAAAAACACATAAGAATTCAATACTTAGTTTGAATAATAATTCAATACTTACGCAGAGATTATGGGTTGGCAGAAGATAGTGTATGGAGGAGAGGGATTTTGTTTTGTTTTTTGTTTTGCTTTTAGTTCGCTCTGCATTTAATCGGTATTAATCTGTAATAAATTGCTTTCTAAAAACTCGGTCAAGATTGATTCTTCAAAGCTGTACGTGCATTTGACAAATTTCTTTGATATATAATAATTTTTTTTGGTAAATTTTGATATGTAATAATTTGTAATAAAATACTTAATTTCTACAAATTAAAATCTTTATGAAAATGGATTCTTTTTTTTTTTGTATAAACCAGAGAATAATTCAACTATAATCCTTATGTCTTGAATGTAACTCACTTCTACTATACCATAAACTCTTGAGTTATGAAAATTAATTCTAATATACATTAGTGATGACACTTATTAGAATTTGTCTTGAATTCTTAATTCGCACAAATCCACTCTGGATCCAATAGACTTTTCGGATGTGTGATTATTACCAATAATCAAACAAAAATGTGTTAACTATTCGGTGGTTAATGCCCATATAAATATCAATTACGTGTTATTTTTATACTTTTAATCTTATACATTCCCTCTATACTTATTTTTTATGATTAAAAGTAAGAAAAAGAAAAAAGAAAGAGTGAAAAGAAATTAATTTTCTTAAATGTATGATTGAAGTATAAGAATAACATTTTTGTATAAATATTCCCACACTCTACAAATCCATTGGTCTAACTATTATTACTTGCCGATTGAAGAGGTTACATATAGCACCCTGAGAGGCTTGGTTTGTGTAAAGTATTATCACCATGTTGAATTCAGATCAACCCATATCTTTTAACACACCTAGATTGGTTCTCAAGAACGTTCTTGCCAAACCTCAACAGGAAGGTGAAGGAACAGTTGTTAGAAAGGGCATTGGAAGGTAATCTTACATAGTATTATTCTTAAGCCCTTCATTGATCAACGCTGATTCATGTTGTTACATTGTGACTTTGCGAGTGATCTTGCAGGTCAGGCTTTTATATTTTCGTTTGTTGTGTGTCACTGCTATTATTTCTATTCCCATACATGTTCATGGCGTTTGTGACTCTTGTGGGTTTTTCCTTTTCTTTTTATATCTTTACTTCTTTTTGTCTTCATATATTGATGTGGTTTATTGCTTTCATTCTATGGGAGCTTCTTCATCCTCAAAAGCAAGTTGGATTTGGACCCTTTTCTGATGATATATCACTTTTCAGGTATAGTTCAAGCCTACTTTGATTGAATGCATTTGGTTTCTTTTGTCTTTTTTCTATTAACATTGCTGAGTTTTACTTTGCAGTGACTCCACCTGGAGCATTTGCTGATCATCCACACAGAGGTATTTTAATCCGAGTAATAATGTTATTTATATACGAGTATATATATATATAGCTTCAGCAATTTGTAAGTATCATTTTTTTAATCACACTACTGATTTTCTAAAATATTATAACACTATAAAGTGGACATATTATTTTCAAGTTTTGAGACTGTCACCTACATGCTAGAGGTGTCCTAAATTACTAATGTTGTCACAGACCAGACCTATTGGAATGTTGAGTTTTAAGTGGCAGCAGAAAAAAGAAAAATAAAAAGAAAGAAAGATGAATTGTAAGAAATGTAATTTTCGTCTTCATGGATTGTAGGGCTCCATAGCATATCAAGATTTTGCAGGGAACAAGAGTAAAATAAGAAAGGGTGAAGTTAAAGTAGGTGCATGGCAATTTTTGTGGTTAATTTGTGTCTGTCATTTGTTTTTCCACGCTGAAAATTATTAGTGAATTCAAACAATAATTAAATGAAAATGAAGTGGAGTGTAACGGTGTATGTCTTTTGTGCGATCCTTATGTGCAGTGGGTTATGAAAGGCAGGTAGAGGTATAATTCACTCTGAAATGGCTGCAGGAAAAGGAACAAATGCAGCAGTGCAACTATGCATCAGTTTATCATCCAAACAAAAAATGTCGGATGCTATCTTCTTAGAACTTTGATACAACGAAAAATTTATTTTTCCTAGTTATGACCAAAGCTACCTGTGTATATCTTCAATGTACCGCACATGCATATCTGAATTATTTTTTTGGCTGTTGAATATCTGTTTCATGGATTGAACCAAGGTGTCATGAAGTTCTGAGCAAGGACATACCAAAAGCAAAGAAAGATGGGGGTACAAGTAGGGGGATTTTACTTCCTTTAAAGTGAGGCCTTCACTTCAAAGGATAAAGTGAACATTTATAGTTATTAATGAAGAAAATCAATAGGTTGAGATCATAATAAAATACATGCATATACATAACAAATTACGAAATTGTTTATTAAAATTTACTTTCTTGATTCTCTCATCAATGACTATAAATATTCACTTTACCCTCTAAAATGAGGACTTTTACTTTTAAAGGAGTCAAATCCCAAGTAGGGATATCCATGGGTTAGATTTAGGGTGTTTTTGTACTTAACTCGCTCATCAAAGAAGTGGGTTAGGTTTAGAATGTTTTTGCACTTAACTCGTTTATCAAAAGAGTGGATTGGATTAGGTTGGATTGGGAGATTTTTTTCTAAAACCCGAACTTGACTCCATCCTGCATATGAGTGTGTTGGATTGGAGTTGGAATCCCGTGAATCCGAACATACATTTAAAAAAAGTTCATCTACTAAAATAAATACTTAAAATCAATACGAAGTCAAAAATTTATCTACATATCATAATAAATAACTTAATAAATCTCAACAAAAGATGACATAAAAAGTATCAAATAAATTAAAAGTCAAATATAATAAGTCACAAGTTATAAATATAACATAACAAGTTTTAATCTTAAATATAAGAACTACTAACATAAGTCTAAAAAAAAGTCTAAATACAATAAGTTATATAAGATCTGAGAGATGAGAAAAGAAGAAACATTAGGTTTACTATGCTAAATATTAAAAAATAACATATTTTTTTACTAAAAAAAAGATGGGTTAGGTTGGATTGAGTGGGTTAGAAATTTTTCTAACCTGCAACCTAACCCATTGATAATAGGCTAGAAAATTTTTAAATTCAACCTAACCCACAAACCCAATCTAACCCGTTAATTATGAGTTTGGGTTAGGTCAAAACCTCATAATTTCACAGAATTAATCCCAACCTAATAGACACTTCCTAGGTACAAGTTAGGATTTTAAACATTACAAAAAGATACATTAAAAAAAAAAACAAAAGAGAAAAACCATATATAATATCTCTGTTTAGCCAGGAAAGATAATTTTGTTTTGCAACTAACCATCAACAATCCTACTAGATAAGGAATCGAGATAGGAACCTTAAAAAGGCCAACCAAATATTGAAATATATTAGGGTATTTTTGGTATACCCTCTCCCTCATTGAGCAACTCCAATTTAGCCTTTCGTTTACCCTTTATGATTTGGGAGAGAAATCACTTTATCCCATGTAATTTTGACTCCTTTAACACTTTACTTTACGTAGTTTCATTTTATTAACTTAAATTATAAATTTATTAATTTTAACTAATATAATTAAGATTTATCTAGTCTTTTAATTTTATGAAAACTTATATAGCAAGTTAACTACATATATTATATTATATAAGGTAAGTGGAGAAATATAAAAATGATTTAAAAAATTAATATTGCAATTACAAGTAAACTTTGTTTAATAAAATAAAATATTAACTATACAAATTAGACATATATTTAAATGCAAATTGAATTTAACTTTTTATTTTATTGTCATATAATGAAGGAATACAATTATATAACTCCATTCTTTTTACAGCAGCATTCCATTTTAGACCCTGTGATTCCTATGCAGTAGCCCCCTTTCTTAAAGCCCTTGCTGATGCAGTCTCGGTTGCAATCTGTAGCATTCGAACATGGCCCCGGGCAGACTCGCCCAGGATCCGAAAGACCACTTGCTGGTCCTGCAATCACCACATGGTTAAAACTTTTATACACGTATTAATCATAAATATGCTTCCTTGCTTTCCATTTCAGAAATTTCAGCACATCATTGTTATGAATTGTATTATATATTAATGTCCAATAAATTACTTTACAAAAAAAAAAAAGTTACTGGTTAGTCATCTACTTTTCAAAACTATAAAAATAAAAATTTGCCCATTTGGTCGATTCAAACTACCTTTTTTCAACCAAACTTCACATTCAAATTTCAAACTCAAGAAAATAACTAAAATAAGTATACATTTGGATAATAAGAAAGAATGATGGAGTAAAACGATGGATATAAAGTACATGTGAAATTTCTTTTGCATGCTATTTATTATAGTTGGCAAAGAGAATCCAGGTTAAATTGATATTATTTTATTTAATCTAAAAACAATATAAAAATTGAACTGTGTTTATTCAGAATGCATGTGGACAAAGAGAACTCAAGCTCTTATTTTACTTTATTTTTCCATATATTTAACATGAAAAC
This sequence comes from Castanospermum australe, assembly GCA_019955255.1. Taxonomy (NCBI): domain Eukaryota; kingdom Viridiplantae; phylum Streptophyta; class Magnoliopsida; order Fabales; family Fabaceae; genus Castanospermum; species Castanospermum australe. Next base: position 621,111 of record NSJW01000381.1, on the reverse strand, counting down.
ACTATAGAGACCCAACCGGGTTGCATTAGGGCAAAGAGACTGTGAGCTCCATAGAAGCAAGAACTCATTTAACAATTATTACATGCACTAGGGCTTAGTTGGTCTACAGCAACATTGGTTTTGGCCTCCCTCAGAAATGCACAGACCCCCCTTCTCATAGCCCTTTTTTAAACAGCCATTGTAACATCCTTCGTAATTTGGACATTGCCCCGGGCCCTCGCAATCCAGCCCGGGATAAGGGGAACCACTTGCTGCTCCTACAATCATTTTGGAAATAATATCATTCAAAATTTTGGATCTAAGTTAAATTTAGTTTTTCTTTTCGTGGTATGAGACAATATCACTTTGTCATTTTGTAATTTTAAATTTGTCACTTTGCCCCCTCCTTATGGTTCATTACCCAACATTAATTTGAGAGATCCTTTTGTCATTTTTAAAATTTACAATTTAAAAAAGTGTTTAGTTATTTTATAATCTATTAAATCAGTAAGTTTATAAGATAAAGATATGTCTAATTTGTATAGTTGATATTTTATTTTGCTTAATAAAACTTACTTGCTATCAGAATTTCTAATCATTTATAAATTTGTCCTCTTACTTAGATAATAGAAAAATCCTAATTACATTAGTTAAAATTGATTAATTTGTAATTTAAACTAATGGACTGAAATTATAACGGAGTAAAGTATTAAAAGAGCTAATCACAGAGAAAATAAAGTGACAAAGTCAAAGCTACAAGATAGCAAAGTAATTTCGCCTCAAACCATAGGAGGAAATTGAATTTAATCTAATAATTAATAAATTATAAAAATATTAAATTTTACATTTTAATTTTTTTATTAGTGGTCTAATTATATTTTGCTCTTTAAAGTGCATATTACTTACGTTTTAGAGGACACAAATCCAAAATTTTTATTGCACATCATTTTTTTTTTTTTTATAAATTCATATCCAAGAATTTAACAGTTTATAAATATCAGTAGTTGAAGTGGAAGGTATAAATTTTTTTATATTTTTTTAACACAAGAAAATGATATGCTGAAACTATTTTCAAGAAAATAATAACTGATTTCGGATAAGAAGAAGAAGTTAGTTTTGTCTTCTGGTTCCTGTTTTCAATCCATGTAGGGAAAATACAACTTTTTTTTTCTGAAAATAAAACTCAATTAAGATATGAAATTAATTTTGTTACCTGAAGCCAAAACCAAAGCAATACATAGAATCCCCAAAAAATAGTTTGGACAGGTACTCATAGCCATCATGTGAAGATCACCTTCTATTATCTTGCTTTATTGGATGATGGACATGCAACAGTGTGCACAAGATTATTTATAGATGCCTTTGGGAGTGCAATAAGAGAGAAAAAGAAAATAGGAGGAATTAATCATTTTTAGCAATATATTAATGTATAAAATATATAATGGGTTGATTCTTCAAGAAATATTTCTTTATGCCTCTTGGTTTGATAGATTTTCTTGTTCAGACAAAGTAATAAAGTAACTGATACCTTAACTAAGTTAGCTAGATACTCTAACAATCTTATATGGTTAGATGATCTACCTTTTCGTATTTTGGAAAACTTGGCTTTTGATACCTATAGTGAATAAATTTTATGGGAGATAAAAAAAATGTCTAGATTTACTGTCAGTTTTATTTTTATTTTATTTTATTTTATTTTCATTCTTATTTTAATTTTCAAATGAAAAGAATAAATAAAAATTACTAATGTATTAACTTCTTTAGCCTATCAACTATTCATCTTTCTATACGGCATTAGGTGCTCTTTCGAATGTGCATTTTTCATTAAAAAATATATTTAAAAATATGTCACAAACTTGAATTGGAAGTTTATGACTGGACGTATGAGAAGAATTTATCGTAAGTTCACTCAAATTACAAAAGTTTCAAAACTATAACTCTGAACATACAATTCAAAATAGTATCATAGAGTCTCATAAATACTTTATAAGTTTAGATTTACAAAATATCGAATGAGTGAATTTTGATCACCAGTAATTCACTCAAAAACAAATATTGTAAATTCAATCTCTAATTAATATGGATCATGCTTATTGAAATTACAAATCATATCTAAGAGAATTAGTCAACAAAGCTTTTAGACCCAAAATAAATAACAAAGAACTATTCAGTCGTGTGTAGGGCTCATCAATAACAATTGAAAACTCTCTCAATCAAATCGGAGAAGTCAAATCAAAAATAATCTCATTTTCTTTATCTGAAAAACAACGATTTGGGTGAGTTTGCAACTTAGTAAGCAGTTAATACTTATTATACTAAAAGCGGAACAAGCGGGGGCACGAGTTTTTCATGAGTAATAACAAAATAATTTATAAAATAATATTTAGCAAATAAAAATAGATAAAAATACTTGAAAAAATATAAGAGGCATATACAATTTTTTTTAAGATATAAGAGTTTTAAATTAGTCATTATAAATTTTATTAAAAATATATGTATAACAAAGCATTAAAGTCAATAAACAATTTTCAATAAACAATTTTCAATAACAAATCTCAAACCTTGAGAAAATTAATTAGAATAAAATTCAAACCGAATAATTCACCAAGCAAAACTAGAACGGATCGAGTACACAGTTCATAGGATAAGCTAATCAATTTGATAAGCTCAAAGCTTGAATTGAACAAACTGAACACACAACTCGTGGGTAAAACTAACCAATTTGACAAGCACAAAGCTTGAGCTAATGAGCATCATACTCTAAATCCATAACCAACCCATGTGTACTAACTTAACACAGAATTAGCATCTCCTCTGCAGAGTCTAATTTTTGGTGCACCAAGGCTAACATTTTACTACTATTAGATACAGTGTTCTAAATATAATTTTCTCCCAAGAAAAATAATTTATAAAAATATTATATTTCGTAAGAAATAAATTTTTCAAGTGAAAATAAAAATTATAATTTATTAAAATCAATTTTATTTCAAACAGAACATTTCCTGACATTAAAAAACTCATTCAAAAATATTTTCAGATATGCTTTTCTTAAACAATCAATGCCAATAATAATTTTTAATATAACATCAATTCATATTCTGAAGCAATTTCTATTAATGGTCTAAAACCATTATTTGTAACAGTAACCATCATTGGCCTACAACTAATATATGAAACAATTATTATAATTATTCCAAAACCATTATTAATATATTTTTTATTAAAAAAAATTATCAATTCATCTATCATTTCATTATAACTATGCTCAAAAGCCAAACTGAGAGTTTTTCAAAACTTTGTTTGTCCCAAGAGTACCTAAGGCTCTAATATATTCAAAAAAAAATTCAAAATTCGTTCAAAATTTAAAAATCATAAATAAACATGTAGTAAAGAATAACCACTCACAGTATTTAGCGATTTCCAATTGAATCATCCTTTAACGATTCGCGTTAGTGAATTAGAGATTTCCTATACCGTTCTATAACCATAGAAAAATACTAATATTAATAATAGAAAATCAATATTCCTAATTAAATCTCTAAATCCTAAATATTTTCTATATCCCCAAAGCCTAAATTCACTATTCAAAATTTTCCTAATGAAAAATATAAAATAAAAATAAAATAAAATGAAATAAAATAACATAAATAAAATAAAAACTAAAATAACAACATAAAAAAAAGCCTCTAATTAAAATATATACTTACCTAACTTAAGTTAGGATAACCTAAAATTTGAATCGACATCAGATCTTACTCTCAAAAATTACTAGAACCTCTTACTCTTTTTACAAAAGAGTATAGAGAAGAAAGACAATTAAACTTCTCTATCTTAAGGTCTATATATAACCATTTCTAAGAAGAAAGGGTTCACTATTTTTTTTATATGGGACTTAGAATTAGAATAACATTAAACTTCTTTTTCAATTATGAGACTTAAACTCTCTCTCTCTCTCTTTTTATAATATTTATGATAATCCATCACTTTCTCTTACTCTTCTTCTTTTCTTTAAAACTTATCCTTTTTTTATGCTTATCATCACAAAATATTTTTATTTTATGTTTAAATGTGTTTGGGTGTATTTTTATTAAAAGTTAAATCACTAAAATTTTAAAGTTAAATTTTTTAGCTTATTGGAAAAAGATTTTTTTTAAACATAAAAAACTGTTGAAATATAAAAAAAAATACTTTTTAAATATTATATTCAAACATAAAAAATATTTTAGTTTGTATAAAAATAGTAAAATAAACTCATGCAGCAAATATTTTTTTAGAAGCCTATCTAAATGAGTCCAAGTTATACTTAGATTTTTTTATTAAGAAAAAAAGAAATTGTATTAATGCATATTTATGCCATACCCCTTAAAAGAAATTGAATATATTAATTAAATTAGTGATTTATTTGGAAAACTATTGAAATTAGTTTGAAGACTATGAATTTTAGAATTAGTTTGAAATCTTCCAATTCTGAAAATAAAAAATTGCAACACTCAAAATAATTTAATAGCATTTATTTAATATATTTCATAAATAAATTTACATAAACAAAATATTAAAATTATTTTATATATAAGAAATTATTCAATGCCTATAGCATTGACTATTTTCTTATTTGGTATAATATCGTTAATTTTATTAAATATAAATATTTTCTTTAATAAAAATCATTTAGACATTCAGTTTCAATGCTTAAATTTTCTTTATTGAAAACTTTTGGTACTAAACTAATAGGATTAAATTTTTTTACTCATAACAAACAATCTTCTTTAGCCTTGGTGAGTCATCCATTTGTTAATAAATGTAATGTTCTTCTTTTTCATATTCGAGTTCAAAACCCCATATAAAAAAAGGGTAAATTGCATCTAATAATCCTCTTAATTTTGTGATATGAGTAAATTAAATCTTTAGGATTTGTAATGTGTGAAATAACTTTCTTAAATTTTTATATTTGTGTAGAAAAAATATTTTTTGTTAGTAAAATTATTAACTTTAATGGAACAAATTTATCACTTGACTTATGCGTGATGACATTACAAAATAATTTAAAAAATATATTTACAAACTGAAAAAAATATGTTATTATAATTTAACTTTTATTTTTTTTAATTTTCCTACCAACATTAGAATTGCTTTATATATATATATATATATATATATATAAATTTACTTAAGTGAAACAATCAAAATATAATAACATAAATACGCAGTTAATAGAAGATGGGATTATTAATGGGAATAGGTAATCATTTGTGGCTGCTCCAATTTAATTTATGAATTTGAAGCAAGTACTAAATTCCTTATGACAGTAATCTAGGCATCCTATGCATATTTGATGTCCATATTGGCAGAGATAGATCCACACCGTATAGAGTGTGTAGGTACATGCCCCCACTCATTTTTTTTAAAATTTTTTTTTAGTAATTAGCATATTATGAATTTATTATTTATGCTCCAATAGTCTGTCGAATTTTGCCCCCATCATGAGATTCATTGAGAATTTTTATACCGTCAAACCCTGTTGTAAAGATGAATGGTTGAATGATTGCTTCATATATAAAGAGAAATATTTGATAATATTTATAATTAGAAAATTACTCAGCATTTTCAAATCAATTATAAATTTATCTTTCATCATTTTATATTAGTAAATATATTTTTATATATAAATGTAAATATTTTAAAATTTATTTCTTGTGTTTGTGTATTATTCTCGCTCCCACTATCCAAAATTTCTCCGTCCGTCAGTGCATATTGGGTATATCTTTCACTCTCATTTTCAACAATTTCAAATCATAATAAAGATGAGATAGGCAAATCTCAAGAGAAACCAAAGGAATCTAATTTCATTACAATATAAATAATATCCATTAATATCAGCTAGAGAGGTCAACTGCAGCGTCTATGCAAAAAATGCACACTAAAAAAAAAAACTAATATTACCAAAGCAACCAGAATTACTCTTTTCATATTAATTACAGGGGAATCACAATTGTCTTGAAATTTATGGAGCAAGTTAGGAAACACAGTATCTCCAAACTCTTGTACACGATTGTTAGACTCTCAATCCAAGGAAAAAGGTTCAATATTTTTGCCTCAATTGGCATTGCTCCAGCCTTGTCTAGCAAGCAGTACCCACACGACTCAATACCAAATCCAATTCTATCATGCCTAGTTCAAGTGACCCATTTCACATGTTGAGCTGAAAAGCCAGATACCCATTTTATTTATTTTAATTGCATTTTATTATTAGAGCACTGACATTTTTCAAGATTCATAAAGACCAGCATTGTATTCGGCTTGCTAAAGTTTGTGATTAATCATCTTCGACCCTCTAAAGTATCAAGACTACGACTTATCTGATGTGCCAGCACCAATCCGACTATCAAACTGACATAATAGTAGCTTTCACGAAGCTCATTATAATTTGAATACTATATTTTCAGTCATTTAATTGGTACATATTTTTTGTTTTTTAATTTGTCTAAATAGGGGAACATTGTCATGTACTTACACTAATGTCCCACTAGCAAAGCTTCCAAGCTCTGCTAACTCATCCTACCATAATTCAAGCACCTTATATTTCATTTTTATAATTGACATTTATTACCAATGATATAGATGACGCTCATTTTCAAGAAAGGCATTGCTAATACAGGAAGATGACGTTATCACTTGATACAAGTATGGCCAATCTCGCGTCGCTACAAAAACTTTATTACGTTTACAAATTATTCAATTACATGCTATTGTCACACTTACTCACGTTTCAATATTAAGATTAGCATGACAAGATCTCCAAACTATTTCTAGGCTGAGTGTGGAAACCCTCACAACAAAAACCCTAGCCTTCGAGTTGGCTCACTTTGCCTCCAGGCTTGGTGCTTTCCCTGGCCTTTAAGCTAGGATTGAACAAAAACTCTAGCCTCCGAGCATGGTGCTTTCCCTAACCTCCAAGTTAGGATGAACAGCAACTTTCGCCTCCAAGCTAGGTTACTTTGCCTTTGGGGGCGGTGTTTTAACCTTGGCCTTCAAGTTGGGTTACTTTGCTTTAGACCGTGGTACTTTATTTGGTCTTCAAACTAGGATGAACAAAAACCCTGGCCTTCAAGTTGGGTCTATCACTTTGCCTCTAGGCATAATGCTTTCCCTGGCCTCTGAGTTAGGATGAATGGAAACCCTAGCCTTTGAGTTCAGTCACTTTGTTTCTAAGTATGGCGTCTTCCCTAGTCTCTGAGCTAAGATGAATGGAAACCTTAGCCTCTAAGCTGGGCCAATTTGCCTCCGAATGTGGTGCTTTCCCTGGCCTCTGAGCTAGGTCACCTTACTTCCAAGATTGGTACTCCTCCATTAGCTAAAATCCTAGCTATCAAGCTAGGTGCCTCAAGCCTCCAAGCTAGGCGTCTTTCCCTTAGCAAAACCCTTAGCCTATGAGCCAATCATGTCTTCATCAACAAAAACTCTAGCCTTCGAGTTAGGTGTTTCTCCATCAATAAAAATCCTAACTTCCAAGTTAGGTGCCTTGAGCATCCGAACTAGATGTCTTTCCATTAGCCAAAGCCCTAGCCTCCTAGATAAGTGCCTCTCCATCAAGGCTGAAAAAACACTCAAACAAACTGACAATATCATCTCAACCTGGTCTCGATCACCATAACAACATAGTTAGATATAATTAAGTTATTAAGCAATTAACATTTATTATAACTTATATACCTTGACACTTAACATGCATAACTTATTAATTACCAAGTTGAGAGACTCTGGACTAATAAGTCCTCGTTTGGCCTGAGACCAATAGCAAACACATAACACATCCTCTCAAATCTTAGGGGCTTCATCTTATCTATTTATACTCACCATGTAAATTTCCTCTAAGTATGTTCACTTTCTGTCTATATCTAATTCCCATTTCGCTCTCAAATTAAGTGTAGTACTTTTGCAGGTACCCAACCGACATGAATCTTTTTGACACATAATAATTGAGACAAACACCACCCATTTAAGAACAGACAGGAATAACACCAAATAATACATATTACCTATAGTGAATTGATTACTTTTATGCTATTTAGTACATAATGTGTGAAAAAAAAAAGAAATAGTTGATGTATAGTATTTGTATAGATGCATGGATAATTTCTTGCTTTTTTTTTTTACCATATTTTCTATTCATATAGAATACGTAATATTTTTTTTTAATTAATGCACCTGAACTTTTCAGTCAATTTTCATAGAAATAAAAAAAAATTAGTACTTTTCATAGAAAGAAATATTAAAACAAAATTTTCTAATTGAATAAGGAATGGGATCCCCTAAGTAGATGCACGATCACTTTCTTTTTTTTTTGTCACAGGGATGGGGGTTGCGGGAGGGGAGGGGAGGGGCTTTCCACGATCGAACTCAGACGTAGATGTTTCAAGGCTAGTCAAGTTGCCAAATGGACTACGCCTGACCCACGTTCCTAGCATAACTCTGGGAAAAATGGTGAAACGATCGTCCAATGAAATCTACTGCTCCGCAAACAGTACTTGGATAGGTGATCTCAATGACAAAGCCCAATTTACAGGTTCATCAGAAATCATGCCCAACCCAAATCCAAGCAAACCAGCTTTTTTTGTTAATCCTTCATCTGGTGGTCCAAAATAAACAAAATAAAATCTTCCTTCTTACTAGTTGAAGTGTTTGATCTACTTTTAGTTTTTAGTATATGTTTAGATTAATTTATTTATTGTCACAACAATTTATAATTAAAATTTTATTTAAAAAAACTCTAAAAAATAATTTTTTTCCTTAAAAAAAAAAAACTATTAGTGGTTTCATTTGGCAGAGGCCGTGTATCTTAGGCATGTGGCTGCATGTCCTTTAACTCCTTTGACCAAAAATAAAAAATAATATCCAAAACCCTTTTCAAATTCAAGAGCAAAGGATAATTCTTACCCTCCCTTTCTCTATGAGGAAGAAGTTGCCTCGAGCTCTATTTAAGTTTCAATATTTAATTTCCTATCCAAACTACCTAAAAGAAAGAAAGGGATGGGTGAAGAAGGGTACCACGCAAGGAAAAAAAATGAGAGACACACGCATAATAAAATGCTAATCTAACATGCACAACATGAAAAGAAAGGGAAAATAAAAACTAGAGCATGCAGTTAGAGGAGGAAAGGGAGGGGAAACACAGCTTGATTAAATTTCCAATCATCAAATGTAAACATAAAGATTAATAATTTGAAAAGAAAAATGTATAGATGCTTTATATGGAGTGAACTTTGCGTTGAAGTAGACAATAAACAGACCTTTTTATCCATCAATTAAATGAAAAATCATTCAACACCACCTTGTTTTATTTATACATGTAGCAACTAATAGTTCACATTATTTATTTTTCAAATTAAAACCTAATTTTTCTCTTTTTAATTTAATTTATTGATTACTTAATGCTTTTTATTTATGGACAATTGAGATGCTACCACGTGTATTAGTGGATATGCAATTCACGTGATGAACAATTTTCAATTAATTAGTGGGTAGAATAATTCATTTATATGTATTGAAAAGTTTAATAATTACCCATATAAAAAAAAAATCCATACTGGGTATTCCAAAACGAAATAAAGTTTAAGAGATGTCACATTTGCCTTCAAAGATTAAAAAAGGAAGAAGGCTAGATTCAATTCTAAATCTAACATAAACAATAATACAGGTCAAATATGCAAAATGACAATAAAATATAAATAAAGTTCAATCAAAATTAATGTTTTTACAAGATAACTTAATTAAAACACAAAATTGATGCAACGATGAGATAGTTTGACCTTAAGGAATAATCCTATTGCAATATAAAAATCGAAAACCATAAAAGAAAGTATACATCTTGCACAAATAACTATAATCAAACACAAAGCTTAAATAAGCAAGCAATCAAGTAAGATAAATAAAGAGAAACACAGAGAAAAGTTTGCATATAATAATTTATCACGTTAAGATTTTTTACTATTAACCAAATAGTCTTTAATTTACCTTAACCTTTCCTAACTAGAAATAGTAAATTGCTCTCTTAATCTTACTCACAAATCACTTATTGACCTAAAAGGGTACTCACAGCAACACTAACTCTCTCTACTCTCTTATTAGATTTCTCATAGCCACACAGGGCTTACAAGATATGATGCAAAACTCTTACGGAGAAGAGTGAATATTCCTAAATTTAGCTAAACACAAAATTACAAGATGAATTATAAGATAAAAACACAAAAAATTCTTGATATTCTCATAAAGTATGTCCTTCTTTTGCTTCTCCAAAAACTAACTTGGGTCTTCAATGCAAGTCTTCTGATCTCTAATCAAAAGATAGCTCAGTAATTTTTCGAAGACTTCATTCTTCACTTGAGATAGCTTCAAAAATTGCTCTTCTGGGAATTCTAACTTCTGTAACTTGAGATATTGTTAGAATGTTTTAACAAATCTACATGTTGGCCTTTCAACTAAAATCAAATATAATTTGTGCAGTGTTCAATAAAGGCTTATTGTTTATAAATAATTTCTTAAGTAAATGAATGTTGAAAACCTTGAGTTAATTCAAAAGACAGCCTTTGCCCCGCCCCTTGACGAAACAAATACAGAGATAAGATGAAAGACAAATATGCAATGCAATGCATTAAGTCCGTCGTCAAAATTAGTTTTGAAAAAAACCAACCAAGCATGTGTATAGTTTAGCTTAAATTTTAAGAAATTTTTTTTTAATTTTTTAATAAAATTTTAATTATAAATTATTTTAAACACAAAATAATTAATCTTAACATACATCAATTCTCTTAAAAAAACTAAAATATGAGGAAAGAGAGGAAACGTGTGTGAATTTTCCTCTTCAAAATTTTCTTCCCTTCCACCTCCCCCGTAAATTATTGCACACACAAAATTCCGAAGAAAAAACCAACGCCAACGCGACAGTCACTTTCGTTGTCCAACCAAACATATTTCAACAACTTTTTCTTAAAAAATTGGAAAAAAAAACCAAAAACAAATGAAAAAGCAAAAACGTCAAAGCCATACGAGATAAGCACACTCGTTCCCTCATGGAAACCGCACCCACCACTACTCCGATCAGAAACACGCCACCCCTTCCCTTCCCGGCTCCGCCGCTCTCCGTCTACCAGATAACCGTTTTCCCCGCGCCGCCTCCGCCGTTCCCCGACCCTCCCAGCTCTGTCGACCTATCCCCTCTCGAATTCCTCCTCGCCCTCATCGCCGTCGTCACCATCCCCGCCTTAATCTACACCTTCATCTTGCGGAGAAGAGTTAATATTCCTAAATTAGCTAAACACAAAATTACAAGATGATTATAAGATAAAAACACACAATAAATCTTGATATTCTCATAAAGTATGTCCTTATTTTGCTTCTCCAAAAACTAACTTGGGTCTTCAATGCAAGTCTTCTGATCTCTAATCAAAAGATAGCTCAGTAATTTTTCGAAGACTTCATTCTTCACTTGAGATAGCTTCAAAAATTGATCTTCTGGGAATTCTAACTTCTGTAACTTGAAATATTGTAAGTATGTTCTAACAAATCTGCATATTGGCCTTTCAGCTAAAATCAAATATAATTTGTGCATGTTCAATAAAGGCTTATTGTTTATAATCATTTCTTAAGTAAATGAATGTTGAAAACCTTGAGTTAATTCAAAAGACAGCCTTTGCCCCGTCCCTTGACGAAAATAAGATGAAAGACAAATATGCAATGCAATGCATTAAGTCCTTCAAAATTAGTTTTGAAAAAACTAAGTATGTGTTTAGTTCAGTTTAATTTTTTTTAAAAAAATATTTTTTAAAATTTTTTTAAATAAAATTTTAATTATAAATTATTTTAAACATAAAATAAATTAATCTAACAATACACCAATTCTCTTGAAAAAACTAAAATTTGAGGGAAGAGGGGAAACGTGTGTGAATTTTCCTCTTCAAAAAAATTTTCTTCCCTTTCACCTCCCCCGTAAATTGTTGGACCCAAAAAATTCCGAAGAAAAAACCAACGCCAACGCAACAATCACTTTCGTTGTCCTACCAAACATATTTCAACAACTTTTTCTTAAAAAATTGGAAAAAAAAACCAAAACCAAATGAAAAAGCAAAACTGTCAAAACCACAAGAGATAAGCACTCTTGTTCCCTCATGGAAGCCGCACCCACCACCACTCCCATCGGAACACCGCCACCCCTTCCCTTCCCGGCTCCGCCGCTCTCCGTCTTCCAGATAACCGTTCTCCCGGCGCCGCTGCCGCCGTTCCCCGACCCTCCCAGCTCCGTCGACCTATCCCCTCTCAAATTCCTCCTCGCCCTCATCGCCGTCGTCACTATCCCCGCCTTAATCTACACCTTCATCTTCGCCTTCAAGTGCCCGTCTCGCCGCCGGCAACCCGACGAAGCCTCCGGAGCGCCCTCCGTCGCCTCCGAGGCCCCCCGCGACGGCGATGCGGATGCGGCTGCGGTGTCCGACCTCAAGTACCAGAAGGACGCCCACGTGAAGGAAATCGGCAGCGAGTGCCCCGTTTGCTTGTCGGCGTTCGCCGACGGCGAGGAAGTCCGGCAGCTGAGTGCGTGCAAGCATTCGTTTCACGGTGCCTGCATAGACATGTGGCTCAGCAACCACCCCAATTGCCCGATTTGCCGCGCCAGAGTAGCCGGTAAGCGCCAGAGTTCATCGGCTCCGGCCAGAGATCATGATCTGCAGCAGGGTCTGCCTGATGCCTCTGCTCTGGTTTGAACTCTGCTTTTTTTTTTTTTTATCTTTTTTTTAAGATGGTTGAATTTTAAATTTTGATAGGAGAGTCAGTGAAATGAGATCTGCTGTGGTAGATAAGTGAGGTAGGGAAAGGATTTTCCTGAGAAAATGGGAAAATTCAGAAAGCAAGGATAGTTAGATCAAGCATTTGTGATTGAACACTTTGAATTGTGATTCCACTAATGTATGGCTAGCTCAAATTCAAAATGGAATGAAGTTAGCTGGGAAGTTTATATACCAATTTGAGGGGTTCAAGCTGAATTGTGATATTGATTCTCCTAATTTTCACAAATCAGTTTGCAGTAGTTCTTCAGTTTATACCAATTTTAGGGTTCAACCATGCTTTGATCTGGCTGTTGTACTTTACTTGAGTTTTTATTGCACGTGGTAATAACTAATTAGGGGAGAATTTAGTCAATTTGGTCTATGCGTAAAACTGAAAGTGAAAAACTTGTAGATAAGTTTTTTATTCTAATTTTGATTTGTCTTGTAATACTATTATTTAACTATATGTTAATATATTATTATAATAATATATAATTAGATGATAATATAAAAAATATTTACATTAATTATAAATTAAAATTAAATTTTTAAAATTTTTGGCTTTATTTTTATTTTTATATTAAACATACCGTAAAAGGAAATGCCCAGAATTATTATGGTTGTAAAAAGAAATAACTAATATATAGACCTATTGAATTGCTTCCACATTTATATAAAAAGTCTTAATATATCATTGCATAAATTTAATTGTGTAGCAAATATATTGAATTTTGTATATATAAAATATAAACAGTATTGACTTCTTTTTCTTTAAAGAAAAATGCACAACACTTTATTTAGTTTAAAACAAGTTTAAATAATTTTTTTACTAAAAAAAAGTATAGAACTAGTATATATAAATAAATGTGTAAATAATATATTTTTGTTAGATAAATATTGTCTATAGAACTCAAATCAAAATTAAGAATAAACACACTAATGATGCATTTTGTGCACAGGCACCGGTCTTCGTATGACTTAACTAGATCAAGAAAGGACTTTAATGGTATTTATATGAATTTAATTTTAATATATTGTTAATGTAAATATTTTTTTATACTATCATTTAATTATGTATTGATATATTATTAAATAATATATTATTAAATAATTAAATAATAATATAAAAAGTTTTACAAATTAAAATTAGACTCAATCACTAAATATGTTTTACTTAGTCCACAATTTAGTCTTTCAAATATTATTTCAAACATCATAGTAATAGATTGTTGACCTCAATTTAATTCTTAAATTATAAAATATGATATAATTTTGGTTTTTTATAAAAATTAACACAGTCTCTTAATCATTAAAAAATATTATTAATTTAATTCTTTAATTATTTAAAATTAACATTAATTTAATTTTTTAATTATATAAATTATATCAATTTAATTTTTATTTAAACATAAAAAGATAATTTTAATATTATTTATTATAATTAAAAAATTAAATTAATATTAATATTTTTAAAAAATTAAAATAATATCTACATAATATTTAAAAAATTAAATTAAAAGTTTACTTATCAGTTTTTGTAATCGAGTGGAATTAATGGAAGTGGGTTTGTTTGGAGTTGGTGTGGTAAAGAAATAGTACAAACAATAGGTCATGACTTAAAAGACACGTTTGATAGCTTACCAAATTGATAAAAAAAAAAATAATGAAAGGATTTAATGGGAAAGTTAAGTAACGAAAAGTGCATGCAATTGAGTGAGAAGCTTGAAAGCGTTGAACATCAACAGGCACATGACACACCAACAATTACTAATCTTAAATTTGTATTATCATTATCATGGTGTTGACTTTTTTGACCTGTGGCCCCGCTAGCTCATATGCACCTGGATACCACCTACGTGCCATTATTTCGTAGATCCAACGGATACCCAACACCTAATCTCATTCTATGGTCCACCTAACGGAGAAATTGACAAATTATTATATTTTTTATACATTGATGACAAAAAATTTAAATTTATGATTTTTGTATATTATATAAATTTTTTATTATTAATTTATTTTTAATGACTTAAATCGATAAAATATTATGCAATATTATGCAACAAGAGTCAATATGTCAATATGATTAAATATAAAAAAAAGTGCTAACAAATTTATGGTCCAGTTTTTAAAATTAAAATGTAATTATAATATTTAGAGGTTTTTACTTTTCAAGAAATGTCACTAAAAGTGAGTCAGTAACGAAAAATTTGAATAATTTATGAAAAATTATATACTTAAACTTTCGTATTGTCGTTATAAGAAAAAAAAAAAAACCTATATTCCTTTCCAGTTTCCACTTACACGGATGCGATCCTTTGTATTATTAGATGAAATTTAACCAAAGCAAACATTTCTATGACAATTCAACTATGTGAAAATTGTCTCTTATTGGAAATACATTTTCTTTCTTTCGTTTGCGAATTTCAAGTGTGTTCTCTTTCCTCTTTCTTAAGTTATTTTTTATTTTTTTTAAAATCGTGAAACCCATCTAAGATGAAAAATGAAAATTTAATACAAATCGTTGCATTTCTTGAGTTTATATTGAAGAGATCGTAAGTGTAAAAAAGTATTTGTACTGGTGCACAACAAATTATCGCTAAAATTTACAATACAAAATATGTTGTCATACATTTAAAATTTATATACATTGAAACTCTTAAAATCAAATTTAGATAATTTTAAATTTTATCATTTAAAATAATCTATTGTCCAAAATTTTAATTTATAGAAATCTTATTGTAATGAATTTAAAAGCTTAAATGCATCTAATATGTTGTTTATATTTGCCACAAACACTATATAGATATATATATATATATATATTATCTATTTATTTTCTATCTATCTATTCTATTTATTATATAAAGGGAATTGTCCTTTTTAATCTCTATTTTTTATTCTCAAAATGTTATTTTTTATTAGTTACTTAATTATTTATTTAAAAACTAATTTAAAAAAAGAATTAAACTAAAACCACCAACATTTATTAGGTACAAATGTTTTCTTAACCTTCTGAGATCGAATTCCGAGTCACAGTTCCATCATCGGTTTATACTTCATAGCCTATTTTTTGTTTTTCTATAAAATCACGTCGAGAAGCGCAAAAGCAACATATTTTGCTGCTGACAGAAGAACTGCAATAACAGGTGTGATTTCACATTAGAAACAGCCATTTGATTGTTAAAACAAACAAGCTTAATGGTTTGGTTTGAGATGGGAACTTGCAGAAGGATTGCTTCAATCTTATGGGGACGAAGATTTCTGATTTCCAAACAAAGAAGAAGGATGGGTGGGTTGTCTTATGGGCCTAAAGCCCAGCCCAAATGATATTTGTGGGCCCATAATCAATCCTTTCCCGATTTTCCTTTCTCTTTGGTATGGTTAGCTTGGGCTGTGTTATTTCTTCTTCTTCAAGTCTCTCATGGACTCTGACCCAAAAAAAAAAAAAAAAAAAAGTCTCTCATCGGCTGAAAAAGATATATCAGACCAATTTTTGTTGTTAACCAAATTTTATATCTTTGAACCATTAATCTTACCAAGACCCAAATTAAAAAAAAAAAAACCATTAATGTTATCATGTGAGTTGGAGATATGATTTATGGGCATTGGGCACCCATGATTGGGTTAACCCAACCAAATCCATGACCCATGTTTCTTATTAAGAGTAATCTGGTCATTTTATGTAATGGTTCAGTTTTAGTCAATTACATTCGACTTCATAAGAAAACTTGTAGAGAAGTTGAAGAAAACAGTTGTGGTAGATTGTTGTTGTTTTGTCCATGGAAAAGCCATTTAATATTTCTTGTGCAAACACTTGTGGTGTAGAACATTGCATAATCATTCAAATTATAGTCATTTGATGTACATTCATATGGGTTACATGACATTCGTACCAAGTATGTCATTGAAATTTCTGCAAGAGGGCATATCTCGAGATTAAATGGTTTTAATATTTGATGAAACAATAATCCTTTCTTAAAAGGATAATTTATTCCCCTTGATCAAATGAACTTGGTTTTATGGCTTATGTGATGTTAGCGAAGCCCCCCAAGCTAGCATATTATAGAAATTTCCTGTGAGCATTATATCTCAAGATTAAATGGTTTAGATATGTGAGGCCATATTACAACTCTTTTGAAAGATTTTGGTCCTTTTTATCAATATTCCAATGAACAAGGTTTTCTAGACTCAAAATGGTTTACATGATGTTTTTGAAGCCCCAAATGTGTCATTGAAACTCCCAATAGGCATTATATCTCAAGATTCAATGATTTTAATAATTAAGACATTTTACAATTCTTGCGAAACATTTTAGTCATTTGGATCATATGTTTTGATTGAACTTGATTTCTCTTTTGAGATTTCATATTTGTGTAATACCAAGTGTGTTATTGAAAGTCAGGACAAGAGCTATATCTCAATATCAAACACGTGTTTGAATTAACTTAACTTTTGTTTTAGTACATAAAATTTAGGTTGAGAAGAATACTCGCTTTAGTTGAAGGTTAAGGTATATCCTTAACCTCATTAAATACTTATAAGGTTACTTACGGATGACCTATCAATATTGTATAAGAAATAAGATCAACAATTGCATAATAATTAAAACACTATATTAAATCTGATCTATTGACGACATGAATGCAATGTCCAATAATTTTTAGTGATTGATCTATAGTCCTATAAGCACGAGAGAGATTAGTCTTTCCTGCAAATCATTTATCTAATAATCAGTAGTCAATGGAGCTTTTTGAGAGAGTGACACTATCTTCTTTATGTGTGCAAAGAAGACTTAGCCAAATTAGTTTTGACCATGGCCTTGGAGCTTTTTGAGAGAGTGACACTATCTTCTTTATGTGTGCAAAGAAGACTTAGCCAAATTAGTTTTGACCATGGCCTTTTATCATAGATTTATTAGGTTAAAACCCATACTTTATAATTCACATTAATTTGATTAGGTGTTCTAAACTCATAGATGGATCGTTAAACTAATAAATCTTATATATATCAAAAAGAATCATATCATTAGTCCATTTTTATTAATCAAATATCTATTGATTTTAACTCATAAGATAATTAGTTTATTTTAACATTTTCCAAGAAAACGTTTTCTAGCTTCAAATGATGATATAAAACTGAAAGATACTGTTGGTAATTTGCTATCACCACGGTTGCTATAACAGAAAAGGAAATTTGTTGTAAAAATGCTTAGAAAGGCCAAGAAATGATTTCCTGAATTAGCAAACCGAACCAGCATCAGCATGTATTGATGTCAGCTTGTTATACCTCGGCTATTTGGTCCAAATCCAATTCACTCGAAACGGATTCGTTTAATGCTCTAATAAACCAAAACTTCGGATTATGGTAAGAGTTTAATTTTGATGATATTATCAATAATATAAATATTTTATATTTTCATTCAATTATATGTTTTACATCATTACAATAATTTAAAATTATAATAATTTAAAAATTAAATTCTTTTTTAATAATACAAAAAAATGATTAAATGATTATTTCAAAATTTTATCATAATGAATAAAAATATAATCCTTACCTATATCACTCTTATTTTTTACTAAAGTAAATCACTGTTATTTTAAATTTATTGCGGACCAAAAAATTTTATACAAAGAGTTAATTTTACTTTTTCTTTTTTGAAGTGGTGAAACATAAAATTAAATAAAAAATTTAAAAAGAAACTTTGAGGGCCTCCCCAACTCCTCTTCCCTTCACCTACTGTTTGTATTGAGGTATTGTGACGTTGTAAACAATCCTTGAACAAAAGTAATAATTTATAACTCTTAAAAAGAGCAATGTTATTTGTATATTAAAATTTTATATTATTTTTTTATATATTTGATATGATAAATTTTTAATTATAATTTAATTTTTTTTATTTATGATTAGATATTTATCATGTTAAAAGTATGAGAAAAAATGTAAAATTTTTTATATGAATCAAAAACATTTTTATAAAGTTTAACACATTTAAATTATTTTATAAATTTAATTTTTTTAAATTAAAAATGATAATAATACGAAGATGAACAAATGTAAAATTTAAGTGTACAAAACAAAAAGTACATTAAAAAACGTACACGGTGATATTTTTTTTCAACGCATACCATAAACTAAACAGACTATATATTTATTCATAATGGCGAGTATGATTAGACAGAATCTACAAGTTTTTCTTTTTGTTTTTCTTAGGCTTAAGCAGGCCCAGCAAGCGACAAACACCGAACAGCATAGAGCAATAAGTCTTTAAAGTCATAAAGCTTTTTGACCAAAATTTTGGACTTACTTATGTGTTAAGCCTTCCTGATGGGTTCAATAATTTTTCGGTTCCCTGTGGCTGTGGGCATGCATTTGGCAGCAGAACCAAGTCTTTCTTTTTAAGGAAAAATAGTAAAATATCAGCACTGAGTCTGTGAGTCACACTCACTGAACTCCATTGGTTGCTTAATCTAGTGCATAATGATGTTGATTACTACTTTTAACTGTCAAATATTTTTTAACATTAGTGCTTAGTGTTCTCTGATTTAATGCAGGTGCTGCAACATTGTTACTTAAATGAGCAACTAAAATTATTTTAGTCTGTATTACAGAATGGGAAGATGCTAATTGCACTTTCTTCTTTTTTTTTTAAAATCAAAACTATGCTTACAGTGTTCAGTATATTTAAATTATTTTATAAACCTTAATCTTTTTTTACAGAGAATAATAATGATATGATTATTCTCATAAAACGGGATAATCTTCAAAATGAAACTACAATTTTTATGCTTAGAGATATAACTCACATTTGTCATGCCAACACCTGATGAGTATGTGTGCTTCTTTTTATTTATTCACAATTAGTTTTTATTTCTTTTCACCGGAACTGCCTACAATATTTTTATTTTGGAACTTTTTTATATATTAATTTAACATATGGAGTAAAGTGATTATTTTTCCTTATAAGATCAATGTGTTAAAAATTCTTCACATAGTACATGCACACATATATAAAGAAGAATTCTCTAAATTCGATGAGTAAATCATCTTTTTTTTTTCTTACTACTAGAAAAATTATATTTGGCTATAGACAATTTACTCTATATGTCATAAAAAATTTGTCACTAAAACCTTAGCAATGAAATGTATGATTCAATTTATTTTGTTGAGTAAAGAGCTGTGCTAAGTTGAAAGTTTGTCACAGAATCTATCTCTAAAATTAAAATTTTGTCACAAATTTGTTTTTTTTTTGTCACCCAAAGTATTCCCTCATCCAAAAGATGAAGGACAATCTCTTGGCCTTTGCTCATATCTCTTGCTGAAAGAATGCCTACCAACAGCGCATGCTCCATTCATATATTATTAGGAATAGAACTTCTGATATGATGTTTAAAGGATCCAAGTCACTTTTACTTGGACCAACACATATTGGTACAAAATTTGTTTTTATAGTGATGGAAAATGTATGTGATTAAATTTTGTCTCTAAATGTAATTTTTTTTAGTAGTATTTGTTCAATTGAAATTTTTTAAAACCTTTATGAAAATATAATGGGTAGTTTATTTGATTGCACCTTTTAATATATCAATACGTTTAAATATGCCTATTTTTTTTTTAATTTATCATGTTTTGAATGAATATCTTGAAGAAAAATGAATTAAGATAAAATTGAAGAATAAGATCCAATCTACTTTTTGGCTCCACAGAAATTTATTGTGCTAAACAATATTGCGTCAAATAACATTAGAAAAAAAGCTAAAAAACTCTAAAAGTTCAATAAACGTGTTTGACACTAATTATCAGTTTGGTAACTTTGGTATCTCTTTAAAATTAAAAATGAAGATTTTATAAGTAAATTTTTTTATTTCTTAAATTCTTCATTTTTTTTTTTTTGGTAGAATCTTTGCATCTATTTTTAATGGGACATCCAAGAGAGCTTAAGGGAGGCAACTTGTTTAAGCGAAATTTAGGGCATTTTTTGTAATTAAATTTTAAATAGCATGAATAAATAAGAGGGAATGCAAAAATACTCTACCCTAGTCTTACATTATTTTGGGTCAAAACTTAGCGCCAAACTCAAAAGTGTGATTTATCACCAAAGGTGTTAAAATGGATCAAGTTTGATAGACTAACCCAAATATCTCAACAAATAGGTTGGGCTAGATTAGAAAAATACATATTTTGTATAATTTTGATCTAACTTGACTTAAGCCGATTTAAGAGTGGCTCAATGCAGGCTTACCTATGTCAGGTTGAGCAAGCTCGATGATCCAAAAATGATTTTGTTTTGTTTTTGTTTTTGTTTTTGTTTTTGTTTTTGCCATGAAGCTAATGATTGATGTGCCAATTGGTACTCAAATTTGATCGTTTCAATTATAATATGACTAATTGTATATATAAATATTTGATGGCTACTTTACTTTGTTACTAATTGTTAATTGTTGCTTTATAACTTTATGTTATTTGTTAATTATAACATTTATATTGTATAATAATAAAAGTAGTTATCTCATACTTAATCTACCAAAAAAAAAAACTAGTTATCTCATAAAAAGAAATGTGATTGGTCAAAGAGAGCATAAAAAATAATAGAATTAGTTTAATAATTTTCTAAAGTAATTATAAAAATAATAATAAAAGAATCCTTCTGAAAAAAATAAAAATTGTATTTAGACAAATGGGCTGACTAGATATTCCTGTGACTCACATAGGATTGGATTAAATTGATTACATATTGATTCAAACCTATTTTGACATGATCTGACTTAAAAAATGAATAGCTCAAAACGGGTCAACTTGAATGGATTGAGCTCTGAGGTGACCTGAATTGACCCCTACTAGTGGGCTATATCCGAGCTCAATCCATGACTTTAATTATGAGTGAGCCTAGGCATTTAGCCTAAACATTTTTCGAGTTAAGCTTGGACCTGACTTGATCTAGACCTTAAAAACCAACTAATAAGCCATTTTACATAAACTATATAATATTTATTTTTTGCCCCATGTTCAATTATTTCATACTTTTTTCCTCTCTTTTTTAATCTAAAATTAAACATAATAAAAGGTGACTAATTAAATAAAAAATACCCAAATGTATAAAAAAATGATAAAAAAAATAATCAAATTAATTTTTTTTTCAATTGTTAGGAAAAAAAAACTATTTTCTATAAAAATTGTTGCGAATATACTTAATTAAGTTTGACTTGATCCGGGTGTAGGATATTTCAAAGCAAACATTGTTTACCACTAAACCAAGCCTGAACCCACAATTAAGTTTCCCTTAAATTTAATAAAAAAGGTCTTTTACGAGTCAAGCCCAGGCTTTACTCATGGCTCGGACCACGCTCAATCCCTAATTATGGGCCGAATTTTAGTTAGGCATGAGCAATGGCTTATGAAGAACTACAATACAATAGAAGGCATTTTATGTGACCAATTGAGATATCATTCCTAACTAATTGAGAAAATGAGAGATTGGGTGTAAGAATCTTACTCCCACTTTTGGTGGAAATAGATATGATCAATACGAGGCTTGGATATTCTTATGGTTTAAAGGGTTCTAACCCAATATAACATTTCTGTTTTTAATGCCTTGAAAGTTATTATTACTAACTTAAAACCTATATATACAAAAATCACCATATATATATACTCATAGAATTTAATTTTGATTCACTATCAATGTAAAAAGTTTTACACTATTATCCAATTATAAATTGCTAAATCATTAAAAATTTGATTGAGATAACAATTACTTAAAAAGTTAAATACTAAATAAGATGATAGTGTAAAAAAGCTTTATATTGATAATAGATAAAAAAATAAATCCACACTCATAGTGTAATATAAAATCTTACTTCAACAGAAGTCATTTTTTTGTTAATAAAAAAAAAGAAGTCATTTTTGTGAAATAGCAGGAAATGGCTTCCAACTACTATATACTTTTAAATGTGAATGTATTTAACAAACATTTCTCTATCCATCAAACCCTAATTTATTATTATTTTTCCTTCTTCATTGAATTTTCATTAGGGAAAACAAACTATTTAGCTGGGTATTAATTTGCCATGTACAATTATTTTGAGTATGCATATATACACGATGAAAATGGTGAAGTTTCAACGTTTCATACTTTAATGTGTCTTCGAGATACATCCAATTTCCTAAGCAAGTGAGTGAATGAAAAATTTCATGGTTTAACAGTAACAATCCCCATGCTTAATTTCCATGCGTTTGACTAGGCTGCTCATGTGGTGGCGCGTGAGTGTAGGAAGGGTAAAAAATTTCCCATGCAAAAAGAAAGAAGAGTGGGGAAGGGAACAGACCGGACCGAGAAAAGGTTCATCCGGTCGGGACACTACGACTGTTGCCCATCACTAAAGCACCAATAGGCACCTTTTTTTATTCAATATAATAACCTAACCTTAATATCAACGTCACATTCTGAACCTTCATTAATTAAATCATTAATTTTTATATAATATATAAAAAATTATTATTTTTACACTTTAATTTTACAATACTCCTCGTATACTTACTTTAACTAGTAATCAAGGAGAAAAGAAAACTAAATTTCTTTCAATAATGTTATTTGCCCAATACCATTTTGATTATACTATTTTTACACAATTTTTTTAAAATAATAAAATAAGAAAAATACATATTTCAAAGCTCTTTTTATTTTTCTTTTCTTAAATAAAAAAATATAAAAAATGATGTAACAATAATGGTTATAAGAAATATTTTTTAATTTTTTCTTTTTTTTTATTATTATAAAAGATAAGTGTATTGAGAAATATAGGATGTAAGTATAAAAATAACATAGTTATAGTTATATAATATATAATCATAATTAAAGTTCGTGTTGGCCCTTACCAAATTGCTAAATATGAAGGCTGGTCAGCACACACACTCTCTCTGTCCAAGCACAGTAATTACAGTCACGGAGCATCAAAAAGAAGCTTATGGGTTAAGAAACATCGCCTTCTCCAAACCCTAGAAAGCAAAATAACAAAAAGAGCGTCATCGATTAGGGGGAGGGAGGAGAGAATGAACAAGAAACTTAAATTATTTATATATAAATACTCAAAAGGCCCCTCCTTTATTTTTGCTTCTCATTCCCACCTCCTTACCCTTCCTCTCTTCTTTCTTTCTTTCTTGCTTTCTCTTTCTCTCCTCTATCTGCAACTGGCGCATACACACACACTCACTCTCTCTCTAGCTCGTTGATGTGATTCTCTCCACTATTATCTCCCAAAAAAAACCCCATCAACGTACCTTTACAAAAGAGAAAGCTCCCAGAGAGGAACCATGGTTTTTACTTCCATCCCAGCTTATCTTGACGCAGCCAACTGGCAGCAACAGGTAAATCGAGGGTTTCTTCAATTTGGTTCCCTTCTTATGGTTTCTTTGCCCCAAAAGGCAAAATTCAAAAGATAAATATTCTTGTTTTTACTTTTGTTCATCGTACCCTTCTTGAATATACCCAGATATTTGATTTCTTTGCTTCTTCGTCATCTTTTTTCCTCATTTTCTTCCTACTTTATGTTATGGCAGCAGCAGATAACTCATCAGGCCGGAAACAGCGGTGCCAGCTCCCAGCAGCTTCTTCCTCCACCACCGCCGCCTCCTCCGCCGCCACCCGCGCAACCTCATGGGGCCGGCGGCGCGAGCTTGATCAGGCCGGGGTCGATGACCGATAGAGCAAGAATGGCCAACTTACCCATGCCGGAGGCCGCACAGAAATGCCCACGGTGCGAATCCACCAACACCAAGTTTTGTTACTTCAACAACTACAGCCTCTCTCAGCCCCGCCACTTCTGCAAGGCCTGCAGAAGGTACTGGACTAGAGGCGGAGCCCTGAGAAACGTCCCCGTCGGAGGGGGCTGCCGGAGGAACAAAAGAAGCAAAGGGAGCAGCAGCTCAAAGTCTCCGGCGAGCTCCGACCGCCAAACGGGGAGTGCCAGTTCAGCGAACTCGGTCTCTTCTAACAGCGGCTCCGCTGCTGACATGGCAGGCCTCGCGCCGCCTCATATGCCGCCGCTGATGTTCATGGCTCCTCCGTTGCATCAACTCACTGACTTTGCAGCCGGAGACATGGGCTTGAACTATGGCCTGAGTTATAGCTCGATTTCAGCTCCAATGGGAGGAGTAGTGGAGGACTTGAATTTCCAGATAGGAAGTGCTTTGGGTGGTGGCAACGCTTTGGAGCAATGGAGGGTGCCACAGGCACAGCAATTTCCCTTCTTGGGTGGTTTCGAGGCTTCACCTGGGTTGTACCCGTTTGAAGGCAGTGCTCCTGAGGCAAAGGTATCTTCCACTGGGGTGATGACTCAGCTGGCTTCGGTGAAAATGGAGGACAGTCATAGACTTAACTTGTCGAGGCAGTTCTTGGGAATCAGTAACCCAGCGAGTGAGCAATATTGGAGCACTGGTACTGCTGCAGCTTGGACTGATCTTCCTGGTTTTGGCTCTTCTTCCAATACTAGCAACCCCCTATAGAATTTTCAGATCATTGTGAAGGTTCTGGTTTTGGTTATTGTGGCTTCAATTCCATTAGCCTCCTCCTCCAAGACAAAGTTCTGTCCATCTCCATATATAATTTGCCCAGCATGGAGATCGAGCTTTGAGGATGGATGAAAACTTTGTTTTCTTTAAGATCAAATGAAAACCCTAGGGTTGTTAGTAATTTTTCTTTTAACCTTTATATGTTTATCTTCTTTCTTATTTTTCTTGACTTTCCTTTTGATAGGTTTAGGTTGCTTTGTATGAGAATGTTTACTATATATAGTAACATTATGAGTTGAAAAGAATGAATTAATATTGCAGTAGCTGATCAGTGATAGTAATGTCTGCTCAATGGTTACCACTTACCATACATCTCAAATGGAAGCTTTTTTTTTTTTTTTCTATGGTAAAGAATGTTGGATTTAATTTGGTGGAAGGTTAATTACAGACAATGATTTGGAGGATAATGTGCTGCACTGATAATCACAATCTCCCTAGATCACAGATTCTGAGTAATTGATTTCAGTGCACTTCTTTCATCATTTTTTGGCGGGTGATCATAGTCAAATTCATGAAACATTTGCCAGGAAGACTTCAGTTTACGCAGTCAAATTGAGCTCTAATTAAATGTTCTTTTGGAGTTTCTGGAATTTCCGCGTGAATAAAGAGTAAAGCAAGTGTGGTGGTTTAAAAAAGCTTAATAAACTAAGGTTGTCTTTCTTATTTTATGCATTCTTCGTATGTAAATATGTCTAATGGAAAAGTGTGATTTTCTTCCGTTAAAAATTAGATTTTGCTGTTTTGTTCTTTCCTTTTAGAAAGTTAATCTAACAACTGTATGACCTTTTCCTTGATGTTAATACCATTATGCCGTTTAATATTCGGCTCTTAAAAGATTTGTCTTGCAACTTATATAGTGGTTCTCTTATTCAAAATTTTAATTATTAAACCGCCTTTCTCATTATATATACAATATGGTAGCTATATTCCAACTATGGAAAATGTTTACTTTCTGATTATTAGAAGTTACCATGGATACTATCTATAGAACATTAGTTTTCAGAACAAAAACTAAATCCTAGAATGAGAATTAGTGAAGTAACCTAATTACAAACAACTTTGACAATTAATGTAAATGCATTCTTGAACTGGTATATATATAACTAATTGTATCTTGTTACTAATTTTGGAGTGAGAAAGAAGGTTTAAAATAGTAATTTTAGGATTTAATTGAATGGTAAATTAATCTATCAATGATCTTTTCGTTCAACAACCAACAAGGTAGTTTCAATCAGGTGTTGCTTGGTTTAATGATTACTTCTGAGTCAATTAGCCTCAGGCAATTATTTGAACAATCAATGACAGACTATAAAGAGACCCCAGTTGAGGACAAACTCTAACGACCACGTCAAAAGGTTGTGCATGTCATATTGTTCCAAATGCAATTAAAGCTTGGATTCTTCTATTCTATTCTATTCATGAAGACATGAACAGGTAAATATTCTAGGGCAGTTTCTATATATCTCGTAGACCCAGATGTTGTTTTTGTCAAAAATGATTGTGATGTTTCATCTTGCGCAGCCAAACCCTCGCAAGAGAGATAGCTTAACTGAGCAAATTGTAGTACTTCAAGAAATCGCAGTTGTTACAATATTCATGCATGATTAAATAAATATTCCCAACGGAGACACAAATCTCAGATTCGAATTTTATATAAAATTTCTTGAATACTATAACTCAACAAACATATCCACCTTGAGTTTAGTGACTTCCAACTCTCACTGACAATATATTAGTTGTTAATATCATTAAAAAATTGATCATGTTTTTGCTTGAGAGCAAGTTCTGTCCTTTGATATAGTGTAACACACACTGGTCAGGAGAGAGAGAGAGACAGAGAATGATCTAGTAATAATATGTGAATGTACCTATTATTTAGTAAGACTAAATGGGACTATGAATACTTTGCCTAATTTTGTGGTTTTGATGGCAGAGAAAGAGCATCAAAAGACGACAAAACGGTCACCCCAGTCCATAGACATAGAAACCTAAAGATCATGGTAATCTTCGAGATCAGCATCGTCATCATGCTCTTGATGGCAATGGATGGTCTTTTGGTGTGTGAAACTTGTCGAACTTGGATGCTAAACCCAATAAAGAGTACTCCTAATTACGCCGTTCTTACATTTCGCTCAAACTTATTCCTTTTTGATTGCCAAAAAAAAAAACAACTTATTCCTTTTAATTTGACTAAAACAAAGCTATTTATGCAATTAATAAAAGTTTGCATAATAAATTATATATTTAAGTAATATTGATACTAAAAAAAATATTGATATGTGACTTTAGATAATGTAAATTCATATCAGTATATATTTTCTATGCAATGACAAAAAATTTAAGGGCTCAAAACCAAGTGTAAATCACATACACCCGCAGTATTAGAGGTGTGTGGCTAGATATTCTTATCTAAGATTTTCCTCCACCATGGCATATTTATTAAGTTTTGTCGAAAAAATATAAATTGGAGTCCAATGATTGAAAAAAAGCTTGATTTTTTTTATACAGTTGGTGACAGTATAATACAGATATTTGATAAATGTATTTTAAAATAAGAAAATGTTAGATAATCAAAATTTATTAGACATAATAATAATCTGAACTAATTTTTGGATAAATAATTAGTTTTTATCATTTTATCTTATTTAATAACCACACTTAAAATTTAATTGATTTCTAACTTAATTCTTTTAAATTCTTGATATGTTTAGTTCAGTTTAATGTGTTTTAAAAAAATTTTAATTATAAACTATTTTTAATATAAAATGAACTAATTTTAGCAGCAGTTTTTTCTCTTCTATAAGTGAGCTTCTAGTGCAAATTCAATATATTTAGATGCATGATTCCCAATAATAAATAGTTAAAAAAACAAAGAGGGGTTGGTGTTCTAACGTTGTCAAAGAATGTGAGTGGCAGAGGGGGGCAGAGTCAAAGCGCAGAGATTTTAGCAATATACTATGTGTCACAGGGTCACTGCCACAAACTCAGGGACACAAACTGCTATACAACAGAATTAGAATGTCTGTCCTCGACTCTGACCGTTTCGCAGATTTCCACGCGCGTGGGGTCGTGTCACTCCGCGACTCACAAAAGAAGACAAGCGACTGCTTTGTCAGTGTGTTGGACCATACACACAGCACCTCGGTCCCAGTGACTGGATCCTTCCGGCACGCGCTTCGGAGCAGCGTGGCAATTTGTAGCTTTGAACATCCTAAATTCGTATGCATGCTTTAATTTCCATTGCTAACCGGTCTTAGATAAATTATTAGGTAAGTAATATTTATTTTAAATATTTTATTTAATAATTAGTATATGTAAAATTTGATAAATTATATTATAAATATACATAATTTTTTAAAAAATTAATAATATATATTAATTATTAAATAATATATTTAAAATAAATAATACAGATTTTTCTACTCTTGTTCCAACCTCAACACCAAGGATCTCAAGGCTTGCCCTTCATTCTTCTCATATCTTACTGCTTCTCCTTTTTCTTTCTTTCAAATAAAATTAGGCAAGTTTATGGTAACTTGAAGGAATTTATGAATACAACAATTTAATACTATAAATATACTTTTTTTTTCTCAGCCCTCAAAGATATATTGTGTGTGCTTTATGCATAATAGTCTTTCAATTTCTGAAATTTTTAATAAATTAGTCTTTTTGTTTAGGTTCTTAATAAAACAGTAGATTTGTCACATTAAATGCACACCTAGAAAGTCTTAGGTGTGCAATTAAGTCCTTCTGTGTGTGTACTTGATGTGCGAAATAAACTGTTTCCTTAGGTATTTGGATGAGAGTTTAATTTTGATCAACCGTCAGTATAAAATTTTTATATTATTATTTAATTATGAATTGTCAGATCATTAAAAAATTTGATTAAGGTAGCAACTACTTAAAAAGTACTTGATAACATGTGATTGAATGATAATGTAAGAAAACTTTACACTAATAATTGATTCAAATTAAATCATTTAGATGGAATGTCTAATTTGTTAGAAGTTTCAAAAACTAAAGAACTATTATGTACAACGCAATAATTTCATGGACTAAAGGCTCACAAAGTATATTTTTCAAGAAATAAGAAAAGTATATCTACACCTTTTTTAAAAAAAAAATTATAACACTCAGTTT
The DNA here is from genome assembly GCA_019955255.1 of Castanospermum australe. Lineage (NCBI taxonomy): Eukaryota > Viridiplantae > Streptophyta > Magnoliopsida > Fabales > Fabaceae > Castanospermum > Castanospermum australe. Next base: position 591,607 of record NSJW01000381.1, on the reverse strand, counting down.
TAAATTTAATGTGAAAAATATTTAGGTGTTGTCCTGCAACAAAATGGACAGAGAGATGTAGAGATATATATTTTAGTGGAAAAAAAAAGAAATTTCTTTTGCGATACTAAAAAATCGAGCACTGCTACTATTCATTTTTCCATAAGCATGTATCCATTTCTTAACTTTAGCATCCAACTTAATTATGTTTTGAAAATAAAACACACTTTTATTATAATTACAATAGCTACAACTAAAATTTTTTTCCCTTTAAAGACATAAACAGCAATAGGACATTGATTTCTTAATTAATTAGCAGTCATGAAGAAAACCTAATCCCTAATGCACTCAATAGTTTTCTTAAAACTTAACTTGCAATTAGCAATAACATAAATGAGGATCAAAACTCCACAAATGGGAATTTGGATCCATGTGCAAGGCGAAAGCCCTTTTATCCTTGCTGCCTTTCCTGCATGCATTCTTCCATATATTTTTCCCCATCAGAATACACTATATATTGACTAACCTACACCCTAGATTTTAACTCATCTCGATATTTAAACTTAGACTTAAACACTTATTTTAGTCCTTGAATTATATAGGTTATATTAATTTGATTTTTTTTAAAAATTTAATATCAATTTAGTCCCTAAATAATATAAAGTGATATTAATTTAGTCATACAAATAAAATTAACATATTATTTTTGTCCTTCAATCATGGAAAAAATATCAATTTAATCTTTTAATGATAAAAAGTTACATTAATTTGGTCCCTTAATTGAAAGCTCCATTAACGGTGTTCTTATGATTCATAACATAAAAAATATTTTGACGTCACTTTCCGTAATTGAGGGATAAAATTAATGTTAATTATTTTTAAATAATCAAGTTGATGTCACTTATATTTTTTAAGTACTAAACTTATTGTATATTTTAACCCTCTTAACATGCTCTTTATGAGATCTTAACTTGAGATCTAAGAAATTCATAGGTACATACATTGCATGTAAAATACATGGTATAGATGTGTGCCGTACGGTTTCAAAAATAGAGCACCACGCGTATGACACATATTTAGGCCATTTACTGCATATGCAATGCATATATTCAATGACTTTTGTAATGATCTCCTAGTTCAATATATTAGGCCATTTCCCATTTACAAATACTTCTGATTACAAATAAACACAGTATAAACATTGTTAATGACTAATACAAACATATGGATCAACTACTATATATCAATTTGGATTTCACATATCCCAGAAGAATAATTGTACCGTACTTACTGGAATATTATTAATCCTAAAAAAGCAATATGGAAGAAATATTAAATGGTGGCTGCAGGTGCTGTTCAATATCTTAGAAACTTCCTTGATCCACCCCTATAGTACACAGTGACAAAAGATATTCTTAGTACAACAAGCATATATCAATATAAAAGAAAAAAAAATCCACCTTTTTGTGCATAAAATTCGAAAATGGGATTGGCCATGTTGGAAGAAAGGAATCTTTGTTAGCTAGGGGTATTTGGATTTGCTTTTGCTAGAACCAAGGAGGTCTTACCAAGAAGGAATAAAGCATATTCAAAACCCGGAAAGAGATGAAATCTCACTCTCATTCGAGGTTGGTCGGTTCCCGAGTCAGGAGCTCACAGTAAGTATATTTGTCGTTGTGGCAGTGATATGAGCAAAAACATTGTTCAGTTCAATTCTTCGCTGTTGAGTGTGTGGAATTTTTCATGAAATAATCAATGGGATTATTAGAATTTGAACGAGTTGATTATGAAATTGTGGATTTTGGAATTCAGGTATCATTCTTTTCCCCCCCATATATATGTATATATATATATATATTTGTAACAAAAGAGTTTGAAGAAGTTATCACTCCTTTAGATTGAGAGTACAATGATTACATTTTTTTTTTCAGATAATGACTTCAAAATTCAAATTTTATCTATATATTTAAAATCACGATGCACTAACCGTTATAACCAACTAATTGTGAGTGCTCTTTCCATAATTTTATTCTTATTATACTCATGAAATTCTTTGGACCAACAACCAAGAAAAAATAAAAACTTGTACCAAAGGAGAAAGAGCATTAGAAGGAATTCCAAGGGCTCGGAATTCCAAGCCACAAATCTATCATTGCTCTCCACTCTCTCTCTCTCTCTCTCTAGCTAATCTCTTTGTTTGTGAGTGTGTGCGCAATATTTCACTCAAGTTGTTGATACCCACATGCACTAGTATGGCTATGATCTAGATGATGCTTCCTCTTTCTCTTTCATTTTCTCCATATATGTACAGCAGCTTTCACTTTTATTACGTCCTTGTTATAAACATAGCTCCTCTCTCTCTCTCTCTCTCTCTCTCTCTCTCTCTATACGCGTGTGTGCGTGGGTGATCAATGGTGATCTTCATGAACAGATGGAGAAAGAAGGAAAGAGACAGATTCCAAGCTGTTTTGAGTCCTCACGTTCTCCCACATGATCTCAATCATGCACATGTTCCTGGAATTAATTTAGATTCCCCTGCCACTATTATTAATTAATTGAAATCATTCATTTCCTACACGAAAGAAAAAGAAAGAAAGAAAATAATTGGGAAGATGACCCCACTGCACTGGACCCATCCAGTCGGAACTAACATATATATGCCACTGCCCCCTTGCAGCCGCTTTCCTTTTATTGATTAGGCATGAGGTCCCCTACTTAATTTCTTATTACTTTCCTAGAGTAAAGCAAACACATACAAAAAAGAAAAAAAAAAGAACAAAAGAAAAAAAAAAAGTCTACAAGGTCATCTTATTCTTATATATGTCGTCAATAAGAGAGAGAAATTAAACATTACCTAGTTTCCTAGACAATAAGTCTTAATTAGCACAACCCTCTTGTAACTGTCGATATAGTTGTACATCAGATGAGTTTGATATGAAAAAGAATTGGCTAGATTAGTTCCAGAGGTAACATTACACACTAACGAAACGAATCTATGGAGTTTGGCTTCAAGATTAAGAAAAGGATATTGATACTTGCATGTACCTTTATCCTCACATATCTCAAATACTTCATATTAACCAAATTTCAAACTAATTTAACCACATAACCATTTACAATTAATCACTTGTTAATTGAGGTGATAGTGGGTAATTGATCACGATAAACCAATTGTCAAACATATTTAACCAATAATATACTTATATATAATCCTGAATTTAAAATGAAAGAGACTTTGATAGGAAATTCATAGTTTTAACAAGTGGTTATCTGCATGTGATTAAGTAGTTAAATCAGTTTGATTAGTAGGTGCATTTATCATTTCTCTTAAAGAAAATATGTTATCTACTTTATTGGACTAATATCTAGAAAAATTAATTCTTATAGAGTTGAACTCTTAAAGATCGTTTGTAGATGGACTTAATCTCAGTTGATGAGAAAGTTGGATCAATGATACCCTTATTATACAACCAAAAACTCTAACAACCACATCAATAGTCTCGTGCATTTTCTAGTGAAACATACGTATAAAAAGAATATAACTTTTTATAACATATAACCATTGTGTTTAATTACAACCGTATACAAGTCCATTTATTTAATTGACCTTAGCTAGTGTGTTGATAGAGAAACATAGAAATACAGCAAAAAGAGGGAGAAATTATTGACCAAAGAGATTCTTTGTCCCATTTCTCTTTTTTTTTATGTGAGCATATGGGCTCGTACGGAGCATCTAACCTCTTATTTCAATAGCATTTCTTCAAAACTGAAAATATACGCACTGCGAATTACACATGCATGTATAAATATTCTCCAATTAATCAATGATATTAATGAATTCTTGAAACATGAATTATTAGTTAATTTTAATGGTATATACGTACACTATAATTTTAAATACAAATTAAACACATGCGTGTGTACGAATGTTGAAAAAGTAAGAATGCCAATTATATAATTTTAATTTGGAATAAAGTTGTTTATTTCCAGCATTAGAACGTGATTATAATCGATGTTTATAATTAAATATCAAAAAGTTATATGGAATTAACTAATTCAGACTTTAAATTAAAATTAAAGAACCCAAGTGCGTTGATATAATGATTAAATAAGGAGATGTGTTTTTTGACTTGAACTATTAGGATTTGAACCTCGGGTCAACACTTAAAGAATTTGTTCTCTACCTATAGAGTGTTAGCGTAATAATAGTAAATTACGTTCCCAAATTAAAGAACAACAATTTAATTCTTGAAAGTTATATCTTATGAGGAGAGTCATACTGTTTATCACTTTTGGCATAAGAAGATTAAGTTCATGTGACAATTTAAATAAAAAGAACTATGTGGGGATTCTACTAGTTCACTTCAAAAAGAATTTGTTCTTAGTTCAAATAGATAGAATTTTGTGAGGATACTCTTAATTCACACTAAAAAGAATTTGTTCTCTTAAATACACTAGACTGACGTGGGTTGCACCTTTAAATCGTTCGACAAAGAATTTAATCTCAGTTAACTTAAAAGTTGGCCAAATGATACCTTATTGTATAACCAAAAAGAAACTTCAAAATAGATTAACTCAAACACTTGAGATGGTTTCTTATTGTAATTCGTCACAACTAGGTTGAGAAGAACACAAAAAGAAGAAAGGAAAAAAAAAAGAAAAAAGGAGTTAAAATTAGATAAACAGAAAGGGGTGGGAAGAAACAAAAAAAATAAAGCATTACATTTTGGATAAATCAACCTTCTCATCAAGTCAGAATGTCAGATGATAATGGTAAAGTTGAGATAAAGAGACATTGGATCCATCTAATAAGACGAAATTGTTCCGTAACGGGTTCAAATTTGTTGATTGCCTTTAAACTAAGAAGATGTTTAACAAAATGGGGTTTATAAGAGATAGCATTTTGCATGTATATGTCTAACTCTACCTTTTTCTAAAGTTCGCTGTCGTGTCGCTCGTGCAAAAAATATAGCTCTCATGTCCATTGTCTTTTAATTATATGACCTAAGGCATAAAATGGAAATTGTTGCTGTGATTGATATGGATTTGGCGGTTTAAATTTTTTTGTTAATTTTATATGAATTTGCATAGTATGGAAATGGATGCTTGCATGAGGAAGCACCCAATCTGAAATGATTTCACCATGTTTATAAATAGGAGTCTATCTGATAATGAGAGTCAGCTTAATTAGTAGGATTGAAATACATATTTAAAAAAGTATTATATTTGAATCTTATTGGAGTCCCGGATAACCTCTCATTGTCTAAACTTTTAATTACCAAAAAAAAAAAAGGAGTCCATTCCAAATATATACAACTTTAATTTATTCACTATTCTAGGTGAGCTTTCTTTCCCTAAGTTATATCGAGTTTAAATATTGACTTGATCATTGAAGCAGACATATCTTCTATCCCTTTTTTTCTTCTCTTACCTATCTCAACTCACCTTCTCATTTGAAACTCCAACGTTCCCTATCAAGTACTCAACTCACTTCCACCTATGACTATCAATATGCAGAGTCTCTAAGTGCCTACAAAGGAATATGAGACCTTACAAAAAAAAATCTTTTGTGTCTCTCAAAAATTTGCAGCTCACAACATTTTAAGAGGTATTTAGATAATTAAATTAAATAAGAAATACAGAAATATACAAAGGTACTCAAGTTTTTTTATTTGTTAAAGTATCATAATTTGACATATTATTAAATTATTAATTAATGAATTACTTATTATATTTGATAAATTTTCAAACATTTATTGTGAAAACTATACAACCAATAACGTTTAACAATTCATTAAAGTATCAGTACTTACGGAAAAATACGAATATTTGTACCAAAAAAGAGAAAAATATGAATATTGTAGTACCTGTTAGCCTGTAAAAGAAGTCATATTTAAGTAAAAACTGATAATTTAAAACAAAAGAGAGACACTATGAACCGCGCGAAAAAGAAAACATATTTAAGATGGAAAGAAGAAGAATTAATTTATTATGGAATAAACTAAAATTTATCCTTTAATTTTTTGAGGAATATTCACAAGGGAGTCAAAATTTTCTTCTCTAGATTACTGACATAAGTAACCATAGAAGGATGCACTTTTCTTAGGGTAAAGGGCTAGCTTTGGTTAACTGAATAAACGCCCTTCTTTTTATGTTCTCCAATAACCATGTTCTCATCATAAAGAGGAGTAGACAAGATTTTTCCTGTCACACGTTGAAGAAACAAAAATTGCTGTATTGAATTAGCAATATTCTAGTTAGTGTATTCTCTGATTAATGAGACAATACACTTATTCTATAAATTATAACAGGTTCTTTGGTGAAGAGACTAACTAATAAGACATATACTCTATGATGAGTCAACAAAACAAATTTTGAGTTATATGAAAAACATAATTGACTTTATATAGTTAACTTGTTAAGTAAAAAATATAGTTGATTTATAAATCAACGGAATATAAAAGTTAACTTATATTTATTAGAATCAATAAAAAAGCTTATATTATTATATATAATTAATATAGTTGACATCATGTGTTAATTAAAATAAAAAATTAGTTATAGCAGATGATCCACAATAATTAACTAGTGAATTGTAAGGAGAATACTTTTGATACTATATCTCTGATATTTGTGCTCACGTGCGAATTGAGTTAATATTTGTACATTTTGAAATTTTATAATAAGTGTGTGTTTAAATTAGTTTATTTTGTATTTTAAAATAATTTATAATTAAAATTTTATTGAAAAAAACTTTAAAAAAAATAAATTTTCCTAAAAATAATATGTTTCCAAGCATGCACTAAATATAAAAAACTTTTACAACTGATATATGAGGAATCATTTCGTAAAATATTTTATGTTTAAAAAGAGTTGGTAGCATTTTTCGTAAAATTGTGTAAAAGCATAATCAATTTCTCAACAGTGAACAGTGAACTGCTATCTGTTAACATGGAAAGAATATAAAATATACAAATTTTGATATTAGAGCCGTAAGATAACAAGAAAATTACAGAATTGAAAAATAATAAACAAATTTTATTCAGTTAAACCATGAAATAATCAATTAATACTTTTGTTTTTATAGAATTATTGTCTACCACAAAACTTGTATACACCTTTCTTTTTTATTTGGTCATTAGCAGTTATCTCTGTATTTTTTGAGTGTGATAGAGATTAAAACTCATTTAAAGTATTGAGATTACTTCTTCATATAAAGCATTTTTCAGCAAAATTAAGTTCATAACATTATAAAATAAAATTTATCCTATTGAAATTGTAATTTTGCTTAGAGGTGTCTGTGAGCTGGGTTGGGTTGCGTTTGAAATATTTTTGCACCCAATTTCGTTCATCAAAACAGTGGGTTGTGTTAGGTTAGATTGAGGGATTTTTTGTTTTTAAACTCGAACCAACCTAATCTGTATATGAGTGGGTTAGGTTAAACCCGTAGTTCGACATACATTTAATAAAAAATTCATCTATTAAAATAAATGTTAAAATCAATATGAAACCAAAAATTCATCACACATCATAATAATTAATTTAATAAATCTCAATATAAGATGATATAAAAAATCTCAAATAAACTAAAAAGTAAATACAATAAGTCATATTTCATAAACATAACATAACAAGTCTTAGTCATAAACATAAGAAGTACTAACATAAGTCTTAAAAGTTAAATACAATAAGTTATATAAGATTTGAGAGATGAAAAAAGAAGAAACATTAAATTTAGTATGTTGAGTTTTAAAAAAATAATATTTTTAATTTAAAAAAAAAAGATAGGTTGGGTTCGAGCTTGAATGAGTTAGAAATTTTTTAACCCACAACCTAACCAATCATTATTTGAATTAAGAATTTTTAAACTTAACTCAACTCAACTTCAACTCGCGAACCCATTTCAACCCGTTAATCATGAGCTTAGGTTGGATTAAAAACTCACGAAATTAGTGAGTTGATCTAACTCAATGAACACGTGTAATTTTGCTTAACGATGAAATGTTGATGTTGGAAAACCGTTATTACGAGATAGCTTGAACATTTAATAATTTGGGGATGAGGCATATATATATATATTGGATTTTTAATTATTTATTCATATTCTTTATTAATTTATTTTTAAAAATTATATTTTATTTATTTATTTAAATTAATTTAAAATAATTAATAAAAAATTTAAAGATTGAATAATATTTTGGTTGATTGTGTTAATTAAGGGATAAAATTTTTTTACCATATATTAAGAGAATTTAATTATACGCAAAGTTGTAGTTTTGTGGTTTGATTCTCTTTGGACCTGGGTTATATATTGGACTCGGGAAGAAACAGAAGGAGGCCCACCCTGGACCATTAACAGTAACGAGCATGTCGGAGGTTTCAATCAAATAAATATGGATATGAGTGATGACAAAACAGTCACGTCAAATAAATATGGCTGACCCACAGTCCCTGGTATCCATCCACTGCGAGCGCAGTTAGGATTATATTTTATTTAATTATATTTTAATATTTTAATATTAAATAATTAAAATAATATATTTATAAAAAAATATATTTTAAGATAAACTTAATTAATATTATATTAATAAATATATTTTTTAATTATTTAAATTTAAAATGTTAAGATATAATTAAATATAAACATAATTTTAATGACACAAAAGAATTTTTCATTTACTGCAAGATAATATGTGATTAATTCCATACTAAAAAAAATATGATTAATTATAATATAAACAAGTTTACATTGCTATTAAATCCAAATTAAATTCATAATTCAAAGTGTCAATTAATGATTTGTAAACAAGCATGTGAGAAATATACAAGTACAATGTAAGTGTAATTATCATTATTTAAAAAAATTATTAGATTCAAATCTTGCTTAAGTATTTTATTCGTAAATGATTTATAAGTAACGCTGTAAGTTTTCGTTAAAGCTTATAATATATCTTGTAAGAATGGAATAACTTCTCCTCTAACTAAACTTTTCCTTATCAAAGAAAACTTTTTTTTTTGATAGACATTGATATAGCTAAAAAATTAAAGTTGTATGAACAATTTGAACGGTTCAGAAATAGTTCATAAAATTACTGGAGAGATATAATCTATAATGTAATTTTTGCGTACTGCACCAATAGAAATTACAAGTTAAGTTGACATCTTCACATTTGAGATCCACCTAAATAATTGTCAAATATTTTTGGTTTGATTACTTTGTCAAACTAAGCGTATGTTATTGGTTCACCGTACAAACTACACATTAAGTAATAATACTTCCGAATAGTCATATTACATAATTTTCGCATATATACTTCTCTGCAAATAAATAGATATATCTCACATATATAGTTGTCGCAGAATAGCAGTTTACAAAAATAAATATTGTTAAAGAAAAATCAATATCCTTTCTTCTTTTTTTTTTTGAGAAAAAAATGATAAAACACTTGGCTTGATTAGTGCTATGAAATAAGAGGGCTTTTATGTTTCAAGAGAACCTAATTAAGAATATCTCCCAGAAAACACTTCAACAAAATAAAAACGTTATGTGGCATCTCTTTGGAAGAAATTAAGGTTGTGTTTAGGAGTTTAGAAAAAATAAAAATAAAAGATATATAAAGAAAATGAAGAGAACAACAAGAAAGGAGAGACGTACTAATAAATTTCTCTTTCTTTATTTAAATATTTTAAATCTTTCAAATTATAAGAATTTTAAATGTTTATAAAAATTAGTTTAGGAGAGTTTTAAAAAATTATTTTAAAATCTTTATTTTTTTTTTTTTATAAAACTTTTAAATAAAAAATTTTACTTATGATAAACCTCTCCATTCTATTATTTTTCCTTTCTAATTTCCGTTTACACATAACATAAGGAGAAAGAAAGTAGAGGGAAGGGGTGGAGAAATATATATGTAAAACAAAAATCTATCAAATCCTACAAGAAATTCTTGATAGGCCAAGAATTGCTTGAAGTGGGATTTAATCATTATCTGAACTCCGCGCCAAATTAAAGAGTGAAAGAATGCTGATGATCAAGAATTGATGGGTGCAGAAGACGTAGTCGATTATTATTCAATCTTTTGCATCTCAACTTCGAATGAGTCTTTCACTTGGACGGCATGGCTTTGTTGGTGAAGATCATGCATGCATTTCGGCAAATCTGTCGCTCCATCTAAAGTACTCTCATAAAGTTGGAAAATGAAACGACGTTCGTCGGGAAAGCAGCCACTCATCTGTATCAGCAAAATAATGAATCTAGATATTTTTTGGTAGGCATTACCTATTTACTTCATTCAATAGTTAACATATATAAAATTTAATAGAGTATATTATAAATATACATTAATAATTAAAAAATTAAAAATACATGTCAACTATTGAATAAAATAAATAGAGTACACAATACTTACCTAAAAATTTTTCATGTCATGTACTGATTGCCCAGTCCCTCTAGTGGCAATATATATATTTATTTCCACATGATGCTGAAGTAGCACTATTGTCAGTTGCAACACTATTTAATCTCTATAATACGACAACCCTTTTATTTTGTTTTCCTTTCTTTTCCTTCTGGTTTTCATCACATCACTTGGTGTCCTTATTCTCACAACTTATGCAGGATCCTTCGTGGTCCCAAACATATCGCACTTTGGAAAGTTATGAGTTGATGTTACACAACAGCTGCTTTTTTTTTTTTCCTTCGACATTGTACTCTTTCTCATGCATGTACATGCATGCAAGAGTAATGCCACTAGCCGAAACAACCAAAAATGAAGAAAATGTAATTCTGGTATGGTATCCTATCCTGGAAAGATGAATCGCCCAATCATGCCATCACAAACAATGATTTCAATCTTCTTAATTTCTTTGTCGAATGCGACAGGGAGACTTGTCTGTTTTTTCTGAGCTGACCTTGCATAAAAAGTTTTCCACTCCCAGAAAAAGAAATATCCGGTCCTAAATTTGTGGATGAGAATTGCCACCAAAAGAGAGGAATCTATCTAATCTTGTTCACCACTCGGATAGGAAGCATGAGGCTGAACAACTCTGAAAAAAGAAACATTTCATCACAAAAAATGAATGCCAGTAGGAGTTTGAGAAGTATACAACTGCTTTTCACCTAATATAAAGAAATATATATATCTGTAGCCGCCTCTGCAACACTACTTACCAGCTTTCCAGCAGGAGTGACTGAATTCAACTTATGTATGCTCGGTTGAGTAAAAATGCAATTTGCTTTTACCTCAAAAATAAAAAAAGTAATATTAACGATCCTGTAGTATTAAACAATTCAAATCATATCCTCAATCACTATCTGCCCCATCAGCGGCAATGCAATTTACAGGGGCAATATAGCAGCAGGCGCGAGAGTTTGCATGCCTAGTATGTTCACGATGCTCTCCAAAGTTACCTTACCTATAAGCTCAAGAAGAAGCTGAGCTTGCACCTTCCTGTGCCATTTTCTGCCAGGTCCAACAGAGGATCAATTGATCACTCCGAGTGAGCTGAATTGACCATTGACAGATGTTGAGGATCTCCACCGCAGAGGCCAATGCCCTTGATGCAAAAACAGGTTGAACAGTGCTGTTGCTGCATCCACCTTCCCTCTTTGACTACCCTCGCATAAAGAATAACTATTGCTGGTATTGTTCAAGATGCACCATTGCTCCTTTGTACTAATCCAGCAAAGAGAGACTGAAGAAGGTGGCTGCTGCATTTTTCCGAGCTTCCATATTACTATTTTTGAGCTCATCAAGGATTCCAGGAACAGCCTCAGAAACCATAATCACTCTTTCTTATTTTCACAGATAGACAGGTTCAGAAGAGCAGTAACTACATGCTCTTGGGTGCGTGCCAGCATCAGGTACATGGAGGAGACTAACAAGGATGGTTATAGCACAATCGAGCTTCAGCAATCAAAATGCGATTTTGACCATTGTGCTTGGCAAGAAGACGGAGTTCCCCTTCATCAAGAGGGGACACAAGTAGTATGAGTCTCTATCAACAAAACATCATTAGGATATTCGAGGATGAGCATTGTTCTCAAATTATGGATAAGGATGCCAAAAGAAGCAGCAAAATACTCTTAACAACAAAATCAAGATCCCTTGTAAAATTAAACATATAAATTATCTGTGCACATAGGTCAAATGAGTTATACCGGCAGGTGTTACTAGCCCACATTCTGTCCCTGCATTAAAACTTCAACTCAATTTATACTAGCATCAGTTACCAGCCAAATAGTCATAAGTATGCACTATACTTTGAACAGGAAATCGAGCTATGGAGGAAAACATAGCCCATATAATATATCCTACTAAGATTCTAATTATACCATATTTACCTTAAAATTACTTAAAATAAGTAAATAAAATCCTTAAAAAAATACATATGAAAATTATAATAAAATATCAAAATCCATGTAACCAAAAGAACAAATTATCAAAATCTTAATTAATTCATCTATGTCCTACATTAGTTCCTCTCAGGATAAACTTGTTCTCGAGTTTTGAGATTGATCTTGAAATTTTCTGCTCCATATGAAAAGATACTTTGGGTGATTGGATTAGATCTATCCGAGGCAGTTTCGCATTCTTCAATATTTGATTTGCTTGGACTAGTAAATGATGAATTGCATATAAAATCCAAATCAATCCCATTAAAATCAACATATTCCAACCTCGAATATTCTGAAAAATTGAACAGCAAAAACTCCTTGTAAATGTCAAACAGGACAGGAGTCCAAAATGGTATTGTTTTTTTTTTTTTTAAATGATTCCATTGATGGAGGATTTCATAATGCAAGAATCCTATCAGCTCTACATTGATGATCTGAAGCTAGGAAAGTACTATGATGATGGGATGCATATTCTCTTATGTTACACGTAATCGAAACATCTCAAGGTTACATTTCTGCTTTGAGCAACACTTAACCTAATATTTAATCTCTATGTTACACCAAATTTTCTCCTCTTCCTTCTCTTTGATCTATTACGGTCAAATACTTTGTTACCAAAATCACCATATCAGAAAATCCCTACTGAGTGTGATTTTGTGAAAGATGATTAGATACTATGAAGTTGTTAAAAATTAGTAATTTCTTGAAAATCTGTCTCTGTTTCTTTTCTTATCTTCTTTGCGGTTGTGGATGACATCTTCTGCTTGTTTCAAGGCCACATTGCTATGCTTAAGCAACAACATGGATTGAAAGAAACAGCAAATGAGGTGGTCCTATCCTGCTGATCAGGTTGTGAGAGATTTCCATGGCAAATTTGCGTTTATTCTCTGTTTTGACCGTAGTTCTAAAACCACATTTGTTGCTTGCTGCGGTGAATAATCGTTGTTCCATCTTCTTTCCTGTCATATTTGCCAATTATTTGTTGCTCCATGATAATGATCACTGTCATGCATGTAATCAAGTTTGTGTCAGAAGATGACTAAATCATTTTACGTCCTTCACTCCTTCATGCCATTAAAGCTAATGAAATTCTATTTTGTATTCATGCAGAAACATTGGGGGTTACATTTTCTGTTTCATATGGACAAGAGGTGCTCATAAAGCTGAAGACCAGGTGAATCAAAATGCACCTTGGCTCTTCTAAACTGAGCATTCACAATCACAAGTGCAACCTGATGATGACAATATAGCAGCAGAATAACATGACCTTAAAGAGAGTTGCAGGGTTGAAAACGGCCCGCGTCATCTTTCATTTCTTTAGCACTAGTGCTCCCAGGTCAGTGAGTGTGTTGAACCCAATGCCACTTGAGCCCCACAAAATTCAAAAGATCCTAGGGATTGGGATTGCTCATGCAAAATGGGTCTGCTTTCTTCTGTTGTTCTTCTTTTATTTATTAAATGAAATTTGGGTATGTCTTTTTCTTTTCTAAATACAAAACATTGCTCTTTTTTTTTAAAAAAATAAAATTTCTTGTAGATCTTTTGATCAGGAAGTAAGTTTTCTAGAAAGGATAATTCAGCAGGTTGTGAACAACGTATCGATTTAAACAGAACAGAGCTTTCTTTCAGGCTGAATCTACAAATAAATAATAGCTATAGCAGTGGATGAATATTACGGTTATGGAAAGTCGCTGTAAATGGCTGATGATACAGACTTTCGTGGGAAGGTCCAATACAGAAAGTGTTTAATTTGGTTTAGGATCAAGTCTTGAAGAATTCTCTTATGGCTATGGTTTTGAAGACAAAAGTGTCTTCCCACGATTGTTTTCTTCAGTTCCAAATATTTCTTCCCTTCTTGGCATTGTTAACTCTACTTCTATAGCAGCGGTATTTTGGTATCAATGGCAATTCAATATGAGAGAAACACAGAAAGACTATGGAACCTAGTAAAGTTGAAACACATAAATAACGATGTTCATTTATTAGGCTAATTCAATGAATCATTTTAAGTCCCTTTGCAATTTTTGGTAGGCTTGTGATTTCGACTACATTAGAAAACCCTTACCAAAAGTTGAATTGTTTAAATGCTTGTCCAGAAAAGCACTTGAAAGTATTAGCATAATACAGTAGCCCACCTTATAGGTGAAGTATATCCTCAAAGTTGATGAATTTCTTTGGGGCCAAAGAATCACAATGCTAACAAGGGCACTATGTAGAAGTTCTTCATCCTTTCCCCAAGCATCCAGCATCTATTCAATTCAACTTATCTTTCAACCAACCCTCATTATTCATGACATCAAGCTTGGATAATGTTCTTATTCCCACCTTACCAGACTTTTTATATTCTTCTTATATTCATTTTAATTTGAACCACCAAACAGTAGTGAAGGGGGTTCTTTGTACACTTTTCAAAACATAAACTTCATGGATGAGTGACTTCAGCATAATTTTTTGTTTATACGTTAAGGGTATTCTAAGTTCAACTTTCGCGTCAAGTAAGATATACTTGGGCATAATTATTTACAAACTCAAACGCTTGTTTCCCAACACTCCACCTTTAGGCAATAATTATTAAGATTCCTCCCAACGAAATGGAACAAAAATATGTGAGAGAACCTTCTATTGGAGAAAATGGTCAACAAAGACCTAGGTTCTAAAGCCAAAATTATCTAATATAAACAAAGCAGGCAAGCCAAGAAAAATCCTATGAGAGAGATATAACTAAGGCAACTTAAATGATCGAATTGACGAAAATTACATAATATAACAATATTAATTGTTGATGAGTGTTGAGGGCATAAACCTTTACATCAATGTTCTAAGCGCTTTTCCTCAAAGATAAGATTTATTCATCAACAATGATAAACATGTACAAAATTTGCTCTATAAGGAACAAAAAGTAACTATAATTATTAGAGCACCACCAAGAACACAGCCACACTACTAAAGACTTAAGGGAAAGTTACTCAATATCAGCTAGAGAGGCAATAGGCAAACCTCTACGCAGCTCATATGCATTCAATGCTTGAGTTATATGGTGTACAGACTGGGAGACCATCATGTATGCGCATCATCGGAAAGAATCTTAGAATCCCATGGACCAAAGAAAAACTTCAAAATAGTCTACTTTTGATTTGTCATTTCTGCAAGATCCATCTGAGAGCATCCTGGCTAACAAAGAAGGCCATGCCATGCCATGCTCATGGGGTCGGCCCCCTCCATGGCATGCAAGAAGGAAGCAAAAGGAATATTGACCTTTTATTGGAAGGATTTAATTTTAATTTATTCTTAACATAAATTTTTGTACACTATTATTTAATTGTGTGTTTATTTATATATTATTAAAAGAATTTAATTATGGTATATAACTATATGATCAAGCTCTTTTAATAATATTATAACGCACGATGAGATGATTATGTAAGATAATTAGTCGAAGTCAAACTATTTTGTATTGCAACCGAGCATGAAGCTTAACTGGTATAGATCTTAGTTTATAAGATTGGAATGTGATGATGATAAGTTAGGAGCGTTCGAATAGTCATGAATCAATTTTTAACCCTGCTTAGCTAACCCCGCCAAATAGAAAAGCTTAGCTCCTTAAAGCAAAACTTCCTGTCTCCTTTGGCCTATCCAAAGTGTCGTGACTAATCCAATGTGTTTTAGAACCATCATCCTCACAACCCCACCAATAACTTGTCATAATAAGCTATCATAGTATCATGTAATTTGTTTTAGGAAAAGCATGACACATGTGGTGAAATAAATAGGGATAGCCAGTGCAGCAAAATTGAGAAGCATTTCTTCACCAACTAGCGAAAGATGTTACTCTATCTCCATACAGCTTTTGTGCCAAACGTGAGTGTATACACTTAATTAGGGTGCTCTCTTCGTTTAAACAAGTTTTTAGAAATAGAATTCAGTAATATATTAAATTTAAAATTAAATATGATTTTTTGAGTTATAAAAATAGATCCTCATTCACTCCTTTGGTTCATAGATAGTATTATGATAATTTAAATACTTAATAAATTTCATTTTTCTAAATAAATTTAAGAGTAAACTTCTTTTTTAGTCATTCAAAAATATATATGTTATTACTTTAGTCTTTGAAAGAATTTTAATATTAATTTAGTTCATGAATTATACAAAGTGATATTATTTTGTTCTTCCGAAAAAAATAACATCATTTTATTCATTTAATTATAAAAAAAATCATCAATTTAATATTTTCATAATATAAAATTGATATCGATTTAATCACTCAAATATAAAAATTATATTAATTTAATTCATATTCGTACAAAAAAAATATTTTAATGTCACTTTTATAATTTGGAGACTAATGTCAAAATTTTTAAAAAAATTAAAATGATAACACTTAAAACTTTAGAGAAATAAAAAGAAGATTTACTCTAAATTTAAATATAGATCATTGTTAAATTCTGAAAATGGGTTCGCAAATAGCTCGCCAATTACTAAATTGTGTTAATCACTGTTGAAATTTTGTTAGTTTCCCTTTTTTTTGTTGGTCTTGGAATTTTTTCTTTTTTTTGGGTGATGTGGTCTTGGAATTTAGTTGTGTTTGACTGTTGTATTTTCTGCTGCTTTTGTGGCGTTTGGGTATTATTTCATCCCATGGCCCCTATTATTGACCAAATAGTGGAAAGTTGAACAAGGTTACTTGGCATGTGAGACAACAAAACATGCTATTAAGGAAGAGAGTCTAAAGAGGAAGATCTTCCAAGGTACCAGAAATTAAAGTAACCAGACAGACGTTGACAATAATCCGTTTCTTTGTCTTTTTCGTACCCTTCAATCAAACTTTCCGTCCCTTCCTTCAACAGTTTTCTGTTTTTTTCTTTTTTGTCTGTTAAATATTTCAACCTGCTTTCAAACTATTTATCCATTACCGGACCATCATCTCATTCACATTTGGTAGGATGATAGTTTAATATTGTAAAATTGCGACAATAATTTATATATATTTTAAATTATTTAAAAGATTAATTAAAGTAATTTTAATATTTTTATTAAAATTATTTATATTTATATTATATTAATATTTAATATACCTATATTAATAATAAATTTAAAAAAATAAAATATTAAAATAATAATTTTATTTAAATTATATTAATATTTTATATTTAATTCGAAATCATCATATAAAATTTAAGAGTAGAATCTAATAATATTAATTTCATTCAAAATTAAGTTATAACATTTATCAGAATCAAATTTATTTTATTAAATATATAAATTTATTTATGATTAATGTAGATATGATTTCAAATTTGATTTATCATAAATATAAAATTTATTATACAATCAATAAATAAGATATTGATTATATTATTATAATAGTTAAAGTTTTTCTCTTAAAATTTTTGACAGTTTGTAAATAGATACATGATTCGCTATAAGATATATAAAAAAATTAAATATATATATATATATATATATATATATATATATATATATATATATAAAATACTACATCTCTGTGTGTGTGTGTTTTATCCAAATATTTTATAAATGAAGTCTATAATTAAATTTATAGAAAATTAAGATGTCAACGTAGCAAATATTAGATGAGATTATACTTCTTCGGAAAAAAAGTATAGTTAGATACTAAATTAAGCATCATATTTTACTCTCGATTTATCACTTTTTAATTTAAAATAATCATTTTTCATTATATAGCCGCTACAAATTAGTTTTACTTCAATACACAATAAATAGCTACACTTTTATTAAGTTATAAATAATTAATATTTAAAAGATAATTCGTAAAATAATCCAGCAGTTTACCAAAATAATGGTACCAAACAATAATTATAGTTGTTTGGTCATATCACAAATGAGTTAAAAATTATTTATTTTAATTTAACCCATTTAAAATACAAGATTCATTCGCAGATGACATCTCTTTTATTTTTTATTTTTTTATTTTTTGTGAAACATCTCTATTATTTTTGATCTTATCCAAAGATTATATTAAATTAGTAAACTTTTAACTTTCCTTTTTTGGTGGGAAATTGGGTCCATTCTGCCAAACTGAGGTATCCATCTACTTTTTTTTTATGTGTTTTTTTTTTTCCACAAAAGGAGATCACAATTGCATATAAAAAATTCTGACAAATTCTGACAAATCTGAATTGTCCTAACAGAGACCACACCCTACACACAAGTCAGTGGACAAATTATAAAAAATAAAATAAAATAAATAAAGTTTAAAACTTTACCAAAGAATCTCTAAACAATCTATCATTATTAATTAATTAATATTTTTCCATAAATATCTCACAGCTACCCAAAGTTTTCAGATGTACATTCAACAGATGAAGTTTATTTTGATATTATTTTTTTAAAATATTAATATTTTAATTAGTTATCAATTATTTGTTAGTAACGAATTAAATTTTATAAACTTTATGTATTTATTAAAAATTAATAAATTAATAAATATTTAATAATTTATTTAAAATTAAAATTATCTTTAAAAAAAGAATTTACTGTAGCATCAGCATGAACAGCCACAAAAGTCTCTGTAGACACACGCGGTCAGGCTGCCCGAAATCCCGGCGGGCAGGTTCAAACTACAAGGCCACTCCAATACTAAGATTGTCTATCACCTTCAGAACCACGAAGCTTGCTCGTCGCCACCACCGTGGATATCGGCGCGTGAGGCCTCGGCCGGGCACTCCTCCCTGTGCTGAGCGCTGATCACGGTCGGAGAGAAAATGGGTCAGAGGCTAAGTTGCAGTCATCACCATGAGAATGCTTTTTTCGCTGCCGTTGCCAATGGGGAGTTGGAGGTGGTTGAGGCCATGGTGGAGGAAGACCCCATTGTTTTAGAAGAGACCACTGGTCACGCCAAGCTCTCCGCACTGCACGTAGCAGCTGCCAATGGTCGGATCGAGGTTGTTTCTGTTTCTTAAACGGTTTATCTTGTTGGGGATTTGAATGGGGTTCTGGGATTTTTGGTGTTCTGCTCTGTCTTTTCTGGGTTTTGATCGTGGTGGGTGTTTTGTTCTTGGGCAGGTGCTTTCAATGTTGTTGGATCGGTCTGTTAGAGTAGACATCTTGAATCGTCATAAACAGGTGCCAGTGCCACTCTTGTGTCGGTACCTTTGCTCTTCTAGTTGGAAATTTGCACTCTGTAGTCTATGCTTTCTATTTTGTTGTTGTTCTTGATTGTTCTATGTTGCTTGTTTATGCCTTTTTTGTTTGGTCTAGACCCCGTTAATGTTGGCTGTGATGCATGGAAAGACCGGTTGCGCGGAAAAGCTTATTCAAGCTGGAGCTAATGTATGTTATGTTATGCTTTATTCTTTTTTTTTTTTTTTGGCTTCAAATTTAATCTTTTGGATTGGTGGCAATTGTGTTGATTATTGGTTACCCAGTTGGGGTGATGATAATGGTATGGGCTTGTAATTGTTTCAGATATTGATGTTTGATTGTTTACGTCGAAGAACCTGCTTGCATTATGCTGCTTATTATGGCCATACAGATTGCCTTAAGGCTATTCTTTCTGCTGCCCGTTCTACACCTGTTGCAGATTCTTGGTTAGACTCTCTCTTGTACCGCTAAAAAGAAAAAATAAATAAATAAATAAAGGATGCAAGCATAGAAAAACATGAATAATAACTCCAAATTGTTCAATGGTATTGTCAGGGGATTTGCTCGATTTGTGAACATAAGAGATGGAAATGGTGCCACCCCACTGCATCTCGCTGCTCGTCAAAGACGGCCTGAATGTCTTCATTCTCTTTTAGACAATGGGGCTCTTGTTACTGGTGGATATGGGTAATTGTCTTAGATGTTATATTAGTCTGTCTTAGATGAATGTTGGTGGTTTTCATTCGGATTGATCAATGTACCATTTGCAGTTACCCTGGGAGCACACCACTTCATATGGCTGCCCGTGGTGGTTCTGTGGACTGTGTCCGGAAGTTGCTTGCTTGGGGAGCAGATAGGCTTCAGTTAGATTCCTCTGGGTAAGAAAATGTCAAGTTCAACTCTTTCAGGAACCAGGGTAGTAACCTAAATTATAAATTCACGATCCATTGTTAACTGTGTAAAGTAGCATTGAAAATAAGGAAAAAGACTGAAAGGATCATTGATTAATTATCACTTTATCAGTAAATATATATAGATGCCAAATTGCCAGTAAGATTATGTAATTTTGGAACCGTTTTTTAATTTTACTTTTTATGCATAACAAGAAGGAATAAAGTAACTGACAAGCTTCACTTTTTGATATTAGATTTGCTAATTGTTTGACACTGTATGCAATTTTCTTTATTGGTTAATAAATGATTTTTAGTGCCTCTATTTGGATTTCATATTTTAAAACTGAACTTCATTAGCTGAAGAAACAGACACAACAATGCAAAACTTGAGTATATGTATCATTTGAAGACCGTTTTGACTAAAGGTTGGTGCTTAATATCCATATTGTAGCACAAAGCTCCTAAAGAATTAGGAAAATAAAACTTTATTGACAAGCCTGGTCCAATATTTTACTTATCGTAATTACAGGCCATAATTTATAAGCATTTGTGTTTACTATTTATGTAATAGTGTGACATTCACATCTCAGAATTATAATTTTTGTTTATTAATTAAATAACACATTGTTTTTTCCTATTTTGGTCAATATGGTAAATAGAGACTGACTTTCTTCTTCCGCCCTTTTCTGTCCTTTGCATAATTTTTAAATTTTCCTTGATTTCTTAATCACCCAGAGCAACTATGTTAAGATCTGGTTTGAAATCTTGTTATAAATTTTTCTTTTTAGGAGACTACCATTCACGGTTGCTCTGAAGTACAAGCATAGAGCATGTGCTTCCCTGCTTGATCCTTCATCAGCAGCACCCCTTGTTTGGCCATCCCCATTGAAGTTCATCAGCGAGCTCAATCAGGAAGCAAAGGCGTTACTGGAGAAGGCCTTGCTAGAAGCTAATAGGGAGAGGGAAAAGACCCTAATAAGGGAGGCTGATATGCTACCATCTCCACTGCATTCTGAAAGCAAAGATGATAATATTACCTCTGAGGTACAGCATCTTCCTTTTCTGACTACTTTAGTCCTGTTAAGTTTTATCTAAAGGCTTGGTTTGGTTAATGATTATAATTTGGTAGAGCTCCATACATTGTTCTTTGGACACATGAAAATTAGGCAATATTACTTCATCTGCAAATGCAATGTGTGGCCTTTGGAAGGATTTTTGCTTGTTAACTACATTTTCATTTCTGCAAGTAACTCTTGTCCTAATAGTACTTTTATTGCCTAGAAGTAGTCAGGCAGATTTCAGTGTGTCCCACTTGAAACTATGACAGAACCTCTGAGTGGATATTGTTAGGTTCACTCATGCATAACTCTTGCATTTTGATCTTGATTCTAGGTTTTCCAAGGACCTTAAATGAGTATAATTGATTCCTTGTGAATACAAGAAAATCCTTCCCTTATGCATGGATAGTTCAGAGGCTGTCAGAATGAAATAGCCTTCGTACTATAATATATTGTGTCAGTGCATGAGCATGGTCTGGTGTTTTCCTGAAATACATGGAATGAACTTTTTCTTTTCTAAAAGAAATAATAAATTACTTATTTTCTTGTTATTTCTCTTCATATAGGACAGTGACATGGAGTTATGTTGTATATGCTTTGACCAAGTGTGCACAATTGAGGTCGGACCTTGTGGCCATCGAATGTGTGCTCATTGCACCCTAGCGCTGTGCTGTCAGAAGAAGCCTGATCCTGCAACTGCTTGCTCCACTGGACCAGTTTGTCCATTTTGTCGAGGTGCCATTCTTCAATTAATTGTTGCCAAGATCAAGACCAATAGTGATACAGAAGTGGAATCCAGCCCTACAAAGCCAAGGAGATCAAGAAAATCAAATTTCAGTGAAGGGAGCAGCAGCTTCAAGGGCTTGCCGTCCATGAGCCCATTTGGAAGGATTGCTGGCCGCAATTCAGGAAAGATTGCTGCCGCCGAAAAGCAATGAGAGGGTTGTTGAGCGTTAGTAATTGTCGGTGGTTATTTTGCTTCCAAGCCAGCAGGAAATCACTATGGTTGAATAGTGGTTGTACATTTTCTATGGAATAGCAGGCTACATCAATGTCTTTTGAATTCATTTTTTCTCATTGTCCAAAGGATCACTAAGATCATGCGAGACAATAGATGAGCTAAATTCTTAAATGGTCTCTGTTTGAGGTTTTGTAATCTGATTCTCAGTTGTTTGGAACTGGAAGGAGCATCCGGACATTTGTGTTTTTTTACCAAATATCAAGTATAGTTTTCATGAGATAGAGGTAAATTTCCTTGCTGCTTGACTATGGTAAACGTACATGGATATATACACAAAGACACAGGCCGTATTCATTCATCACCTTTGTTGGGGAAGAAAATTGTTTTATCTTAATTAGAATGTTGATTTTCATTTCTTGAAGGCGGACTACTTGATTTTGCTTCATTCGAGCAGTGAACATCTGATGAAAAGTTTCAAGTCTTGCATGGTTTTTAGTCATCTCAACCCTTTTGGTTTTTTGTCTGGATTCATACTCAACCTGGAAGTTGTAAATTTGTGCCACTGGAGTTTTTGATGTTTTTTAAGTGGCTTTTTTTTTCCCCCATTGATAGACAAAGGAGCTAGATTTTTCCTGGCCGAGAAATTGGGGAATTGAAGATCAAACCTTGGCCTTCTACCTTATGGGAGAAATCTTGGATCATATGTCATTGGCTAATTTCTTTTTAATTTTAATCTAGTTGATTAGTTGCTGCAGAGGCCTCAATAAGGTAGAAGTTTGAGCTATCATGATCATTAGTCAAGCTCCGTCTGTAATACTTTCTCTTCACCAAATTTTTCTTAAATTTTTTTTGATAATGAGGTACTCTTGCCTGCCCTGAGAGATGTGCTTACTCCTTGAAATAAGATGGAAAAAAGGATGTGTCGTACTCATCATCATTTTTCATCATCAAGAATTATAATAACAGGCATAAAAATCACTTGCAAGTATTAACTTTCACAGGGGAATGGTAGGTCAAAATAACAAAACTTGTAAAGCTTCAAATTTATTGTCTTGGGCATATATTTATCTGTTTGAACTGTAAAAAGAAATGTGTTCCAGAGTCTCTTTTGAAACTTTATATTGTATTACTATTGTAAAGAACTGCACTCATCAGTGGCAAATGAAAGATACTTGAAATGAGTAACAAGAGGTCATCACTTATTGAGTTATCCGCACAAACAAGAGAAAACTATTGGTGCTCCATATCCATTGCTCTGTTCCAATGCCCCATTTGGCTCTTCTTCACTATCTTCACCAAATGAAGCAGATGACTGAGGAGCAACTTGTTCCCCAACAAATAGCGAGTTTGAGTCCTGAATTGGGGAGAAATCATTAGGGGCATAAATGGTTGGACATTGATTCCTTCTGCAAGTGTTAGCAGCTTTTCTCTCTGCTTCAAGGTAGTGACCAAGAGAGGGAGAATGATTCACGCTCACTGCATCAGTAGTTAGCTTTGAACAAAGTGAGAACAACCAAGGCTTCAGCTTGTGATTCTTTTTGTTGTCCTTGGAGGGTACCACCATGCTTTCCCTGGTCGATCTACGAGAGAGTTGCAGGAGGCTAGAAATACCAATGAGGCTGCCAAGTGTGATGCTCTTGCCATGGAAGAATGATCCAGTGGACTAGACCAAGCCACATGAAGTTAGTTAGCAAAATGGGTCATGAAAACTGCTATAAACATGCAGAATATATTCTAAATTTTCAATCGAAATTAGCATTATTATAGCAATAATTCCAGTATAGTTACTTGAAAAGAATCTATGGAAAAATGTTACTCAGATAATCTTCAGTATTTGATTTGTTTTAGAATATGATTACCCCTTTCTTAAACTGTTGAAGGGCTGTTTACTACTCACGGAGAATATATTTCAAAACCCTTTAACAGAAGACTTCACTTTCAACGAAGCGTTATTTCAATTGATTCCTACTTCAATGACAAACTGGTAACTAGAAAATGGCAAACTAAAGTAATATCATTGCCATCTTTCTTGGCATGATGAGCTAGGCCATGCTCTGGACCCCATGGGAACCAAGCAACTATTGAAGCACCAAAGAAGTGAAGGATCCAAAAGAGAGCGACAGGAGTGTTCATTACATATAGTTTCCTTTTCCTATTCAGTTCTCGTTTGGACTCATTCAAAAGTTCAAAAAGCTTCATCTTCATGAGGGAAATGAACACAAAGTACATGGTCAAAAGCCATGGTTCAAACCAGTAGGAAAGATTGAAGTATCTCAAATTTAAGACGGGCAACAACCTTTGGTTTTTTGTTTTTAATAAGTACATAAAACACATAAGGCATGCCCTGTTTTTTAGGGTTTTGATGTGACCAATAACGAAAAAGTGAACATTAGCGTGTTGATGAGAAGTGCAACCCAGTCACCCTTGGTAGCCATGGCAGGTCTGTATCATTGTAGTCATTATTTTGTACCAAAAAAGGCAAATCCAGATATACACAAAATGTTTGAGAAGCATTCTTTCAGTGGCTATGATCACTTTAATAAATAATAGAACAACTAAAATGGAGTCATCATTGGGTGTGAAAATACAAAAGGGGAAATGATAAAAACAAAAGCAGAGAGACAATAGCATGCGAGAAATATAGAAATTAAGCATACTCTCCCCCCCCCCCTCTCTCTCTCTCTCTCTCTCTCTCTCTCTCTCTCTCTCTCTCTCTCTATATATATATATATATATATATATATATATATATCACAATTATACATTTACTTAAAAATTTGTTTTGTTCAAAGAAAATTACGAACCTGTGTATCAAGATCTGAGGAAGAATCAGTGGAAGGGGTAGGAGAACCAGAGAGCATAGTGCTGAAGGAGACTGATCCAGAGAAATCACCATTTCTTAGCAACCCAATTCTCGCATTCAATAATCTCAACCCCAAAGGCCACCCTTCTTCCTGCATCAACCCAAAAACCCCAGAAAGGGAGAGAAAAAAAAACAGAATATAATAAATATGCTGCCATAACCCAAACCCTCCAAAATCCAAATGATTCAAAGCAATCCACTTTATGAAAGCGCATGATGTATAGGAAATAGCATCTATCTGTGAATTCACATTGTGTGTGTGTGTGTGTGAGTGAAGGAGGAAGTGAATGAGAGAGAGAAGAGAGTGGGAAGAAGATGGTACCTGTTGAGCCATTACTGTGTCTAGTGAAGGATATGGTGGAGTAGAAATGAGGTGATACCGGAAGAATGAAATACCAGGAAGAGTAATGAGAAGTCACCTCAGAGAAGGAACTGTCATTCGCAGATTGTACCCTCTGACCAACGCAACACCAAAAGGGTAGGATTCAACAAAATGAACAACACAAGGACAAAACAAAGGAATCAGCACTCTGCAGCAGTGGCATATAAAAATTTGAGCATGGTGGATGCAGATATAGACGTGAGAGCTTTTTGGTTGCAAGCCAAAGCAATTTAACCGCATTGGCATTGCCTCTGAAAGTCAAAAATAAGAGAGAGAGAGAGAGAGAGAGAGAGACAAAGAAGGGGGTGACGTGAGTGTGACTTCTTACCAGCTTTTTCTCTGAGCCTCTCTGGTTTGGGAGACAGTCACATTGCAGATGGTGGAGGCAGAGCAAGTGAGAATAATTTTTGTACCGCTCAAATAAAGGACGCATACACGACAGAGGGGGTCAGAAGAAGGCAACTTTTATTTTTTATTTAAAAGAAAAAAGAAAAAAAACTATTACTATTTGTTAGAATGAATCACGATTTTAAACTGTGAACGCGGTTATAAAAATTATAAATAATTAAAAAAATGTAACTGACAATTATAATTATAATTGTATTGAGGTTTTGAAAATTTTTATAATAATAAAATTATGATTGTAATTATAATTATGAATTGTAAGTTAAAATTATAAAATGAATAGTCACTAGTTACGGGAGTCAGGAAGAGATTGTTAGGAGGTAACTTTTTTTTAAATTTTTATATAACTCCATGATATATAATTGTAGTTAAATTTTAATTAATTGTTATTGATAATAGATTAAATTAAAATTCACATAATTTTTTTAATTGTACAATTAACTAAACAAAGTATGTAAATGAATGTTATTAATTAATCAATCAATGAACGAAATCAAAGAATTACAAGACTTAGAAATACATAGAAGATAAAGAAAATCATTAACAATATGTCAGTGAAGAGATTTGAATTATATGAAGGATAGTCATCAACTTAAAACCTTCCATTTTAATTATATTAAAAAATTAAAAAATAAAGTGAATGCAAGAATAATTAGTCTTCTATATATATATATATATATATATACACACACACACACACACACACTATGAAAGAATAATTAGTATTTGAAAAAGAGGATAGAGTGTTTCTTTATAGAATGACAATGGGAGAAAAAGAAAAGAGGGGGCATGACCTAACTAAATGTCCACTGCCACTAATGGATTTTATGTTTCAACTTTCAACCGTCCCTGCATGCAAGGAAAACCACTATTTTCCACCTTCCATCAGCTATGTTTTATGTACTGGAATGGAAGAGTAATGCCAACTATCATTTTTGAAGTATGAAATTAAATATGTCACATAGGGGCCTCAAATCCTTATAAATAATAATAACAGTACCTCATGAGGCATGGGACGTCCAAGGAAGGGAACACTACATTACACATATATTATATAACAAAAATGTGTTTTTTTAGAATTCAATTTTTATTCACTTTCAGTATAAAATATTTTTTATATTATTATTTAATTACATATTATTAAATATTTAACTTTTTAAATAATTATTATCTTAATTATTTTTTTTAATAATTTAATAATTTATGATTAAATAATAATATAAATTTTTTTATACTGACAATAGATTAAAATTAAACTCTTTTTTTAAATTATGATCAAATAAATTCTAACATTTTTTAATTACGATCAAATAAATTCACAACTCTGATAGAGGATGCTTCTAAACATGAAAGGTTTTAAAAATTTCGATGCTTTTAATGTTGCACTTCTGGCAAAATAAGGATGGAGATTAATGAAATATCCTAACTCCCTAATGGTTAAGGTTCTCAAAGCACAATACTTTCCTAGACATGATTATCTTAATTAAAGCAAATTTGGGATTCTCTCCTAACTACACACGGAGGAGTATTCATAATGCATCTTGTATTAGAATCAGTCAAGCCATTCGTAGTTGTATTTTCATGCAACTAACAGGGTGGCTTATGCTCTCACAAAACTTGCTTGTAATGTTTCCTAGTATGGTTTGTTTGGAAGATGCTCCAGCAGACATTAGAACTCTTGCTATGCTGGATATCTTCCCAGTACCCTATTTCCTTATAATTGAATTTTCATTTCCAAAAAAAAAAATGATGGCTTCGTAGGCCCACATACACATCGGTATCTTAAACAAATAGGGGCATAGATCTTTACCTAAAATGACATTTCAAGGGGGAAAAGAAAGGTTTTCTTGGCACTTTCTGAATACTATTGTAATGTAATTACAATCTCAAATTTCTTTCATATTTGTTTGTCTGTATAAAACAAAACATTGCTGATAACTAGTAATGCTGTCCGTATCTTGAAAACATTTTTATAGTGTTTCTCTTGTAGCGAGGTATGGCTTTTCCACCATTCTGGTTATTGGGTCAATGAGAATGAATTATGCAGCTTTACAAACAGAAATTAAACTAATCCAGAAGGTTCAAGTTGGATTTTTGTTTTGACGTTAAAGAACAGAAAAATATAACCAGATATAAACAAAAATTTGTTGCATTATATCCTGACTATTTATCTCAGATTGGTGTAACAGTGATCTGAATACTACTGCAAGCCCATATAATCAATTAGGCATCGCTGCTAATCTTCAAAATATGCATATATTTTTGTGATTTTGTCAAAAACACTTGAAAATGCATGAACTAAAGATCACAAATCAGTGTCACATTACTTTAACCATCTTAATGGAACACATACAAAAATCTACAAGAGGAAGGGAACAACAGATATGATTTGACTCAGCTGTGCTGATCCAAGATTCACATGAATGACTCAGCAGAGACAGCCATGATTATGATGCTAGATTGAATAAATCAATAAAAGACTACTTTAAAACTAAATATTTTCACATATGGAAATGTCATTAATCTGAATAAAGCTTCTATTAAAAGAAAGTAACCTTTTAGTTTAATGTATAAATTAAATCATGTAAGGAAAGGAGACAAAATTGAAGATGCATTGAAGAGCATAACTAAATGCTCTGAGGATGATCCAGTCTTGGCATATATTGGCTGACTAAAAGATTATGAGGCTATCTCAAAGCACATGTAAAGCAGCTAAAGGCAATACAAAGTTGCAGCAAATGATTGAAAATATAATTAGGAAAAGGGACATACTTGGAAGAGAAATCAATTGAAGCTACCAAACAAGAAACATACTGCATGAATGCGTGAATCACAAACTCAGCATGCTGAACATTGCAATTTCCGTCAAACTCAATATTCTTGTCTCTGATTTTATAAGAATTATTGAAGTAACAAGATATCATTCTCCTACTTACAGAAAACACATGCACCATGTTACGTCTAAGTGTGTCATTTTCAGAGAAAAGAGAAGACAAACTTTGTTTACCTGACCTTTTTATGAAAGGATTCCCCAAAATCAAAGTATCATCAGTTTTCTCCAAGATCTGTCTATTGAAGGTACAACAAAGGATTGATTTAGGTGAATCCTAGGAGAAAAAGGAATGACACCAGAGGAACTATTGTATCTTCAGATACTTGTGCATAAATTTCTGTGGATATATTTTTGGGTTGTAATATGCAAAAACATGGACAAACAAAAATCGAAGTGCATTAAAACTTAAATACTAAAATCCAAACTCAGAACATCTGCTATGTACCTTCATTTACAATTGCTATTAACAAATAATTATACTGAAGATTAAAGGCCTTGATTTATCTAGGCAAATGGGCTAATGTGAGCTAAGGTTGTTGAGAAAATATGGTTTTAAGCAGAGCAGATTTTTAAGTTGGCAAGTGGCTACTAGCTAGTTATGTGAAGATTTGTTCAAGACCATGACACGAGGAACAGAAGCAGTAAAAAAAGGGAAGGGAGGAAAAAGAAATCACGGTCACCAAGCTTCCCAATTAATGGTAGACAATAGACAGAAAGCAAGGAGAAATTTTATTTTGGATCATCTATTATTAAAGGAAGCCTCACAAGTAAAGAGAAATTATGATTTCTTCCCCACTTTATGTAACAAAAGTCTAGACTCATTGATATACTATTGTCTACTACAACAGACCTTAAAATGTTCCTTTAATACAATTTTATTTGTTTCTCATTATCTCTTCCATTCTGTATCTGCTTTAGGAACAAGTCAACTTTGTGACATATGGCTTATGATAATATTGGCATTCTGTAGATATTCACACAAAATTTGGTGCACTTTGCTGTAAATAAATCTGGAGTAGCCGAATCTGTTATTACAGTCATATTTGTATTATGCAACTCATCATTAGCCATCTCTTTTAGCATGCTTTCTCATAGCAGAACCTGTAGACATGCCTTGCAGTGACAGTGAGCAGTGACAGCAACTCCAACCCAACAGTATGCAATTAAAACAGAAGCTCCACTGGTCTGACTCGAAGTAGGCTAAGCTAGTTGTGCTTTGGGGTGTTACAATTGATATTCTTGGTTTAGACTATAAATTGGTGACTTTCACCAAAGTATATAATTGCAGAAATGGCCATGTAGGTAAGGACTAGACTAAAATTTAAGGTAGTGCCATATTAAATTAAATATAGGTTGGTAAAAACTAGAGGTAATTAAAAATTTTGGAATGAAAGATGTTTTACATTTGGAATACCAAGAACATAAGATGGTTAAAAGTGGAGTACAACTCATATTCATTTAGCCTTTACAATTTTTGGCCTCTTTTCCTACACTATGAGAGTGACTTGAATATAACTTTTCACTAATTTTTCACCCTCTACTAAACGGCCAAGAGTTAAAAAATTAAATGTATTCATCCCTCTCCATTTTCCACCTTCCGAATTTCCACATTCCATACTATACATACCGCAAGGAAACCTAAAATTTAATATATTGCATCATTCAACCAAGAAATGTCAAAAGAAGAAAGATCTTGGAAGAAATACCTGGATGTGTAAGAACCAGATGAATCTTGGCAATTTCTATATATCCACAAGCTATTGTTGCAACAATTAAGTAGAAAGAAGAAGGAACTGCTCAATGTAATATATCTAATCTTCCATGCTCCCCCTTGTTTGTCAATTTTTAATGTCATTTGTATTGGAAAACTAATATATCACTTTTCTGCGGCTCACTGTACAACACTATGAACATATCAAGAAAAGCTACAACTAAAAGTACAAGCGCTGCTTGAGGCTACACATCCAAGAAAACATAAATGAAAAATGCTTAATGCACTGTAACTAATCTTTCTATTTCCATTCTTTTTCCCTCTCCATTTGTCAAATTTGGAAGATATTTGAATTTTCTTGTATTTGTCTGAAACTGTTTTGTCACTTACTTTACAATACTGTCAAGTTCTTGACAGGCAAAGGGATACATATCAAAATTGTCACAAAATATGCTAATCTCATGAGAAAAAAATTGAGACTTTCATCATCATGTGTCATTCCTGCATTTCAATGTGCGGGACTTCCATCTGTCTTTCTGTGTCCATGATGAATGCTTACTCTAGGACAAAAGCTTTGTCTTAAGGAAAGAAAGGAAAATATGCTACTAGGTTTTACGATGACAAAAACTGTTATGTGGGGCCTCAGAAAAGATTGGCTTGACGGTTCATCCTTCGAGGTAGCCCAAAATTTTGATAACATCTAATTTCACCACCAAACCCGGCTGTCACAATTACCAAGCCCCATGCTGAAGGATGAATTGTTGTGGAACCATGGCTACTATCAAGTAATGAATAAGAGGAAGACCAAGATGCAGATGATGGAGTGGCAGCAGCAGATATAGAAGGTGAATCACCATACCTACTTGAGGCAGAATCTGAAGTAAATGACTCACCAATTCCTGAATCCGTGAGCAAAATTGCTTCAAAGTCTTCCTCTGCTGGACTTGAAGAACTTTCTATGGTATGGTAATTACTTTTCTTGGGAAGAGGGGCCAACATTCTCTTACTGTTTGCAAATGAGTCACCAATTCCTGATTCTGTGCTCGAAATTGCTGCAGGGTCATTCTCAGGGGAAGTTGAGGTAATTTCTGTGGCATGGATATTACTCTTCTTGTGAAGAGGTGGCAGCATTCTCTTACTGTTTGTACCAGCAGTGCTGCCATCTCCACAACTAGAAGGCGCTTGAGATGTGGCATAACGTTTTGAATGCCTTTTGGAATGATGCACAGGCACTGGCGGGGGATCACCCCTAATGGTATAAGGCCATGGTATTGCTACTGAAACATCTTTACATTGGAAGTGTTCATGAGATCGTGTAACAACCACATTTCTACCTTTCCCTGAGCCTGCATTTCGAGGCTCTTCATGCTTCCAGACATACACTTGAGAATCTTCACTGGCACTTATAATATATCTTCCATCTGGACTAAATGAAGCTGCAATTTGGCTGTTTGCATTTCGAAAACCTGTTGACCAACATTCAACACCATTATATTGGCTAAATAGACACATGCAGAAATTAAGCCATAATTTAATAGGCGAAAAAATAGTTTTAAATAATCTGATTTAGCACCTTTAAACTTATGAACAACTTGAGAACCATCCAAAATTCTTATCCTGGAATCAGCTGAAGTAACAAGCACTTCTGATGGATAGCCTGGAGCAAACTATAAAGATACAAATTCAGTAAGTTTTCTTTCCTGACACAAAACAACTTCTGATGGCAGGAAAACCGAAGCCAGCTTATTGCACATGCAGATGAGAATTACCTGGAAACCAGTAACCTTTCTTAGGTGAGATTTCTTCTTGCGTCGAATCTCAATTGTGCTTGTTTGACTTAATTTGCAATCTGGTTGACCATATAGAAATGGGAATTAACAACTTAATGTAAAGAATATGAAATTATATGAGTGAGATAATATGGTAAAATTCTGAATAGATTCCAAAACGGTGCAGACTGACGTAAAAATATGAAGAACAAACTAGTGGAGCAACTAACACCTTCTATGCTATAAGTACGACAGCTCCCTTTATGTGTACCAACAAAAGCAGCCTACAATAATGAAAATATATGAAACAAAGGGTCAGAACCGATGTATAATTGTTAAATTTTGTTTTGCTCATCCAAGTTGATTCAACTGAGATTTCTCTTAAAGTTATTGAGACTACTACTATAAAGAAGAGAATTGATTACATGAAGGAATGACTGTACAAAGGGTGGGAGAAGAAAACCATACATGACCATCAGGTGTATAAGAAACTGCAGTAACCATTTCATGGATATCAGTCCAATCCACGACATGACGTTCGGGGATGCTCCATATTCTGACCTTAGCATCAAGGGAGCCACTTATGAAATAATCATCGTCTATAGGATTGAACTGTATGCAGGTTACTGCCATATCCAATCCCACATTAAAGAGGAAGCAGAAAAAGCAATTAAGTAAAAGTCATATGCAGCATATCAGCAAAGAATGGGAAAAAAATCATGTAGCATATTAACATGGTGGACCAAAGTCAGAACATCTCACCATAGTCATTATGAGCAAACAACTTCAAGCAAGTCTTAGTTTCCAAGTCCCATAATCTCACTGTTTTATCCATTGAAGACGAGAGAAGTAGCTACAAGGGAAAATGAAAATCCATCAAAACTCAAACTTCTTATTGTCTGCCTGCATACAACATCTATAAAGTTCTTGAATTTTCTGTGCTGACAGCGATACTTACAGAGGAGAACATTTAAAACATTTAGTCATTTACAAAGAATCTACAGAGGAGAACCAAAAAACAATTAGTGGAGTGGTAGAAAACCTTACTTGAGATTTGGACCAGGACAAATCTAAAACATCATCCGAATGACCATGGAAAGAGCAATATGGTCTATCAGAAAGGGAGAACACGGTTTCAGGCACATGAACATATTCCGGAATCATGTTGCCTCTTTTGCTTCCAATTTTTCCCTTCTTTTTCTTCTCACACGATAACGATGGAGACTCTGCTAGTACAGCTCGGTCAGGGGACGCACGCAACGATGGATGAATAGGAGTGAGATTTCCTTCCTCTGGCCTCAAGGACATAATCTCGCATTCTTGCACTTCCCACACATGAATCACTTTATCCTCTCCAGCACTGGCTAGAAAATGCCCGTCCCAGCTGAACTTAATGGTCCAAATGCAGCCCTCATGAGCCTGAAACTCTTGACACAAATGCAGAGCAGAAAGCTCCTTATGTGACTTGCCACTTTGCCGAACTCGCACCCACTGATTCTTGGTGGGTTTCGCCTCCGTCACTTGCTGCTGCTGCACTTGCACGGGCGCTTCTCTTTCTCGCTCGCCGATGATCCCACTTGCCGCGCCCTTTATGTTCTTCAACAGTGCAGCCCCTCTTCTCTTGCTCATTCTCAAGCTCCTGGAAATGTAAGAACTCGAGGAAAGTTTCCTCCCAGAGCCGTTGTTCCTCGCGATATTTGCGCGCTTCATTAGCTCATTGACAATAGGGGAGTGCCCAACAATCTTCTCAAACTCCTCCATTGTTAATTGCTTCCCTGTCTGCAAATCACTCAGCCTGTTCCACATCCCATCTTCACCATATTCGTTGACAATAAATTCCTTCCCGGTATCCAAATTCTTTATCAAAAAGAATGCCCCTACTCCTGCATCGGTCGTCGCCGATGACAGTTTCCCGCCGTGCCTCTGCAACTGCCCTGCCTTACCAGCATCTTTTGCGGTCGCTCTGCTTCCATCATTGTACGGGATCATCCGAGGCCGAGGAACAGCTATTTCCGTGGCGGTTCTAGTGAGGCGCTGCTTTGAGATCTTTCCTATCAATTCCTCTTTTCTGGATTTTGTTGTAGAAAGTGAATCAATTTCTCCGTCTGAACGCGACCGAATCATAACGAATGAAACAGGGGAACGCTCTGTTTTCTGTTCCACAGAAACAGAGGAAGAAGTAGTAGCAGTACCAGCACCAACAGCAGCAGAAGCAGCAATCATCAGCAACAAAAAGGGTCGTCCCAGAAGAAGAAGGAGGAGGAAGATTGTGGCCATTTTCGAACTTCTTCGAAATAGCGCTACCAAGCTTACCGCTTGTAGCCTTCAAAACTTCTTTGTTCTCATCTAGACCCATACCATGAAGCAATCGTTTTCGTCGTTCTGTGATTGATGCAGGGGCAGCCATCCATATTCCATAGTCAGCACCGGTAGCCGCCGCCACGGGGACAGGCCCCGTTTGCGAAAACGCTCTGTATCTCTCGGAGTGGACGGAGGAGATGGCGGAGGAAAAGGACAAGCGGCTGTCGTCAAAATCCTCATCTTCATCCGAGGAAGAAGCAAGGTCAAGGGGAACGACGGAGGAGAGGCGGTCGAAGGACTCGAAGAAGCGGTCGTTATTGTCGTCATCGTCGCCGAGGCCATCCCAGTTCATGGTGAACGTTCTCCGGCGTTCCATGGCGGCGCACCGGTGGCGGAAGGAGGGGCTGGAAAATGGGTCGGTGAAGGAGCGAACGGAAAGAAGGTGCTCGATTTTTTTTTCCCCTTTTTTTGGTTTGTGTTTTTGTTTGTTGTGCGTGAGTTTGGGAGCTGAGAAAGTGGAAAAGAGAAAATCAAGGGAAGAAGGAGAGGTTGGTTACCGTTACGGGTTTTGGAGGCAAAGAAACGGTCAACGGGTCGTTGTCGCTTCTTTCAGAGGACTGTGTTCCTTGTGTTTATCCGAAGCCATGTCATGCTTTCGGTTGTGAACATGCTTGTCACTTCTTGCCACGTTTTGTGAATCTTTCACTTGCAAAATGGGTCGTAGGTCAACTTGTCCTTTTATTTTGTCAATTGTTCTATTCCCTCTTCTATTTTGGTAAATATTTTTAAGAGATTATTCTGATATTTATTTTTTAAAAAATTAATATTATTATTAATTACAAAAAAGTTATTCATTATTAATGTAAATAATTAATAAATATTTAACTACTCATAAAAAATATGAATGCCCTCAAAGTATGGTAGTAATTTCCAATTTTTAGATTTGTATTTCCTTTCAACATATTTAAAATTCTTTTGATGCTTATTTTTCACTTTTTTGCCATCTTTTACTTATTTGAAAAAAATATATATTAACTTGAACATGAACTCTACTTAAATTCTTGTCCAACCCAATCACTTGGATATATATTATATATATATATATATATCGATTTGAGTGAATAAAAAAAAGAAAACAAAAAGAGAATATAAATATTTTTTTTTGCTATTATTGAATCTATTGTATAAATTATTATAATTTGAACTCTAATTTCTTTTCCAATGTATCAAAAAACAAAAACTCTAAAATTCAATTGTCCTTATCTAAGTTTTAGTATTCCTCAACTTAGTTCAGTCTTCTTTTTCAAATTTATAAAATGTAATCGTATTCATGTTTTTTGAAATACAGTTAAATGATAAGAAGAAAAAAACGAAGAAGCTTGACATGTTACATCTCTTGATAAAGAACTTTTCTTAAATATATATTAAGTTTAAAGATTGCATAGTTAACTTGTCAATTACTGTAATAACTTCAATAAAAAAGGGGAAAAGAAGCCAAAATCAACAACTTCATAAGAAGACTTACCCAAGCAATAAGCTCTAATCCTGATCCTGAGCCATGGAGTCATAAAGCAGAAATTTATAATTGAGACACGCACATACAATTTATGGTGAAAATATGATGCTATAAATTTTCCTTGAGAAAGAAAGCAAATTCCACTAATAAAGCATACCTAAAAAGGTCTCACTTGGTGAATCCTACAGACATACATACAAGTACTTTTATTAGGCATCAAAGCTATTATTTATTACTCTTACTTTGGTATAATTAAAAATTTAAATGCCTGAAAATAGATTTAACATTATAAGTTATCTTCTTCCATACTTATCCATCAAATAACAGTGAATGGAACTTGTCATTTTAACATGAGGTTCAAATAGAAATATGTAGTTAAATGATTCATGTAAAAAATCAGTAGAGGGATCACCTATCTGCATACAAGCATAGGCTATGTGATAAAATGCATTCGTATCACTATGGTACTAGTTTTTCCTGAAGAAAGTCCTGCAAATCAAGTTAGATAGGAATAAATATATATATGACTGCTACCATTAACCCAACCCCAGTATAAGGACGTTACAAATAGTTAGAAACCTGGAGTAGTTGCATACACTGTGATTGAACTTCTGTGAGAAAAGTATGTTACTTACAACTACAGAGTGCATATGTTTGCTTTGAAACTAATCCAGAAGCTTAGTTCTAGGAAGCCTTTGAAGGGTTTTAATATAATCCTATTAGTCAAAAACTAAGTTAGCTATATAAGCTCATCAAACATGGCAAATTGATGAGGAAATTTTTTGAAGGTGTTCAATCAATTAATAAGGAAGCTTGGAAAGTACCAAAGTTTCAATAGCTTCTTGAGAAATATCAACATCTTTTGCCTGAAGTCCCCTTAAAGCTACTTGAAATTCTTTTTCAAGGCCAACCTTTCCCTGAATTTTTTTTTTTTTTTTATTTAGTTTGCTAATTTGCATTGCTATCTCAACAAATGTTATCTTGTCAAGAAAACTTCAAGGAAGCACACTCAAAAGTAGTCATTTTCAGGACAATGCTGCAACATACATGACCATAAAATTGAAACAAATGTAATTCTAATAATATTTCAGTATAAGTATGACTCTTTCCATTTACACAAAGTTTGCAGATTTCTTTCCGCTGGCCTTATGTATCATGCCATACATGATCCACTCCGAATAGAATACCTCTGAGATTGTATTAAAGAAAACTGCATTGCTTTGCCATTGCAATTTTTGGATGACAAGTTGTTGACCATGAATAATAAACTGTATAATAACATCTATAGAATGTATAATAACATTAGAGATACACTGTATAATAATATCTATAGAATGTATCCCTGTATACAAATGGTTGTCTTTGTAATTAATCTCTGATAGTAAGTAGAAATACCATTCAAAAAGGAAATTGAAACACTCTGGTTTACAGTCATATACCGAATGCAAGTCCCTCTACTAATATTCATAAGCTCATTTGAAATATTTGTAGGTTAAGTAAAGAGAAACCATGAACCCAAATACATAAGTCAGCCTTGGGGATAAGCATTTCCAAAGAATGAAAAATACAAGGGAAAAAAGCAGAGAAAAAGAGACTAGATAAGAAGGCCTACATTGGTGATGATGTTCAAGTTCTAGCAAGCAGCTTCAGCTCTTTCCATTGCTGAATTAAACAATTCCATGCAGTACTTTTCCATAGCAGTTATAACACCAGTGGAAAAGACATATCCTACAAAATATATATAGTTGCAGTTACCAAAATTAGTCAAAACCAAGAAAGAGAATGTAGCAGAGAATAGCCACAAATAATAATAACACCAAGCGTCTCATAATTGTGAGTGTGAAGAAAGTAAAACTTGCAGCATCGATGGAGTAGGCACTTTGTCATTTTTCCCCCTCTTTTCATCATCCTAAAATAATTAAATGGAATATCGAAAGGAATATTGTTGTCGGTAAGGTTGAAGACAATAATATGATAATTATTTAAAAAAGAAAGATATTGTTTTTATTTGACAAAAATAATCCAAAATGTTATTATCCAAAGAAATTTGTATTCTTCTACATCCCATGCAGTAAGCCAATATCTGCAATGGCAACCAAGTTAATCAAAGGGGCCAAACATTTGTTTATGCTGAAAATACTATTCCATTTTAGGGATGGGACTCTATCATGATTATGTGCTTTGTTTAGAGCATATATAACTCGAGTTTGTTAAAACTTCAAGGGAAACCTCATGAAAATGGAAGATCTAAACATATAAAACAGCAGGAATCCAGTTGAGCGAATAACCTGAATATTCATGCACAAATGTACCGAAAGGTAAGCACTTGCTAGTAGGGGAAAATTTGGAAACAGGCTGGCAGAGTCTAGAGATGCTTGGCAAAAAATGGAAACTCGACACACTTTCAGTGGCTAACTATCGGAGTATGTTTGGTTTAACTTTTAGAACTCCAAAACCGTAGTTTGGGCAAAAGCTCCATGGTCTTGGGATTTTCAAAAGCTAAACTAAACATACACTGGTTCTTTGAGCCATAGGTCACCAAGAAACGTAAGTTACCACATATCTAATCACCATAAAAGTATCACGTCACTGATATTTAAGTGAAACACATATTCCTTTTCTAGTTGAAGGCTTGAAGCTGAATTTGCCACTTCTTACCATCAATCCTTATGAACACTATGCACATCTGCACGCGGAAGAATATTAGTGACCCAACCACATGTTCCAGCAAACATTTTGGTCTTGATGTCCTTCAGGACTCAAGCAACCATCATAAAGTGCAAACTGCAAAATCTATTATGCATATATATCACACGGTGTTTAGTGCTCCACCTATCCATGGAGTTTGGTTAATTTTCAATATTTAAGTAGTACAAATAGCCTTTTTAATGAATATATTTTGCAAAATTAGATCTTCAATCAAGGCAAAAAGGGACGAGACTAAGAGGAGCACCAGCATGGGCCAAAGACTTTCAGTGCTGAGTTGAAACCTGAGCTGGACTTTGCAGTTAATTCAGTTTATAAATTAGTTAGTTTGTCAATCACTTTGTAAATTAATTGATTGTACACTAGCTGGAAATAAGAAGTATAAATAGGCATGTATGAGTAAACCAAAGGTAAGTGAAATGTGAATGAAGAAATCTTTGGGAGTTTATCTCTGACTCGATAGCATAGAGGGGTTTATCAATGATATCAAGTTATTAACATCTTCGAACCAGAGTTTCCAAAACTGAAAGGAAAGTTTGGGTCTTCATCAACGATAAGAATTTTCAAACCAAAACCCACAGTCATAAATTTGAAGAAGATAAAAAGTTAGTGTCTCTCAACCATGTGTGCATGTAGCTGTAGAATTAGAATAGAAGAATGAGAAAGGCAAAGGGTGCACGTGAGAAGACAATGAAAAAACACCACTAATTCATAGCTGCTAAGCTGCTAAGGATAGTAAAAAAGAAAGATTATTAGGTGTTCAAAGAGTAAGACATTTTTACGCTAGCCGTATTAGCTTTGTAGGCTATTGTTGTATACTTAAATTACTATTTTTGAAAGACAGCAATGAAAAATGATGGCAATTATATTTATATATAGACTAAACTATTATTTTGGTCCTTCAAATATTCACTTGATATCAATTTGGTCCTTCAAAGATATGTGACATCAAATTAATCATCTAAAAATTTAAAGTGACATCAAAATAGTTCTTCAAAGATATGTAACACCAAATTAGTCTTCAAAAATTTAAAATGATGTCAAAGTGATCCGTTCGAAAGACTATTTTAAATGACTATTTTAATGTCACTTTAAATATTTAGAAGACTAACTTGATGTCATGTATCTTTAAAGGATCAAATTGATGTCAAATATCTTTAAAAGATCAAATTGAATGTCAAATGAATCTTTAGAGGACCAAAATGATAGTTTAGTCTTCTATATATTACTTTTGTTTCAAATAGTTTTGTATTTGTTAAGAATGTAGCACAAATACTTAAACTTAGGTAGAGTAAAGACACAAAATGCTAAACCAAGAAATTAAAAACAAAGCAAATCGAACTGTCCACGATCAAACTTTTTATATTGATAATTGGTCAGAATTTTGAATAAACTAGTGAGCAAAATATAGTTTCACTCTCTCAAAGATACATCATTTATTAATTTCGTTTCTTAAAAAATTAATTTTAACGATTTAGTCTCTTAAATTTTAAATTTACAACAATTTAGTCCTTTTGAGGGACTAAAATGATAAAATTTAAAGAAACAAAAGGATGAAATTTGTGAGTGATTTGAAACTTGAGAGACTAAATAGATAAAATTAATATTTAAGGAACGAAATTAATAAATGATATATTTTCTGGAACTAAAAATAAATTTTATTCTAAATTAATTAAATCTATCCAGCTTTCCTCTCCAAGTGAAAAAAAGTTCAATTCAAATAAATATAAAATTAAAACATAAAAAAGTATGAACTGTTCAATTTTATACTTGTAATATTGATATGCACGTAAGATCAGGTTAATAATGTATAATGATTTGATAAAGAAAATCGCATGTTCGGATAAGTTAGTCAATAAAAGTTAAATTTTGGACTTTGAGACAGAGGTATAGAGGCCCAAGTTGGTGAAAGT
Source organism: Castanospermum australe (assembly GCA_019955255.1). Classification (NCBI taxonomy): domain Eukaryota; kingdom Viridiplantae; phylum Streptophyta; class Magnoliopsida; order Fabales; family Fabaceae; genus Castanospermum; species Castanospermum australe. The sequence continues at coordinate 550,795 of NSJW01000381.1, read as the reverse complement.
AAACCAATACAAACAAACCTGTTACTAAATTGATTGATATTATTTTTGGTATGTGATGGTTGTTTCCGCGATGCACAGAGTAATTAATTGGTTAGGTTTGATTCTTGAAGCAGTTTAATGGATTTGGTTAGTACAATGCCAGCAATCGAACGAAATCCAACTGGTCACCTCTAATAAAAAAAAATTATTATAACAGGGGTTGAATATATATCACTTTTCGTTTTTTCTTTTATGGTAATTAGGCTAGCTTTCGCCTCAATTGAAATTAAGTCTTGTTCTAGTTAAATACTGAAATACATTCTTTTGGTGTGGCTCAATCCAAAGTTGACAATGGATTCTAACGAGGGCTATTGAGAATACTTGCAATGACATTCCGACGATCCGGCCAGTGAAAGTAGGATAAGTGTTTATGCTTGCAATGAGAATGAATGCTCGCCTGTTGTCTTCCTTTTCTTTTATGCATGCACTCTCTGTCGAGGTAACCATTCCTTAGTAGATATCATGGGTGGTTTCTCCGTTGATTATAAAAGTGATAATTAGATCCATTAATTCATGATCTATTAATTTATATCTAAATTCAATCTAATCTATCTAATTATAATAATAAATTTAATATATTTGATTAGTTTTATATAGTTAATGAATGACTAATAGACTAATCAAAATATTTGTAAAATATCCAAATAGTTTGAAAAATAAAATTTATTTGGACATAAAAAAAGTTTAAATACATCTAATTAGATATAGATAGATTATAAATTAGATATCAATCTATTAACAAGTTATCCATTAAAATGGATTAATAAATGAATTGAATATTCGTTCATTAAAGAGGTCATAGATAGATTAGATTATCTTAATAATTTTTTAATGAATCCTAAATGAATCATTCATTTATTTTTATTCATACATCAATGATTTAATTCAAAACTCATACAATTCATCCATTTGCTGCTCCTAATTAATTCGTGATAACCTCTCGTATAGTTAAAAGAATAACTTCGAATTGTGATTGGGATGCATATGGCAAGGTAGGTCAAAAGTTGAATTGGCGAAAGTCTTGGATGGTACAAGTCTTTTTACAGATGATCTTAAAAGTTCAATCCTCATATCAATCTGGTATATTTGAAATAATTAATTTTTAGTTGCTAGTCCAATATTCAAATCCAAATAGTAAAGACAGTGGGTACATCTTTTTCATCTTTAAACTAACTTATTGAGTTATATTTCTTTTGTTATTGATTTGTTTTTGGTGAAGATATCTTTATTTTGCAAGATAATGAAATATATTTTTGTGAAGAGAAAATGAGAGACAGAAGCAGGACTTGAATGTTCAAAGTTGAAATTAATCTTTTATCTTACTTCATAAATCTCAAATAATCTGAGAAAAAATAATAATAATAAATAGATATAAACTTCATAGAAACTAAAATATTTACACTTTCAGTTTTTATACCACTTTTCTTTTATTGGGAGTGATTCTTTCAGAGGGCTCAAAAACCGGTTTCCCTATAAAACAATTGGACAAATTCTTGTGCAAGAATTAGATTGGACAAATCTTATACTAAAAAGTGTGCAATTGTCATTTTTCAAAACTATTTTGTTGTAGGCATATATATTGAGAAGAAATTTAACTTCACCCATATATTTAGTCATGTTAATTAGTTTGTTGTTTGTTTCATTATATGTGATTGATTGCAGAGTAAAAATTATAGAGCACACACTCATGATATGTGTGAGACCCACAACACTAGCTACATAGTATTCATAGTAAAAACACTCAAGAGTATATATGGGAACTACAATTCTGTAGCCGCACAAAAATGTTTCAGAGGGGAGGGGATTAACGTGGTGAGGATATATAGTTTACTTCACACTTTTAAGTAAAAAACCAAGAGAAAGTATATAAACAAAAAATCAAGAAATATTTTTCTGTAGATTGGGAAGTCACTACTAGTGCCGATCTTTATCTGAATTTTCACCCAACCTAAATTGTGACGAGAATTAATTTGCATCTTCATTTCAATAATTAAGCTTAAATATGATAAACATGTTACAACAAATTAATAAAAAAAAAGCCATATGGAATCATATAGCTTCTGATATAATTTGAAGTTCTTCCTACATAATAGAGCATTCATACTTGTGTTTAACTTTTTTTCTTTTGAAATTAAACCAGTCTACTACGGCTTGTAGAATACAAATTTGATTTTATTTTAATATTTATACATAAATTAACAAGTATTTCTAATCTTGGAATTTGAGCTTCACCATCCAATTATTCTTCAATTGAAACTTTGGATTACCACAGAGGAAATGTCTCCATAAAAAAAAAAAACATAACAACGTTATTTAATTTATACATCATTTTTATTACACCACTTTTATATCATTATTCTTTTTAGATAAAAAATAAAAGAAGCACTACTTTTATACCATTATTTTTTATATAATAAAATAAAAAAATACATATTTCTCCCACTACATGCGATGCAAGAAAATGTAATCATTCCAGCCATGACAAAAACAACTGCTTCTGCATCTTCCTGTATATTTTATGGAATCCGAAGACAACTTCTCCAAGCGTAAAACGGAAGGAAGAATCTCTCAGAAGAACAGAGAACCAAATTAAAATGAAATCCCAATCTAACTTACACTTTAATTAAGTGATGAATCTTGATCTATCAGAATAAATTTTCTTCCTTTAGAACATGGCTGATAACAGCTTCATTGGTACAAAAGAAGCTGGTCGGATAAGTAAAGTTAGGAATTCTGCGACTGCCACAATCAGACATACACACCCTTCTCTCTCTCTCTGTCCATACTTCACATTGATCTTTTGACAACCTTTAACTTTACACCATAACAAGTGCTTTTAAGAACATCAATTAAGATCTCATCAACAAGAGAAAACAAAAAGTTCAAAGCAAATAAACCACCAAAACAAAAACAAAAACAAAATTCACTTGCCCTTAATTGCACCTATATGATATACACACTCTGGTTTAAAATTTCGTTTCACAAGCAGCGACAATATCTTCGTAATGGCAATTACATTCGTATTAATCCCCTTTTTTTTATAATTTTTAGTTACAACTACAATCGCAATTTAATACTATGATAGACTCAAAAACATGAAAGGCATTGTTTTTGCACCAAAATTACATCACTTTGGCTCCTCCCTTCGAACTTTCTTGGTGCTTTGGTGTGAATCAGAAAATGGGTTACGTTGAATTGGGAACAATAATTCAACTTCTTTTGACAGATCAGGCGGGTGTCTGCAGCCGCAGGGACTGTGGTTTGCTTTCCTTTTCAGAGATGGTTTGGGCTTTCTGGGTGCAGGTGGGCATTGCTTGGCCACTGGGATTCTGTGTTCCAACGAAGTTGGAGTTCTGCACCCATCTTCTTCATCTTCCTCCTTGAGTTGCTCTCTTGATGATGGGGCACTGACCTCTGAATCTGATAGCTTGGATAGTACTATTCTAGTCTTGCGGCTTCGTTCTTCTTTTTCTTCACCTTCTTTCTCCTCCTGATACTCGGAACTGCTTGAAATCAGGCTTTCATGGCACTCAGTTTGAAACTTCAACGTGGGTCTCTGCAAAATCTCGAAATTGCTCGACTCTTCTTTGCCATCTTTGATAAGGAAGAGCTCTGGATTTGACATGCTTGCGAAGAAGATGTGCTCGATTTCTGAGTACATGAAGCCAACGCTGCTGATGAAGAGTATAAGAAGAAACAAAGGAAGAGCAAGATAAGGAGTGATAGAAAAAAAAGAGAGGAGTTAGGGAGGTTAGTTATAGAGATCCTACAAAAGGGTGGAATATATTCATCAAAACCCCATCTTTTCCTCTTTCTTCAGTGATTTCTCTTAGCTTCTCTGGCTGTGTACTTTTGGGGCCTGTGTTTCTCTAACTGTGTTTGTTTCTCACAAATAGAGAGAGAGATAGAAGGAGAGAGTTTTGAAAGTGTATGGCTATAAAGAGAGGACATTGTGAGAGTTTTATAAGTATATAGGATGCATTGGATCCTACGCCAAAGAGAAGGCATTGAAAGCCTCCAACTTCTCACTAACTGTTGTCTCTTAGCACTATTTTTTCTGCTTTTTCTTTGAGTTTGTTTAGGAATGGCAATAAGATATTCTTTTGTTGCAGAAACTGTACTTTGATTTCCTGATATCTGCAAACTTTGATGCGTCTTTGCACGTGATTTGCTTCTGGGGGACCACTTACTCTCACTCACAAAACACTGCTAAATGCCAATATTACAGGAGGCGCCTTTCCCTTTATCTCATATCTCTTGCCATTTAAGTTGGTACATCTATCATGACTTGGATGCTTTGTTTCCCTTGCAAGCAATATATCAAACGCCAAGGTACCAAAAGTTTGACTTTACTAGAAGGTCTACATCAAATATATTCATTTACATGCTTTTTTTTCTAAGTGTTGGATTTTCTCGTTAAAAATTGTATCATTCCCAGAAGCCCACCCAGTTCTATTTCCAAGGAATACTTTAGACTTTATTTGATTTTAGGATACATTTTTTGCTTTTGTTTTTGTTTTTCTTTAAATGGTTTCTAAATTTAAATTTTAGAAAATATGTTTGATTGATATAAATTTTTATTATAATTATAAAATTGTCTCATTATTTTTAACTTTTTGTGCTTGTTTAAATTTTGAAAAGGAAACAAACTATTTGTTATGTTTAGATTTAGTAATCCCATTTTCATTAAAATTCAACTAAACACATTTCTAAGCATGTTTTATGATTTTATTAAAAATAAAACATAAATTCACAAACCAAACATGCTCTTAGATTCTCATTACTTTCCAACAAATTTTTATTTTTGTTTGGGAAAATGTTCAAAAATCTCTCAAACTTTATCACATTTTGAAATAGTTATTTAAATGTTAAAAAATTGAGTGAAAAGTCTTTAAATTTTTTGAAACTTACGAATATACCATTTTGCTCACCAGCTAAACATAAATTGTTCTTCACGTGTCCAATAATACATGTATCACTCTCTCATTTATTCGCATTTTTTAAAAAATTAAATAAAAATTGTTTTTTTCCTTTTAATTTAATTTCTTTTCTGTGCTTATTATCTTTTTTAAATTATTTTTTTTTATTTTTCAAAAAAAGAATATAAAAATGAGAGACTGACATGTGTATTAATAAACACGTACGTACAAATCACACGATGAAATTTTTTTTTTAATTGATTGGCAAAAGGGTCTATTTACATATTTGAAAATTTTAATTCTGTTTTATCCAAAAATTTGCATGTTCAGGTGACTATTTCAAAGGGGATTAAAGTTTTGAAGGTATCTTAATTAACATTATTCCCAAACAAAAACAAAAACATAATAGAAAGCAATTAGAAGCTTTTTTTATTTTGTACGGTAGGACATCTTTAAGTCAGTTTTTACATTAATTAAGATTAAGTCCCTCATTAAGTAATTTTAATGGCACACCCCCTATCTATCTATAGGACATTTAGAAAAATTAATTTCTTTAAGTATTAACTCAATGTTCGAACCTAAATACTTAAAATATAGAGTATATCTTTTTAACCATTAAACCAATCTTCTTGAATTAAAGAAGCAATGAGAATCCTAATATTTCTTTGGATATATAAGTGGCCTTCTGGGGGTAATACTTCTTTTGAGGTAGACCTTATTGTAAAGCCAACATTTTGGACCATAGTACATGTTTGATCTATACATTCATCGCATGACTCTTACCTGTATTTATTAGTAGATATGACAGTATCTCATTTGTTTATGTCATTTTAAAAAATATAAAAAAAATTTATTTTTTTCTTTTTTAATTTATTTTTAAATTATTCGGGGTTATCTATTTTTTTTAAAAAAAAAGGAATTGAAAATGAATACCTTTAATCCCTTTAACAATATACAAGGTATTGCATGCCTATTAACTATTCCTTTGTACCAATAATTAATTAAGTTGTTTACCGTAAAAACATACAAGATGGATTAATGGCAATGATTATTATTAAACGAACATTAAAGGATCCAAGGATAGATCACATCACATGTCACAAAAATTCAACATCTATCTATTACGTTACCTAACCAAACTAATGGACTTTGCTTAAGTCAATGAACTCCTCCTCCCTAGTGAACACTCCTTATTGAATTTTTTTATTCTTTCTTCCTTTCTCATGCTGGAGAAAGACACGCCCACCTACGTTCATGTGTTTTGGGTTGAAGACCCTAATACAAGTCACAGCAAAAATGAAAATATATTTTGAAATGTAAAAATCTTGCGGAGATCGAAAATCTGTGGCCAAATCAAGAACATGGCTTCTTCCACCTGAAAGAAGTTATAGCTTGTATTATTAGAAAATATTATATACTTAGAATTTTTTTGTCAGAATTTTTGATAGAATAATTTGATATGTTTTTTGACTCTTGGATTAATGAGTAGTTTTCAGTATTTAATTTCATCCAACAACTCTCTTTTATTCTTTTTGAATTCTGTTAAAAATTTTAATTATTTTTTCTGATATTGTAATATTAATGTGTATTGTTTTTATGTCAAACCTAGTTTGAACGTGTGCTTGTTAGTTAGTATTGGATCCTATCTGCTTTACGATGGTCGCTTTCTACTTTGCCTTGGAGTAACGGGTGAAGAATAATGTACGTAAAAGTCATATAGTTGCTTAGGATTCCTTCACTGAAAATAGAAGCAAATTCAGATTTGGTGAGCTTCCAAATCTGGGTAGCTGTCTCCTAGTGTTATCAATTACAACTGCCACACTTTTTATTATGTAAATGTTTTAGTTTTGTTTAATTTTTATAAATTATTGTAAACATAAAATAAAATAATTCCAACACGGTTGTTTTTGTTTGGCGAGATCACAAATTGACGATAAAATCGGGAATGATGAGTTTGATTTGTTGAGTACAAAGCAAGGGAACTGCAAAAAGCAAAGTGCATGGTTTTCATCACCAACTAGAGCTTAACTTTTTGTTTAATATAAAAAACAAGCATTTAACTTTTGCTTATTGTTTTATATTAATTATAAGTTTTAACCCAAAAAGTTACTGCTGTTGGGAAGCAAAATCCAAGTTAGAAAGGTGCTGTTACTCGATATTTAAGCTCATCGTTGTCCAAAATTATATAAATGTCTCTATCTGTATTTGTTGAAAACAAATTTAAGTGAAATTATTCCTACAAAAAAAAATAATAAGTGAAATTAATATTTTTATTGTAAAAATATCTTTCGACAATTGTGTCAACTAATATATATTTTTTAATAATTTAAGGATTCACTCTTACATCCACGAGATGTACGTGTTTCTTCTATTCACTTTTATTTATCATTTAAGATTTTTGTATAAAAATTAAGAAGTTATTAAATAGTCTCAATTATAAATAAATATAATTTAAAATAATTAAATTATATTTTATCTTACTTTATTAATATTTTTTTTAATTTTACTTACTTTATTAATTCTCTTACCTTTAAAAGATAAGGATAAAATTGAAAAAAAATTAATTAATACTTCTTTAATATTCTCAAATAACAGATATTGTTAGACAAAAATTTTCTCACTAAGGAGTATGATTTTCTTAAATTTTTACTTAAATAAAAACACTAATATGTAATGATGCATAAAACAACAATAATTACACTAACAAAACTTAAATTAAGGCATGTGAATCATTAAACTAAAATGTCTAAAGTTTTGGAAATTAGTGGATAATTAATATTCGTGGGGTTAATTACTTGTTGGTAATGATACACATTGCATTCAATAATTATAGCGTAGATAACAAAAAGGTTTTCACTCTCATGAGCCATCATTGCAATTCATGCCTGTGGCTTGTGATTTGAACTCCATTATCACCCATCATGTTCCGTGTCTCACAATTACTCCTTCAATTCCTTTTGTTTTTTTGATGCACAATCACTCCTTCCTTGCTTATCTATATTTTGATTTTGATGTATACCAAGTAGCACTTGATTATGTCCTAAATAGGCATGAATTTTGGCCACCACTTATATTTTAATACACTTTTAGATGACACACATAGTTTTATAGTATTTTTTAAGAAGAGAACTAATGGAAGAAAACTTTGTGAAAAAAAAAAAAGATTTATGTTTTAATTTTCTACATCTTTATGCATAACACAAACTATTAATTATGTTCTGCAGCGTCTACAACTATTCATTTTCAATTTCTCTCGTTTTCCCTTTTTTTTTTCTCACGAAAGAAACTAACTACAGGAATGACAGAGAATATTATATATACGACAGGACAAGCAGCTTTATAGCTGAATGAACAAAGTTAGTTATTTGAGTAACGAAATGTTGGTTTCAGATCACTTTTATGCTCCATGGGTTTCGGCATTATTATTATTTTTAAATGTTATACAGTTAAAAAAATTTATCAAAATTTTTAACAGAAGAATTTGACATATTTATTAATTTTTGAATATATGAGAAACTCCTATCATTTCATTTTATTCAACAATTATCCTTAACTCTAATTGAATTATAAAAAATTTTAATTTTTTTTTAATTGTGTATCATTATTTTTTTTTTAATACAAGTTTCAGCAGCATTATTTTTCAGTACAAATATATTCGTACTCACGTAGGGCTTACTTATTTAGACAAGATTTACATCATCATTTTGTGCCTAGTGATGTGTTAATATTGAGAAGTAGAGCAAAAATAATATATATGCTCTAGTTATTGACCCCCCCCCCCACACACACACACACACACATATATATATATATATATATAAAAGTTGACATTTTAATTAATGAAAATAAAGACGGATATGAATATTTTGTACTAAAAGAGTTGTCACACTATCATTATAAATTATATAATATATCTCTTCTTTACTCTGGTGTTTGCAAGGATAGTTCACGTTTAGTTTTAATTAATTTTTAAAAAATATCATTTTTTTAAAATAATTAATAATATTTTAATTATAAATTATTTTAAATATAAAATAAGTTAATTTAAATACAAAAATATATGTCATTGAAATAACAATATTATGGTCATTGATCCATGATTCCTGTGTCCACCGCAGGCTTTCTTTTATTTTGGTAAGTACCGCATGCTTTTCTAGAGGATGTGTGCTTGGAATTTATAGGATTTGGACTTCATTTCTTTGAGTACAGTGGTCATGCATGTTCTCCACTATCTTGTGTTGCTTGCTATTGACTTGTTATGTATGGTCAGAACAGAAACATTTTTTTTTTCTTTTTCTCTTTTGTCTGTTTCATCTCTTTCTCTTTAAGGTGAGTCTACTTTTGTTATGACTTCCATGATTCCTTTTTGGAGAAGACTTTGGTCAGACCTTCATCCACTAAATTAATGTTAGAAGCTATTATCATGCAGGTTGATCATGATTTGGGACATGTTCTGTTTTGGTCAACTCCAACAATGGGGCATGGGTTAGAGCAAGAAAGATCAGCATTCTTCACCAATAAATTATTTGTAATATTTCCCTTTTTCTTTTAACATAAAGAAACATATTAATAATAATTCACCATTAAATTCTGGTGCAAATGGTAATGATAATGCTCAAAATATCCCATATTGTGCTTTTATATATAGATATATATATATATAGAACATATCAAGTGAAAGAAGTTATTTACTGTCAGAGTAAGAGGAGTAAATATTGACTATTAAATTTTTCATGATAATTAAGATTAAAACATAAGGTCATATGACTTTCTTAAGTGGTCACGTAAGTTTTGAATAAGATCTAATCCTAACCATCCATATATGATTTAATAATTAGAATTTCTCCTCTCACCTCTAAGATAAAAATGCTCTCACTTAATACATTACACATACACACACACACACATATATATATATATATGAACATATCTATCTAATGAGATAAGTGATTATTGTGATATGTGAGAAAAATAAATCTTAACAATTGGATTTTACATCAATAATTAAGATTAGAATAAAAAGTCATGTGACTTTTTTAAATGATCATGTGAGTTTTAAATAAGATCTAATCTTAATAAATTTTTTATAATAAAAAATACTTTCACTTGATATATTCTTCGTGTGTATATATATATATATATATAGATGCACACACAAGAGTAATGCATGTAGCCACATGAGAAATAGTTTAGGTGGTACTTCGATTTTCTATCAAAGGTGGAGAACCAAATTCAAATCTCACTTTCCTAATTAGCAAATGTTAATTCTATCTAGACAAAAATTACATCTCGATTGCATGAGACATGTTGCAATTTAGTGCAATGTGGAGGGAATGTAAATTTTGCTTTTTTAGAAAAGAAAGTTCAATAAAACATAGGTTTAAACTTATGACTTCCTTTGAATTATTCAAATTCTTCTTCCAAGCTAACTCGGCTTGCAAAGAATGTAGATATTGAAACACCTTGCAAAACTAACTGATTTGCTTTTAGCCATTTATGAGTTTTTGTTTTTGGTTGGTTACATTTGTATTTAACTTTTGGCGATTTTATTTTCTTTTCTAGTATATTTCAATTACACAGATAATTTTGGGTCGTGCTCAAATCAACAGAATGACTAGAGCTACTATACAAGCCGAACCACATACATATCTCTTTGTAAACTGAATTTTGCGACAGAACATTTATTTGCTGGGACTTGGGCCTACATGTCTTCAACTTATCCTTTTGCTTTGTGGAATCTGCAAGTGGCCCAATTAAGTAATAGAACCCCAGTAAAGAAGATAGTTTGTTTATCTAAGTAAAACAAGATAGGCCATTATGAAGCCCAAAGTTAGGAGTATGATGGGCCAAACAAAAGCCTACCAGTCTTTTCCTTGGCCCTCATTGATTGTTCTCAATTATGAAGTAAGATAGCTTCCCCCAACTTTGTTTCTATTTTTTAATTTATTAATTTCATTATCCACCCTTAATAAATTAGTTATTGTTCTCGTGCAATGCATGAATTTGTAATCAAACATAATATTTAACGAGAACAATAGTTTTATCTAAATTATGCTAGTGTCATTATACCTGTATTAAAATTTTAAGGGAATGAAAATACTATCTTAAATTATGAATTACTTAGAGAATGATTAATGAAATTTAGTTAAGTGTGTGTGTGTGTATAAACCTTTTCCTTAAGTGTAGTTCTTCAAGCTCAGCAATTAGCAGAAGGGAATGGAAAGGCAAGAGGACAGAAATGTTTCTTTCGATAGTTTAATTTTTATGATGGAGATAGACCTCACTCACTCACTTAAATTGCTTAGTATAGCTGAGGATTGTGCCAAAGTTGGTTGCTTAAGTAATGATGATTTTAGAGAGTTTCAACCAAGAAAATCATTGACGTTGATGAACTCCCTTAGCTTTGTGATTCCAAACTTTCCAATTCTATTTCATCAATCTTACTCTATTAGTTGTTGGAAAAAGTTCACTTGGTTGATCTCATTCGTGCAAGATGATGGATTGATTCTGTAAGATGTTTCTCACTGTCTTGATCGCATGGTCTGACTGCTTGCTGGCAACCTTCCTCGGATTCTAGTATGCTTTAGCAATTTCAGTTACTTTTCATTTTAGCATTTCCTGAAGTTTGTACATGTTTAAGCCAAATTTTTTAAATCTATGTTCTAAAATTTCCTTGTATTATTTTTCTGCAGAACATTCCCCTGGAGAGCGCCTCAAGCTTGTGGATGGTGGCTATTAGTGTTTGTTTACATTAAGTTTATAAGGATGCTATTGAAGCTGTCTTGTTGATGATTGTAAGTTTCCATATCCGATGTTTTAGACATTTTTTTACCCCATTTTTTATGTAGACTATTGTTAGAACATTTGTGCATTATAATTAATTGTTATTGTGTGTTGCTAAAAACAAGTTAATGTTATAATTCATTTAAAGGTGTATTAAAGCACATTGATTTAGTGATCCAGTTGTAATAGACTTAGGACACTTTGTTTTTTGTCAGCAAGCTCAGGACACTTAGAAAGCTGAAATATTGATTGATGTAATAATAGTTAGGCCTTCACCTAATAAAATCATGATGAGATGCCATTAAGTTATTTATTTATGACAAAGTCCCTTAGACACTCTATAACCTAACCTAATTAAAACTCTTTAAATTGTTCCATTGAGAGCTTATATAAAAAAGAACGGGAGATGTAAGGGAATACCTAGTCTCTTAATATATAAGTTCTTGGATCAGCTGGGAATGCTTTCGTCTGGTCTTCAACAAGTAAAATCTAATTGGTGTTATAAATGTCATATAATTGATTGATCAATTTTTTTTTAAGTCTTACATACTATACGTTAATTTTTTAAAGACAGATTATGTGATATTATTGTAGCAGAAATTAATCTTTAAACTATTATTGTTGTTGGTTGATCCACTGATACATGAAAATCTTTGCAAAATTGGTCACGGGCTTCTCAATACAAATTTGTCCCTCATTTTCCTCATTCGCCTTCCCTATCAACTCCACGGCGTACTCAAGCGGGTTTCCGCAGAGCTTCCCTGAGGCGGTGACCGCTGCCGGGAATGCGAAGCAGTTGCCATAATAGGCGACGGGTAAGGGAGGGTTCAACTTGGCGCGTTCGTAGGCGATGCACATCATCCGAACCTCATCCTCCGGTTCGAGCTGCAGTGCCTTCGTCCGGCAGCGCCAGATGCATGCCGCAAGGACCTGAAACGTGGTGCAGCGGTCGAGGTGCGGAGGAAGCAAGCGGCGAATGGCGGCTATCTCGGCGAGTCCGAAGAAGAAAGATTGGTGTGCCATGTCGTCGTCCTCCGATGGAATGGCATCGGGTAGTTGCTCATATTCACGGTGGTTGCATGTGACGCGCGGTGGATCCCTTGCACTCAGGATCTCTCTACTCCACACGGGTGGAATGGAAGGTTCGCGTGCGCCCCGGGCAATTTCTGCCAAAATGATCAAGAATCGAAAGATACCAGCTCCGTCGGCCATGGTGTGGTTCCACCGAAGGGCGAAGATGAAACCACCACACTTGAGCCGTGTTACCTATCATTCAAAATGTAACGTGAAGCAAATAAGGGAATCTGTACATAATACTGTGATTCATACATCACAATCCATTTCATATTTAAATGTTAAGTATCCTTTGTATATACCCAATTAATCTTCTCCCCTCAACTAAGTGATCATAGCTCCAAAAAAAAAATCTCAATTTAAGAAAAAAAAAAGAGACTAAAGATTTAAATTTTTTTATGCAACTCACCCTTCACTCCTTTTCCTTTTGAGAAAGAACAAGAAAAGAAAATTGTGAATTTCTCTTTCTCTCAAGCAAAATGTTACTCCTACATATTTTTTTACACTCTCTTTCAACACTTCCCAAAAAGAGGAAGGAAAAAAGAAAATTTTATTTTCACTTTTTTCTCTCCTTTTTTTCCTATATACAGAAAGTGGAGAGAAAATGTGTTAAAAAATATGTACGAACAATATTGTCCTTTCCTAAAAGGAGAACGTGTAAAGGAAAAAATATAGAAATATGGTATATAAATAATATTATTGAAATGTATATACAATATTGTTATTTATACACTATTTCTTTTGGTTACATATTTGAATTTATACACTATTTTTATTAAACAATTATTACATTATTTATTTTTGTAATAAAATAAAAGAAATACATATTTTTATTAATACATTCTTTTTTTATCTTAATTTTTACTCAAATAAAAATGTGTAAGAAACATTTCTTTTATATATATATATATACATATATATATATATATATCTCAAGTGAAAGAGTAATTTACTGTGAGATTTATTGTGACAGTCACGATAACACAAAGCTGATGACGAGATCATATGTTGGACCTGTATAAATAGAAGGGGACAGTGAATAACTCCTTCTGACACTGGAACATCATAAAGGAGTTCTTGGAAGCAAGGGAATGGAGGTCTAAGATCGTCCCCAAACTGGTCAAGGGTCACGTCTGCATCAGCCTCAACGAACATAACGCCCTCACCAGTGCAATCCACCACAAGTTTGCCACCATCGCCTTCCCTAAGCCTACCTGCAAACGGGTAGAAGAAAACGAGTGTTTGTGCGAGTGCCTCTCTAATGGCTTCAACTGGGTCCTTCCCAGCCATTGAAGGCTCATGACGATAGATCTGTATGATTGGAATTTGGGTGCGCAAGCCAATTTGATCATCTATATCAGATAGTGGCTTGACTTCGCGAGGAGTGGGCACCGCCGGAGCACCAGCTCTGGTTGGCACCTCCGCACTGTGAACACCACAGAGGGAGGAGAAGATGGAGCCATGCTTTGAGAGAAGGACCCTTGATGATGAAGAAAGAGTCAGGGTGTCTTGATTAGTAGTGGGATAGATAAGTGAGTGGGATTGAGCTAACCCCGTAGAATTTATAATGGAGCAATCCAACGTTAAATAATGGATGTGAAGGAATCAGTCTTGTCTGGTACTACGTTAATGTACTGTGCCCACAAATTTGCTGAGAACAGATTTTTATATACAGGAGTGCTAGTAATCAAGCTAAACTAATTTAAATCTAAAAAATTAAATTAAAAAATTAAAAATCGAATAAAATCAAAATTAATTATTTTTTGTTTGATTCTTTTTTTATATAAATTAATTAGTTCAATTTGGTTTTAAATTTTTATTTATAAAATCAAATCAAATTAAATAAAACTAAACTCATGTAATTATACTTATATATTTTTCTAGTTATATACTTATGTATGATTAGCTTTGAACTTATTATTGTTTCTATAAAAATGTTTAAGTAAATTTATTATTTACATCTTTTTTATTATGCTTTTACTAATATTTTTAAGATAATTTCTTGTTATTTGAGTAATGAAAAAAAAGTCAAATTAAATATAATTCTTTTAATAAGAAAATACTTAACAAAAAATTAATTAGTTCAAAGAAACAAAATTGATTGAAAAAGATTTAGTTATTCAATTAAAATAAAATTAAATATAAAGAAATTAAATTTAATTAATCAATTTAATTTAAATAAATTTTTATCTCACAATCAAACCAAACTAAATCGCAAATATTCCTATTTATATACGTGGGTTCGTGCTTTATGGTTGTGGATATTTACAGCAATAATATCACTGGACTACTTTGAATTATGTGGATCCATGTGCAGCACGTTTGCATTATTAAATATGGAAGGGAAAATCATGAATCACGAATTCGTCAAAAAAAAAAAATAATAGCATAACTCTCATAGAAAATTAGTTTTACCCGTCATTTTCTTGCTAATTATATAAATATTAGCACTATTATTTTTGGGATCACATTTCCTACCATAAGCGTATCACACTTTTAAGTAAAAAAAAAAAGTTTTTGAATAAAAATAATAATATTAAAAATAGTAAAATAATATATAATATTTTTTTATTACAAAATCACTTGGGAATAAGACTATACCTTGGAGTAGCTTAGAATTTCTCTTTTGAATTTGGATCATCTCATTTTCGTAAACAACATGAATAGATAATGTTAAAAGAAGAAAAATGTAAAAAGTTTAATATAGTATGTGAATAATAATATTATTTTTTATATTATAATCTAATCAAATATTTAATATATTATTTAAAATGTTTAATTTTTTAAATGTTTATTATAAAAGTTAACTTTTTTTAAAAAATGATACGTTAATAAGATAATAGTAAAAAAACTTTTACAATCATAATTAAATCTCTCAATGATTGGTTTTGGCTGTCTCTTTAGTTCATGCAGAGCATCCACACATAAAAAGAATCTCATCTGCAAGATAATATCCAATTATTTGTCCCGTTGGTACCCACCGCCGTCTGCATCACATTATTGTCATCCTTGCTGCTATGGCTGTCACTGACACACTGCTATTTCCACAAGTAACATCGTGCAAGATCCTTGCATATATTATACTAGCGCTTGAATCGGTGCAACGCATGGAAAAATTAAAATATATTATTATATTGTAAAAAATAATAACTAAATGAATGACTCTAATGTATTTAAGAAAAATAAATAAAAAATTAAGATAATACAAAGATATAAATGTGTTTTGTACTTAAATCAAGATTTATGCATCTTCTCCCCAACCTATTTTCATGTTATTGTTATTCCTATGGCATTGGTCCCAACTAATGGCACAATTTATTATCTACAGTTAAACAATCAAAATTGTCTAATCAGGATTCCTAAAAATAAAAATTAGAAGTGTTTTTGTCCAAAACAAATTTATCCTCTGGAATTCGATAATCATTAATATTGAAAATATTTATTTTCTTCAACAATATACAAATAACCATTAAAAAAACTTGGTCAAAGTCATCGATATTGCATGTTGCTAATATTGTAGAATCTAATAAATACTCACAAACACTACATAAATTTAAAATACAGTAAATTTAAAAATACAGTACTTGACATTTTAAGTTTGAAACTAAACACCATTAAAATGAAACAATGAATTTATTTGCCATTCATCAAAACACACTATTACATATAATCGATACATTTATATTAAATATACAAAAAGGAATTAATATAGTAATTTGTCTTAATCTACATCATATGACGGAATGATATTAGAAACCTTAATTTCAAATACAGCATGAAACCTTTTACATGAAACCTCCTGACACCTACAATTAAATAAAATTTGCAACCAAACATTAATAAATAAATAAATAAATATACATACACACACACACAATAGTATAATAATTAATTATACTTAATACAATAAAATGAAATACGTGAAATCTATACCTTATATAAAAATTTTCTGAAATACTTCTTTGTAGACAATGTTTTTTTTTGTTTGACACAGAGCACCATTATCATCATATATTAATATTTTTAAACTACTCCTCGATTTAACTCTTGAAATGATAACATACAGTTGATCATGACTAAAAGTAGGCTTTGGTAAGTACAAACCTATATGAGAAAGAATTTGTTCCTAACTTTTATTGATAGTCATAAGAAAACATAGAGTTAGTGAAAATTGCCTCCTCTAGGACTTGAAAGTTATGCCAACATTTGATGGTATCAAAGTCAATAGAGGAATATAAATCTTGTCTTCAATGTCATTACCTTTCACTATTCTTGCTCCAATCATATTAGTCCCAAGTTCGTCTACAATTAGCCTGGTTCCATTACATAATCTTGCTGCTTGATCAATGTTCTTGAGAAGCATGACTGGAACTCCTTTTTTTAGTGCCAACTTATGATTTGGAATTCCAGATCCTTTAATTGCTTTCAAAAATTCTGTTATGAACCATTCAACTTCAATACCAATGTCCTCATCAGCTGTACAAATTGAATCTGAACTAAGGTAATGTTTTCTTCTTTGGGGATTAAAGAAAGAATGTACTCATTGACTTTTTTAACAACTTCAAAGAGTCAGAGCAAAGATAGTTCTACCTTGAAAGTACTTAAGGTCTTTCACATTGTCAATCAAATGGATATACAAATTCAACAATATCACAAATATAATCAGTTGAATCCAATATCAGAAGATCTTCAGGTATTTCAATTTCTGCTTCACCATCATTTTCACTTCCCAAATTTCCATCACCAACTTTAATTATCCAATCTGCAAAAGTCATCGTTTCATCTGGATTGCTGCTTGACGATAGAGTGTGTAACCTCATGTTCTTAGTCAATTGAAGAACTTTGCACTGACTCCACAACTTCGAAGAGTTAATTGTGGCTATAACAATATCCTCTCTGCTAGCTTTTGGTATAACGGGTAATATCTACCTAAAGTCACCTCCAAGTACCACAACCTTTCCTCCAAACAATTCTTCTATGCTATTAACATTTGAAAATTTCATGATATCCCTTAGAGTTTTATCTAATGCCTCAAAAGCCCATTTGTTAGTCATTGGTGCTTCATCCTAAATAATAAGGCTTGTATGTTAGAGGAGCTTCAGCCCTAAAACTTACTTGTTTAATACTACAGGTTGACTCTTCGGCAAGCTTTAATGGGATGACAAATCTTGAATGAGTAATTCTTCCACCTAGGAGAAGAAGAGAAACAATGTCACTAGATGCAGCATTAAAAACAATTTTACCTTCAGATCGAATGGCAGCAGATAATGTTTTCCAAACAAATGTCTTTCCTGTGCCCCCATAACCATACACAAAATAAAAACCTCATTTTTCACCCAAAACAGTACTAACAATTTCATTGTAAATTGTTTTTTGCTCACTTGTGACATAAGATAAATTCCTGAAATGCTCCACGCTCATCCCTTCTTTATTATAATTGAGTTCATCCACCAAGAATCTATTTTCATATTCATTAAGTCAAAATAATGTGGTACGGCATACAATCAAATTCTTTCAAAGACTTTCCATTTGAACGAAGTAATTTGTCTATTTTAATCAAACATAAGTTCTTTAGATTAGAATTTCCAATGCTCAGATCTGTAAACAAAACAAATATTGTGTAAAGATCAACCTAAGAAACTATCCCGTACTAAACATCATCAATAAGTACATTTCATTAACAAAAAGATAATAACAACTATAATTCTCTATTCAAATAAACCATAACGAAAACATTTTAATAACATATATCCACATTGAAATCATCAATACCTAGGTTACTTAATAATTTCCTTTGATCATAAATAATTCCATCAGCAGATACTCCCATGTTTCTTTCCACACATATGCTAGCCTACTCATTGCGTTAGACACCAACAATGTAACAAAAAGCTTTCTCAAATATGGGCCAGAAGCTAATTCTGCAACTTCCTTGATACCATCAACAAATTCTTTATCATCTGACAACAATCTCATGGCATAACAGGCATCTTGAAAATATGCATAGGTATGGCTATTGATTGTCCTTATACTCTCATAACTTGTACATCCCTGTTGAATGGTTAACAAAAAGCCTCATATAATACAACTCACCCGTTCTAGGAGGTACAAAATGAAGTCTACCTATTGATTGAGCTTTCTTTCTTGGATACCATTGGTGCTGCTTGTTACAATAAACAAATTGCGTAGGGAACTGGGCATATGTCAAATTCTTGCCCTCAGAGTACAATTTGTTCGCTTCCATCCAAGTTAGAAACATTGTTTTCTTGTCTTTATTCTAGCTCACAACATCATCAATCCTTTCATCATCTCTGAACATGATTGATTGTTGATTAGGCAGATGAAAAGTTAATTTTGAACTAAAGGCCATCTATGATGTATATCGAAAACAAAAATTCTCCATACTGACTCACATGGAGAAAAATATCTGCAATCATAGTACTGCTTAATCTCATCCACGACAGGCATCTTGTAACTACCTTCTGATTGTGAAGTAATTGAAACAGTAACTCAGTTTGGCCCCTTATTAACGTACTTAAATAAGTACTTAATATAATTGGATTTATTACAGAACTCCAAATTAATTTGAGCTTGATACTTCATTAACAACTTTGGATTGTATGGGACAACAAACCTATTGTCCAAACAAATCTCTTTCCTCATAGTAGTTATTCTTATTTCTCTTCTTCTATAAATTGGATATCCTTCATCATCAAACGAAGTCCTCTATGCAAATTTCTTTAGGAAAAAATTTGAACACTTTCCATCTTTCATGCAAGGCAATCACTTTTTGCAACTCCACAAGGACTATGCATCATGAATGTTGTAACAACATCAAATAGCTTTGGATATTTACGTTTTTCAGGAAATTCTGTAGAAATTACATTATCAATTAAATCAACTATTTCTAACTTGCTATCTTGGTGCAACCACAACAAAATATGAGCATGAGGCAAACCTCTTTTCTGGAATTCAATTGTATACATCCCTATTTATAAGATTTATCCTATTAGCACATCGATACAATAATAAGAAAGATAATGTAATCAAAATGTTTAAGGTAAAATGAAAACTTCCATACCAGCTATGACCATGCCAAAGAAATGACCTTTCTTAAAATATGTCATCATTTCCTCTAATTTCATTTGAAAAACTCTACATGCAATGTTAGGATGATCATCTGCTATAAGTCCTCTCTCAACTAAAAGTGATTTATCTTAGGCCATTTTGGGTTGCACGTTACAGTCAAAAACAAATATGGATAACCGAATCTCTTACAAACAACCATTGCATCTTGACAATTATTGAACATATATCTCATCCCTCCAGTGAAAGAAGACGGAAGAATAACATGCATTCCAATAGTAGCAAGATCAGTTTCACCCCTATTAACAACCTTCTCCAATCCATTTAGGATATCTGATCTAATAGTACTTTGATTCCTCCTAATGAATGACAATCTCTGGGATTCAATCATTGAGTAACAGTCAATTACAAATTGTTGAAACAACTTTATGCTATTTACAACATTTCCATATTCAATCTCTCTTTTTTGAATTTTGAAAGTAATGAACTCTCTTAACGAAACTCTTGTTCTTTTCCTATTCAACAAATTGTTGAAACATTGTCTTACAGGAATGGTTTCCTGGTATCCATCTTCTCCGTATGGAAATAATAGTGGATACTGAAGAGAAATAAATGCAATATGAGTTTCATGGATTTTTTCGAATTTTCATCACGACATTGAACTACAATATCTCTACCAATATCAGAATTATCAAAATCCCCCACTATAAGAGCTACCACATCATCAACAGTTGAAAGATTATACATTCTCGCATCCCGAGATCGATTTCTAAATAATCTAAGAGACAAATTAGTGACTTGGTCTTCTCTGAAACAATCTTTAACTCGTCTAAAAGATTGGGCCAACACATTATATTGATTTACCATGTGTTTCAAGTCTTGAACTAACGAATAATTAATGGTATTTTTTCTCTCATTGGCACTGTAAAAGAAAAACAAAAGAAGAACGAAACAATCCATATTTATTTTGTTGAGAAGTAGCAAATTACTTGACCACTACAAGCATTTAGAACAACCAAATTAAACAAAGAATTGTATACCAATATGTTTACAACTAAAAATATTAAAAAAATGTGTCTATCACACATTAATGAGAAAAATACACGCTATATAACATTAATTATAATAAGAACTAATACAAACAAATAACTTGTTTATTATGCTTAAATTTTTATCACTCGATATAGATTTATTGTTTTATTATCTCTATTTTTAAATTAGTGAAGATAGCAGCAAATACTCACATTTCATAATTATTTTATATCAATCAAACCTTATACAACATTTATTCTAATTCATGCAGACTCATGCTTAAAGGATTTTGTCAATATTAAATAATTGCACTTTTAATACAAATTTGATAAGTATTAAAAAAAGTACTTCAAATAAAAATATATTTGCTCATAAAAAAATTGATATCCAAATGAGAAAAATTATAACTTGTCAATGTATATTTTCCATATGGATTAATTTTTTACTTTTTTCATGGATCTAACTTTTTTTTCACATTTTCATATGAGTGTTATGAATAACAAACAAAAGCTATATTCAGAGCACAAATATTTATATTCTTAAAAAACCACAAACTATACTTCCTTTAGTAGTTGGCTTTTTTATTAAAAAAAATGTCATCAAAACCACTTAATTGAAATTCTTCAACTTGTCCTATTAAGTGCTAATACAGAGAAGAGTGAAAGATGTAGAGGAAAACCTAATCCCTCAGCCAATAGGTTCTTGGCTTGATTGGGAATGCTTTCGTTAGGTCTTCAACAAATAAGATCAAATTGGTGTTATAAATGTCATATAATTGGTTTGATAAATTGTTTTCATACTTACAGACTATGTTAATTTTTTAAATCCAGGTTATATATTGTAATATAAATTAATCTTTAAACTATTATTGTTGTTGGCTCCGTTGATAGGTTAAACGTATGTTTGGTATCATAAAAAAAAAAAAAAGAAACGAAAGTGAGAGAAGGAATAAATAATGAAATGAATATTTTAAAAATAAAGAAAATGATATTTATTAATTATTGGGTATTCACTGTTTACTTTTTTTTACCAAATAAGGGTATTGAAATACCTCGTTCCTATTCTCATCCCATTCCAATCATTTCTATCCTACCAAACAGCCCTAATACACATCAAAATCTTTCTTTCCAAAATAGGTCATGCCGTCACAGGCTTCTCAGTACAAATTGGTCCCTTGCCAACAAATATTGATTTTTTTCCTCATTTACTTAAAGTAGCATGTCATTTATTTATATATTATATTTTTGCTACACAGAATGTGCAGATACTTGAATAAAGAAAGAAGAATAAGTAACTTAATAGAAGATTGAACTTCCAACATCATTACACTTCAGCCTTAAAGACTGAGGCAGTGTCAATTGAGCTACAAACTCATTGACTTATTTATATATTATTTATACATAATATACACAAGATTAAAAAACAAGGATATTGGCCACACTCCTTTCATGTTATTTTCTTTTGCCCAAGCATGTCATCCAACTCTTTCGCAAACCTTTCCATAACTTTAGCAGGCAAGCAAGTCAGCACTGCTATGCCTTCCTCTCCTTTCGCATTTGTACACGAGACATGAAAGTTCACCGCAGGAAAGGCCCCTGCCCCGGCTTTAGCCAGTCCACCGTACAACGCCTTGCCCCACCCAAAGTCCACCTCTCTGAACCCCGCAACCGTCGCATCCAACACGAGGCAGGATCGCACCACCGTGAACAAGGGTCGTCCCTTGGTCGCCATCAGATCTGCCAGAGAGTGCATGTACTCTTCGGTCACTTCAGCATTCGCTTTCTCTATCAACTCCACGGCGTACTCAAGCGGGTTTCCACAGAGCTTCCCTGAGGCGGCGACCGCCGCCGGGAACGCGAAGCAGTTGCCATAATAGCCGACAGGTAAGGGAGGGTTGAACTTGTCGCGTGCGAGGACGATGCACATCATCCGAACCTCATCCTCCGGTTCGAGCTGCAGTGCCTTCGTTCGGCAACGCCAGATGCATGCTGCAAGGACCTGAAACGTGGTGCAGCGATCGAGGTGAGGAGGAAGCATGCGACGAATGGCAGCTATCTCGGCGGGTCCGAAGAAGAAAGATTGGTGCGCCACGTCGTCGTCCTCGGATGGAATGGAATCAGGTAGTTGTTCGTATTCGCGGTGGTTGCATGTGACGCGCGGTGGATCCCTTGCACACAGGATCTCTCTACTCCACACGGGTGGAATGGAAGGTTCCCGTGCGCCCCGGGCCATTTCTGCCAAGGTGATCAAGAATTGAAAGATACCAGCTCCGTCGGCCATGGCGTGGTTCCACCGAAGGGCGAAGATGAAACCACCACACTTGAGGCGTGTAACCTATCATTCAAAATGTAACGTCAAACAAATAGGAATTTTCCTCTTCGTTCTTCATTTTTCAATTGTTTATAAAATTATTAATAACTAGTTAAATATAAATAAAAAATATATAAATTATAAATATAAACTTTTTTTAACTATTCAAAAAGCAATTAATTAAATATAAATAAAAAATAAAATTATAAATATAAATATTTTTTTATAATTATATTTTATAATTATAATTACTTTTAAATATAAAGAATTATCTACTTTTTACATACATTATCATAATTGACATTGAATGTATTTTAAAGTTATTTATTTAATAAATTCATTTATGATTATAATAAAATTATAATTAATTTATAAAATATTTATATGTGTGTGTGTGTTTTGCTATTAGGAATATTGGTATCCTCGATTAATTGTGAGTATTTATTAATTATTAGATTTTAACTAACAATCAATAATTCTTATCAATATCCTAAAAAAAAAGATAAGATTTAAAGTAATTATATATATATATATATATATATATATATAATGAAAGAAATGAATATTAATAATTAGATCTTATATGAATGAGACTATAAAATAAAAAAAAATTACATAATTTTTTTAAATAATTATGCAATATTAAGATTAAGTATTCTCGCCTCTCGAAAATCTCTCACTTAGTATATAAAATTTTTGCTATGCAATAAGTCGAAGTGATTTTTCTATGACTATTTTTATTTGTAAAAACTACAAAGGAAAAATTGAAAAAAGATGATGACTAGATTATATGTTAGACCTGTATAAATAGAAGGGAACAGTTAACAACTCCTTCTGACCCTGGAATATCACAAAGGAGTTCTTGGAAGCATGGGAATGGAGGTCTAAGATCATCCCCAAACTGGTCAAGGGTCACGTCTGCATCAGCCTCAACGAATATGACGCCCTCACCAGTGCAATCCACCACGAGTTTGCCACCGTCGCCTTCCCTAAGCCTACCTGCAAACGGGTAGAAGAAAACGAGTGTTTGTGCGAGTGCCTCTCTAATGGCTTCAACTGGGTCTTTCCCAGCCATTGAAGGCTCGTGACGATAGATCTGTATGATTGGAATTTGGGTGCGCAAGCCATTCTGATCATCTATGTCAGAGAGTGGCTTGACTTCGCGGGGAGTTGGCACCGTCGGAGCCACCAGCTCCGGGAGGCTCCTCCGCACTGTAAACACCACAGAGGGAGGAGAAGATGAAGCCATGCTTTCAGAGAAGGACCCTTGATTGTGATGAAGAAAGAGTCAGAGTGTATTGATTGGTAGTGTGATATATGAGTGAATGGGATTGGACTAACCCCGTAGAATTTATAATGGAGGAATCCAACGTTAAATAACGGATGTGCAGGAATTAGTCTTGTTAACATGCTCCACAAATTTGCAGAGAACAGATTTTTATGTTAATAATCAAACTAAATCAATTTAAATTAAAAAATTAAATAAAATTTAAATTACTTAATTTTATTTGATTTTCTTCTTATACAATCTAATTAGTTTGATTTAGTTTTTTATTTTTATTTATAAAATTAAATTAAACCAAACCAAATCAAACTCATATAATTAAAGATATATATTTTTATGATTACATACTTATATATGATTAAATTTGAATTTATTATTATTTTTATAAAAATATTTAAGTTAATTTATTATTTATATCTTTTTTATTATCCTTTTATTAATGTTTTTAAGTTGATTTATTATTAATTGAATTACAAAAAAAAGTCAAATCATATTTTTTAAAAAAATTCTTTATAAAAAATCGATTAGTCTAAATTAATCAAATCAAACAAGAACAGTTTGTTTCTATTTAATTTTTTAATTAAAATAAAATCAAATATAAAAAATTAAATCAAACCAATTAATTTAATTTAAATAATTTTTTTTCTCAAAATCAAACTAAACCAAGGCTTCGTGCTTTATGGTTGTGGATATTTATAGCAATCATATCACGGGACTAATTTGAATTATGTGGATCCACGTGCAGCACGCTTCCTTTATTAATTATGGAAGGGAAAATCATGAATCACGAATTCGTCAAAAAATAGCATAACTCTCGTAGAAAATTAGTTTTACCTGTCAGTTTTTTTTACTTAATATATAAATAATAGCACTATTATTTTTGGGATCACATTATCCAACCATAAGCATATCATACTTTTAAGTATAAAAAAAACTTTTTGAATAAAAATAATAATATTAAAAATATTAAAATAATATATAATATTGTTTTATTACAAAATCACTTGAGAGTAAAACTACACCTTAGGGTGGCTTAGAATTTCTCGTTTGAATTTGGTTCATCTCATTTTCGTAAACAACATGAATGGATAATGATAGAAAAGAAAAATGTAAAAATATATTATATAAATACTAATATTATTTTTATACTATAATCTAATTAAATGTTAATATATTATTAGCTTTTTAAATATTTATTATGAAAGTTAACTTTTTTTTAATGATACGTTAATAAGATATAACAGTAAAAGAAACTTTTACAATCGTAATTAAATCCCTCAATTATTGGGTACGGCTGTCTCTTTAGTTCATGCAGAGCATCCACACAAAAAAATCTCATCTGCAAGATAATATCCAAGTATTTGTCCCCTTGGTGCCCACCACCATCTCCATCACATTATTGCCATCCTTGCTGCCATGGCTGTCATCGACACACTGCCATGGCTGTCGCCATCGTGCAAGGCCCATGCATATCTTGTATTAATTGTAGAGTAACTTTATCACCAAAGCACCATAGAAAGATGCTTTGTATATCCATCCAAAAAAATATGTGAAAGGAAGCCACAATACAGTTGTAAACCCCTTTGATTGCTCCTTATTATATACGGTTTGCACCAGCTATGCATGTGATATCAAACCGATATTATGTAATAATAATATGCTTGGCACTTAGCGAGCAAATTTGAGTTGCTTTGTCTTTATTTTAGGTTACATTTTCTTTATCCACGTCATGTCATAGACCTCTTTGTCAAATGAAATCATCAAGTAGATAAGACCATGTTTTATTTTGAGGTTGGGTGTTCAAATATTTACATTGAAATGTAATCATTTATATATAAAATAATTAAAAATGATAATTACACACTAAAAATTTATATCTTTTCTTTACATTTATGATGTAATAAATTTCTAAGTATAAAGGAAAAGAAAAAAGAGACTGAATTGTGGCTAGAACTTTGTTACATCATAGATGTGGAGAAAAAATATAAAATTTTAGTATGAATATAACAAAACTCAGATTGATATTTAAGATTTTGATGTTAAACCTAGATTTTGTATACACTTGTGTATTTTTTAAATATATGATAATATTTTTTAAGAAATATAGCATGCATTTGTTAAATTATAAATAAAATTATAAAAAAATATTGAAATTTATCTCTAATATATATGATCAAATTAATTCATGATACATGCGATAAATATTAGTGTGTCAAAATTTGTACTGAAAATTTTAAAAATAAAAAACTATTTTTCTTAAAATTTAATCAAAACTAATCAAGCACTTAAACTTAAAATATTATTTACAATCAAGTGTGATTATTTGTTTAGTTATTTTTATTTATTAGAAAAGTCATTATAAACTAAAATATTAACTTGTATTAAAATGTAGATTATTATAACAATATAAATCTTAATTAGTTGAAGCCATGTCACCTTATCAATATCCACGAGTGAGATAAAGAATCAAAATCATACGTTTTTAGTGGGCCAAGTCATAGTTATCCATACCTAAGTCAAATCATATATTAATTTTTTTGTTTCTTATTCATCCGGCAAACTTGCAAAACACTTCCTGTTCTTTAATGGTTGATAGGCATTAATAGAAGAGAGAGAAAATCAAATCATTACACCCCTCCTTTCCTTTGTTCTTTTAAAAGAATTTGCAAAGCTTCACGTGGCGAGAGCGTAGCTTTCGCACGGAAACGTCACAAGGAAGCTTCACGGTAGCTTCCATTTTTATTTTGTTTTTTTTTCCCTTTCATTTAATATATCTTTTTGCTATTTCTATTTCTATTTTATAATTATTCTTACTTTTTGTTTGTTGTGTTTACCATTATAAGTTTCCGTTATAACTGGTAAATTACTCTGCTTTATTTGTTTTGTACATATTGACATACAATTTTATTTTATTATTTTAATTATTTATTTGTTAAATAACAATAAATTTAGTGAACAATTAATAATTTGATAATTAGTCATGTAATGATCCTGCATAGTTATATATTATTTCGGCTATTTTGAAAACTGCATCTATAATCTTGTATCACGATCGATCTTATTTAAGATTAATAATCAAATAATTATTTGCTCAGCTGTTATGAGTCACGTACTCCTTTAACCATCTGAGCTAGTGCCTTTGGCGTTGTGTAATGTTTGATCCCATCTAAGATCGAAATTTTAAAATAAATGAAAACATTTTTTTAATATCTTAAAATTAATAATTAAAATTATCAATAAAAATTATCTTTTAAAAGAATTATGAGACTTTGATTCTTTATTTTAAAAATATGTAAACACTTTAGATACATAAAAAATATACATTTGTATTTAATTTTTACTTTATTATATTTTACGTTAAATGGATAAATTAAATATTTTAATATCATTAATAATTTATACAATCAATTTAAGAGACATCTTGGGACGTATTTTCTTTTAAAGGAACAAATTTGTTCTTCCAACCCATGCCCGTTTACGGCAGATGGAGAGTCTTAAAATAATAGCATTTAGTCATTAGGGGACTGAACCTACGTGGCGAGAGAGGTAATAAATGAAAGGAGGAAAAATTATTGTATGTATCTGAAATATTAATAAATATATATTTTAAAAAATATATTTATTATTAATTTTTTAAAAGTTTAAATAAATTTTATGTCAATAATTTCATATTAATAATAAAAATGCTTTATGGAGTATGTATTTATTAATGCTTAAAAAGTATACAATAATTATCAGAGTGTGGATGTTTTAGCTAATGTTAATCTTGATCAGGAGGTAGAATTGATAATTTGGGATAATCCCCTAATGGGATTAGGAGGATTTTTGGTGAGGGATGTATTGGGAGTTAAAACTCCCAGAGGTTGCTGTTTATATTTCTTTTTTTTTTTAAAGTATAATAAATGTATATTTTAAAAAATATTTTTATTATTAATTTTAAATTATTAATATAAAATTTATATAAATTTTTTAAAATTAATGATATATCTATATTTCTTAAAATATATATTTATTAATATTCCAGAAACATATGATAATTTATCAGACAACCCCTTTCTCACGTACGTGAAAGTTATTCAGTTAATTATGGCTGAGAAATTTCTATCATGGGCTGGCATATTGGTTTTTGAAGAGTTCACCTAGAGTTGGATTCAGAGGCCATTGTACAAATGTTGAGTGTATGTTCCCCTAGAGTCTTGTATATCTTTCTATCTCTCAGTGTAAGTGAATTAGATTAGTCCTATATTATTCAAAATATTTTTTTTTAGTTTTATTTTTATATATCTCAATTTGTCAGACACATTATCATAAGATGGTAAGTGGCTACAAAGAATAAGTGGTTAAGTGGTTAAGTAGAAGTTAATTTTAGGGAACAAAATGAAAGCTCGTGACATATATATTGCGTGGACGTGATGAATTGGAAACTTTGATTTCTAAGAAAAATATTCTTTTAGTAAAAATGGAAAATTTCAAGAATGATCTCACAAAGAAAGTTTTTTGAAAAATAGATTTCATAAAAGATTTCAACTAATAAGTGATAAAATAAAATTTATTTAACAAGATATTTTATTTTTGAAAATGAATTTCATTAAAGAAATTTTTAAATGAGTGATAAAATGAAATTTGAATTAATCCCTAACTATCATAAAATTAGGGGCATGTGAATTTGTTCACATTTATTTATTTGTAATCTTTTTAATGAAAATATTTTATTTGTTTGTTTGGGGATTACAGCAAATCAATATATTTGACAAGATCTAATGGTAATTACTTGAAGAGTATAAAAACTAGTATAATTAATCGTTATCACGATTCTTTCTCAAATTTAATTAAAACATCACTAATATCATAATCAATTTTAATTTCTCCATTATTAAAATCTTAAACCATCGATAAAATCAAACACATAAAAAATACAATGTGTGTGAAACGAAACTAAAAAATAAAAACTGAAAAATAGAACAATGACAATTAAAATAAGGTTGGTAGCATGTGGCAAAATGCAAGTCAAAATCCTATGGTGAATAAAAAACAATATACGAATATCACATGTTAAAATAATTTTGAATTTAATAACGAAAATCCACAAAAGGACAAAAAGCAAGCCTTTACTACAGTATGAAACCTAACTATTTTATGATGCTAATCCTCTTTCTTAAAGCAAAATGGGAAGGATGTTGAGCAAATCATGATCACAAATCGTCAAATCCCACTCAAACCCCTTTTAGCAATATTCAAGCCTAAATCAAATTAATAACTCTTCGCCAAGTAAACTACCATCTTTTCAAATCACAAATGATTTCCTACATCCTAACTTATCATAAACAGTTGCATTACGTGACACCAAAGCATCAACCATCCTTAGTGTAGAGGAAGAAATATCTGCCCTTGATGCAAACACTTGAAAAATTACTTGGCAGATCCTTAAAATTTTATTAATGTTATTCTTATATTTTTACTCTCACATTTATTCTAAATGATAAAAAAGAATAAAAAAAAAACTTTCTGTTCACCTTTTTATTTTCTCTCTCATCCTCTTTTTCATAAAAGATAAATGTAATTGTATGCTAATTTGGTATTGTGTACAAAACTCATTCGTATAAATTTCACTTCAATCTTTACATGATACCAAATATAAAAGAAAAAAATATATAGAAATCAATTGTAGGAATAACATTACAGTTAAAATTTCAAGGACTAAATGGTTTGCAGCTAAGTTTATGTACTATGATGGAAGAAGCTGGCTCAAATCTTGGCTTCGAAACATCACGGCACAGCCTTGTTTATATCAAAAAAGCAGAGCACAACAAATCAGTTCAAGATTAGATGTTCGTGAGTTTAAACATTGACACCAAACCAAAGAAAGCTATATGTGAGAGTGTGAAATTAAAGATTCCCCCTTCCCCCTTACAAAACATCAGGAGCACATGTAGCTATTAAAAAATTGAGCGCGAAAATGAAAGAATGAAGGACCATGGTCCATAGGATTTAGCAAGAGCTGGTCAAATGGGCATCGGCTTAAATAGGCCTGATAGCTTTTCTTTTGGACAAGACAAGGTGTCAAGGTGTGTTATTTTGATGATTGGGCCAATGGTTTTATCATTTTTCCAATTATTATTGATTTTCATTAATTTTGCTCTCAAACAAAAATGGGGTGTTTACACCCTAAATTACACACACACACACACACACACACACACACATATATATATATATATATATATATATATATATATATATATATATATATATATATATATATATATATATATATATATATATTAGTGTTCAATATACTTTTCTTAAGATCATAAAGAAAAATTTAAAGTAGTGAGATATAAGAATAATAAAATTTTATTTAAATTGTGTTTGTATTTAATATACTTATTTTAAAATTATAAGAGGAAGAAATAGGAATATTCAATAATAATAATTTCATCTCAAGTTAATTTTACTATATATAAATTTATATATCTATTACGTCTCTTTTTTCTATCCAATATAAACATTTTATCTTTTACATTACTTTATATCAACTCATTCACATATAAGGATAGGAATAAGTCAGACATAATATTAGAAGCTTATAGACTAACTTACATTAAATTTGACCTAACCCTTTTATTATTTAGGCCAAACTTAGTCTTTTAAGAAAGCTTTTTTAGTTAAAAAGGTCTGTTAAGCTTGATAGGTCAACCTAAACTGTTTATAATTTTTAATTATATTATATATTATATAATTAAATATTTAACATTTGTATAATATATATCAATTTTTTAATATAATATACTTATTTTAATAAAATATTTCAAAATTATAAAGCATTAATAGTATCAGTGCCATTAAGAAAAAAAAAATCAAACCCAAACAAACCCTAAACATTTCCCTCTCTCCCTCTCATTAGTGCTGTTGCGCTGTCGCCCATCCCCTCCGGTCCTCCCGTTCGCCATTTGTGTTGTTGTGCTCGTTGGCTGTGGCTCTCTCATCTGCATTCTTGTCGGTGACCGTCCGTGTGGCTCTCTCTGTCGCTCGTCTGCGGGCTGCAACCTCGAATGGATTCTAGATTACTTCTTCACGCTTGTTCTTGTTCATGCCAAGCCTTCTTCTGCCTCCATTGTCGACTGTCGTCCTCGCCGGCCTGGTGTGCTACTGCTATTGCTACCCTTGTGATTTTCTTATCATTGTCAAATTTGCATTTTCTTTTTTTTAATATTTGAATTTTCCTAAAACGGGGATGAAATAATAAATTTAAACAGGTTGATGTTTGTTGATGTTGATTCAATTTGTAATGTTTGCAGGAGGCGCCGAGGGTATTGCCGAATGCGGATTTGGATTTCGGAAGGATTGCTGCCAAAGTAGTTTTTGTTTGTGTGTTTGTTTTTTGTTTTTTTGTTGTCTTTGTTGCCTAAGTTGTTGAAAAAGCTAAAGAACTTGCATCAAGAAATATGTTTTCAAAGGCCTACTTAGTATGTAAGCCTGTTGGGCTGGATTGGATTGTTGGCTTAGATAAAAGCCTTAATTCAAATAATTCTTTATGCTGAGGACCAAAAAGAAAAAAATCTCTATATGTAGGCTTTTAAGTTGGGTCAGATTGATTTTTTTTTATTCACAAACAGGCCAGATTAAACTCGAAATATAATTTATTATAGATAATAAGCCAAGCTCAAGTCAACTTTTTATAATGTAGGTTTAGTTTATTTAAGATAAAGTTTGACCTGACTTGATCTGTTATCATCCTAATCACATGAGTGTTCTAAAAAAAAATCACTTTAACAAGCTTGCAGCTCAACTAACATTAGTCTTAGTATCTAAAACTGTGATGTGATGAAGTCAAGCACGATTTTCACAAGGCCAGTAAGCCCATCTATCCCTCTTCCTTACTCAGGTGCTTGCACTTGTGTAACCAAAATAAATAAATAAATCACTTCTTTATGTTATGTAGAAAAACATCTCAACCAGGTATTTAACAATTCAATTTTACCAACAATATAATATTATTTTAATAACAAAAATAAATTTCCGCTGCGTAATAGAATGATATTAATAGTAGCGTAAATCTTGATTACTCACATTCAAATTTTGAGCTAGCACATGACTACGATAATTAATTTTTGTAAATATCATCAAAATGAAAAGAAAAAGGGTGCCGTAATTATATAATGTAAATATCATCTATTTATTTTTTGGAGAAAACAAACATTACTGAAATCAAGTGCTACGTAAGATATAGATTCTGTTAGTGTAACTTTTTTGAGTGGTATAATATTCTGATTCGAATGAAAGAAGGAATGGCCCAGATTTATGGGGATGAAACTAAAGAGCTCTCATTGAAATGGAACATTAATATTACAACTTCGTAGACAAATTTACGATTGTAGACGCATCTTAACATATTCCAAAAGATGAAGGATGCCAAAATGGTCTAGAAAAGCAAAAGAAAAAAAAAACTTCAAAAATTTATGATTGCAATTCCGAGAAGTTAACACTTGGGAAGATCCGCAGGTGGTGGAGGCAGTTTCTGATTTGGGAGCTTTCCATCCAAGACAACCCACGCCATCTTCAGACCCCAGCTTGTGTGTATTTCCAGGTGACAATGCATGAACCACACTCCTGCACACCCATTAATTTACAGTAAAATCCAAAGCATCGTTCAAAACAATGAAACATTTGAGCTTTCCTATGTCATTTGTGTTTAATGTTCAACTAAAAAGTAAAATTATCATGACATGGTGGACAAAGTAGCAATTTCAAATAGGCATAAGGTTGCAAAGCGATCACAAAGAATGCACTTACTAACCTGGGTTATCTGCTAAGAAGCGAATGGCCACCCAGCCTCCAGAAGGGACTCCCACTGTGTTCCTTTCAATTGGGTCAACAAGGTTGAAGTTTGCAGGGTCCTTATTTGCATCAAAGTTACCAAAACCTTGGCCAACTACAAAGAAGTTGAATCCATGCAAATGGAGAGGATGACTCTCTGCACCAAGGATGCTGGTGTCCTGCATAACAAGCTCTACACTTGTGTTGAAGGGAAGAACCACCAACTTTGTCCCATTGCTCACCATGGTGTTGTTCGGTGGGGTGCCTGTATAGTTGAATGGAATCAAGGGGCTACTAGGAAAGTCAGGTGAGTAAATTCCATTGGATTGCCCAAAGAAGTGGGCTTGAAGAAGTGCAGTGGTTGGGAGTGTGAAAGACACATTATTCACTGATGCTGCAAACATTGTTCCATTGGGTCCCTGGCAAGTTTGGTTTTGTTGACAAGGACTTGTTCCGAGGCCTACTGTGAAGAAAAATTGCTTATCAACTTTCTGAGGAACATTAGCAGGAAATTGGGAGCTTGCTAGGCTATGGAGCTTATTGGTGAAGTTTGTCGCAAAAGATGTGTCGTTAAGGGCAGGGAGGGTGGGCTTAAAGAGTGTAAGCTTGTTCATGGAAGTTGCTGAATGAAGATAGTATGATGGAACTTCGTATTCTAGGATGCCGGCAACAGTGGAGTTGTCAAAAGTTCCCAAACCAGTCACGTATGGTCTAGCAGTCATGAAGAAAGTGGCATTGGGGTAGTGGGATTTGGTTTTAAGAAGAACATTAGTGGTTTGTCCAGGGGCAATGACAATAGTGGTAGTCTCAAATGGTTTCGCATAAATTGCATCTACTTCAACGACTGTGAGGGTGTGATTTGCAATGCTGAAGAAGAGCTCATCATTGAGTGCAGCATTGATCAAACGGAGAAGGTATGTCTTCCCAGGCTTGACCTTCAGCTTGAATGTATCTGTTAAAGACCAGTGTTTGATATAGAATCACAAAATATCTGGTTTGAATTCATAAGGATTCTATTTCATTTCTGTAAGCTCTGTATCATTGAAGCCATGAGTAATGATAAAAACTCATTTAACCTTAGTGAGGGCCATTATATTAATTTTTCTTTAATCAATCTCAATTTGTTCAACCAGGGAATCAAATATTCCAATTTCAATCTTTAAATTATTATTCTCCATAATCTTATGATTTGGCACTAGTAACCACAACAAATAGGGCATTTTAGAGTTACATTTTTATATATTGCACTATATACCTTTAGCAGAGCAGTTATACAATGCCCTGGAAGTCCATTGATAGTGTAGGCATCAGAGACATTTGGTCCTCCACCTGTTTGCAAGGCTTGGCTTATGACTGCCTCAGGATCTGCATTCCACCATTCTCCTGAAAAGTTTTATTATATATCAAAGTAGAGTTACTACTTATAGTACATCACAAAATAAGGACACCATGTTATGATGTTCATCATTCTCTCACTACCAAAGATGATGGGAACTTCCTTGTAAGGTTTGGTGAAAGGATATGGAACTCCACGCTTGGGAAGAACGATGAGAGGACCATAGACAGTTGATCTTAACCACGAAATGTGGGCATGCCAAAAGAGAGTGCCTCTTTGGCCAACAATGGTGTAATTGTAGACATAACTTTGGCCTGTTTGGATGGGACACTGAGTCACGTATGCAGGACCATCAGCCCACCCCGATTGAAGCTGTCGAGTGCCATGCCTGTTTGAAAGATAACCAAGTTTTTAACACATTTAATTTCAGTTCAAAGAATTCTGTTCAATTTCTTTCCTGATATTAAGTTTCTGAAATGTAAATTGTATTTTACCAGTGAATGGAGATATTGTTCTGGACATGGTTAACCACTTTGATAACAAGACGGTCTCCCTCCCTAGCAATAATGCGTGGTCCTGGAAACTGTTCATTCACGGTCACGATGCTCTTTGTGTGGCACAGCCTTGTCACATTTTGATACTTTATCTGCATCAGTTACCCAATCCTTCAAATATAAAGCAAACAGCACAAGTTGAAAATAACATCATGGTAATGTAAAAATATGCTATGTTATATTTGTCTATGAATGAAAAAGCTTGCTTGGGTAAAGAGGTACTGAGTATCTTAAGAAAGTACGTCAAAATGATAGTGCCTGGTAATGCCAGCCAGTGCAAGTCCCGATAGACAAAGAACAGTCAGTGAGAAAAGGTAGACTGCTGCTGGAAAATTAAGAGAAGAAAGAAGGGAAACACCCATTTTCTCTCTTTTCTTACTGAAAATGCTAATTACAACCCCCAAACTTTTTGTGTGAAGATTGATATTGAAAGTTTTGGTTCGCGTTTGAACTGTGGATGCAGTGGTCCAAAATGGTGGGCTATATATAAGGAATGAAAGAATGTGGTTGGAAGATGATATTAGGTGATGCAGAATAATCAGATTCAACGAGAAGCTGAAATCTTGATTGCTGTATATCAGTGAGATCAGTTGTTAGAACAACTTTAGAGTGGTGTCAAAGTCATTCAACTTCCTTTGACCTCCTTCCTTTGCAAGTCAAACCTTCACAAAATTCTATTCCTCTTATTATTTTAGCCGCAAATCCCATTCATAATTTGTTTGGCACTGTTGCTCATGCAACTGTGAAGGAAAAATATTAGAGAGGGATTGAAGAGGAACTACTGAAGTGAAGATTGGGAAGAGATCATTGGTCAGATGTAACTCTCTCAACAGCATGTTTTGTTGTCAAAGTAAGAGAGCTCCCATCAAGAAGTCACTTCAGAGCCAGATCTTACTGTAATACTTTTATATTGATTATGATCCTCAGATAATAATGATATGCATGGATGAACAGTAAGCAAAGTCGATTGACACAATTTTATTCTAAACGACTCAAAATCATGGAAATATGACAAGGGCCGGTGGCTATGTGTGCATGGAAATATAACAAAATCAGATCGTTTGAATGACATGACGCCAACTTTATTTATGTATTGTGCCTAATTAATGTAATCTATTCAAATTTTCTCGTGTTCTTTATTCTCTTCTTTTTCAAGCAGACAGAACCTCCTTTATAAGTAGAAAAGCAACTAATAAAAATTCTCTCATTTATTTTTTTAAAAGTGAAAAACAAAAAAATTCATTTCAGTTACTATGTGAATTTTCAGGAACCTAATCAAAAGACTAGAAAATCTTAATTACATCAGTTATGGTTGATCAATTTGTAGTCCAAGTTAATCTTATAAAACCACAGACAAATAAAGTGTTATCGAAACTAACTACATAAAACAAAGTGACAAAGTTAAAACACAGGCTGGTAAAATAATTTCATTGACAAATTGAATTTTTTCTTCTTTTTTATAGTATAATATGTAGATAATAATATACGCTATGTTCTTCCAACCAGACATTATTATAATATATATATATATATAACAAAATCAAATCTATTTAACAAATAAATTAATACCAATTTGTTAATGACATATCACCAACTACGATATTTATAAACTGTGCTTAATGTAAAAGCCTCATTTTTTTCCCAAGGGTATGTGTGTGTATAAATACATATTCTCTTATTATTTAATTTTGTAAAAATGAAAATGAAAATTCCATTTATTATTCAAACGTACTTCAATTCCTGGGTTCTAAAATTCGGATTTGATATATTAATCCATTAAATTACTAAATATTCAAAATAATACTTAGATGATGAAAAATTAGATTCAACGAGAAGCTGAAATCTATATTGCTGTATTTTAATAAGTTGTTAGAACAACTTTAGAGTGGTGTCAAAGACATTAAATTTCCTTTGACCTCCTTCTTGTTCAAGTCAAACCTTTATAAAAAAATTGTTCTTCTATTATTTTAACTTCAAATCCCATTCATTAATTTGTTTGACAGTTGTACATGCAACTCAAAAAACTAAAAGGGAACATTGTTGATGTGAAGTAAAAAGCAACTGAGGTGAAGATTGAGATGACCATTGGTCAGATGCAACTACTCGAGATCTCTCAACCAAAGTTGTTGCCAAAGATAAGAGAGCTCCTTTCAAGCAGTCACTTTCAAGGCCTCTGATCTTTGTGTAATATATAATTTTATATTATAGTCCGTAGATAATGTGCAAGAAATAGTAAAGAAAACCAATTGACACAATTTTCTTCCAAGCAGACAAGATCAGGGATATATAACAAGCATAATAAGTGGCCATGTGTGTGCATGGAAATGGATCAATCTTTTTTCTTTTTTTTTTTCCAATCTGTTTACTAATTAAATCAATTTCGAAAAAAGAAATGATTACTAAGGTAAACGGATATCATTTACAAATGAAAATATTTAGAAGGCATCCTGCTAATTAAGAAACAAGAGTATATGAGGACTGCTGGGGAAAAGGTAAAAATGATAAACAAAATAAAAGGAGGTATGAGTTTTAACTTGGTACTTTTATTTGTATAGCACTATTCTATTTCTAACTAAAAGGTTACGATGATTAACCGCTTTATTCTTCTCTTAATTATGATTCTGTTTCTTAGTTGTGTTGTCTAGCTAGCTAATTAATTGTATTGACTATGACCTAAAATGTCTTTTTATTTTCTAACATGAGTAGATGATTTATATTATTGAGAAGCAATTAATTCTATACATTTCGGAGTTATATTATCTTGCATGCAATCATAATTAAATGCATCCAATTATATGAGCTTTCCGAAGTATATGTTATCGTTGTTTGGTGGTCATATCTTTCGTTCAAATCTTTTACAGTAATATATTTAGATTTCAATCCATGAAAAAAAAAATGTGACGAACGAAAATCAGCTAGTTAGAGCAATATTGTAATTTGTTTTATTTCCTTTTTTAATCATATTACTGAGAGAAATTTTGCAATTTTTTATTAAAAAAATCTTTTTAGTGAGACCCATATCATCAAGATGACGTACAGTATCTAAGTCAAAGAAAATTATTCTTGCCTATAATGTTGAGACCTTCAAGAGCTTCAAATTCAAGCTTGGAAAGATTTGATATTGTGAAGAAACTTTATAAGATGAAATATGATAACGTTAGACAAGAATATTTGATAATAAAATTTTCATGGATGTAATAGAAAAACATTTCATACAAAAAGTAGTCAATTAGAATAAGGTGTTAAAAAACAGTATACAAATAATAAGGTTTACTCTAGTGCATTGCCAAAAAAATAACACATCATGTGTCATTACAATAATTTTAAATAAAGTTACAGCATTTTAAAATAAAGTTGTAACATGATTTTAAAAAATTAAAAAACTAAACCTTTAAACTCTTTAAAATCATATTGTAATTTTATTTTAAAATATAATAACTTTATTCAAAATTGTTGTAAAGATGCACGGTGCATCTTTTTTGGGTGACCCACTAGAGTAGCCCTCTCCAATGGCTAGAAGAATCATATATCTTCTACTTCTCGTTCGTGCAGGGATATTATGATCATATCTACATTTGATTAATAATAAACCCTTAATTTATTGTATCATTTGTAAGCACACCCTACATGTATGCATGCTTTAGACAGAGATAATGCTTGAAAAGAATTGCAGTTGATGCAACTAAAAAAAGTTCAATTTGGGTGTTATATCGTCTATCTTAAGATTCTCAGGTACATTTATTTATTCTTAATTTAGTTCCTTATCTATGGTACTTTGCATGTTTGCTTCAAAGAAAATTGCGTCCATTGAGGTTTCCTTACTAATTACTATTCATTCATGTTATCTGTGGTTGTTCATGTGATAATATAAATAAAATATGGCAAACATCTCTCTCTACAATCACTACTTGATAGAAACTCCCTTCTCCATTTCTTTGGCACCAAGAACATCGGTTGAGAGAGTTACATCTGACCAAAGGCTTCCAAAGCTTCGCTTCTAGTAATGAACCTTCATTGGCGGTGGTTTTAGGGTTTCAAACCAACTAAGTTGCTGATAAATTAAGGAGTTCAATGAAAAATAGATTAGAGATATGAGAATTATCCTTTAACAGTTCAAGAAAGCAACCACTAGAAAACAGTAGTTAAGAATTGCAAGATGAATTCAAAAACTATTACTTCTTTCTTTGATATGCTAAGAGTTCTACATTCTCACTTTTGCTATTGCACTAAATTGACAAACAAGTTCCTTTTTCACTTGTACGGTGTACCTCACCATTCTTTCTCAGAATATCATTTGTTATGCACACAAAGAGTGTGTTAAATCCACTGTAAATGGGTTTTGAAAAAGAAAAGAGTATTAAAAGAGCAAATCATGCAATGGTTTGACTTAAACAGGAAGGAGTTCATCAAACGGTCAAGGGAAATTGATTGATTGTCTTGGACACCACTCTAGAGTTGTTCTAACAACTGATCTCAATAAAAAAGAAATTAAATAACAATTGAAGCTCTTGAAGATTTTAGCTTCTCTTTGAAACAATTGATATTGTATCACCCAGTCAAACAACCATATTGCATCATTCCTCTATATATTTGCTTGCCAATTAGCTCTGTTGCATCCACAGTTTCAAACTCAAACGAACAGTATAGAGATCACACATTCACACTTCTTCTCTTGCACTCCCTCGGAAGAGTAAATAACCTCTCTAGTAACAGAGAAATATGGGAGTTCCTCCTACTGCATCACTTGGATTCCCAGCAATGCTTCTTTTCTCAGTGATCATCATTCCTCAGCTTGCACTCGGGGGCATTACCAGGCACTACCATCTGGACGTATATCTCAAAAGAACTTAAGACCTTTATCTTAAAGTTGGCTTAGTTCAAAGAAACGAACAATTTGCATTTCATGTTCCTATGTTTTGTTTTCCTTTCCCCTCATCTGTTTATTCTGTGTCTAATGGCTTGACTTTTTTTTTTATGTAGATCAAGTACCAAAACGTGACACGACTGTGCCGCACCAAGAGCATGGTCACAGTGAATGGTCAGTTTCCTGGGCCACGCATTGTAGCAAGGGAGGGTGATCGTCCTTCTTATCAAAGTGGTTAACCATGTACAGAACAACATTTCCGTTCACTGGTAAAAACCATTCCCATTTTCAAAAATATTGTTAAAAAAACAAATTGAACAGAATTCGTAAATTGAACTTTCATGGTATATGTCATGATTCAACTATTCTTTTTGACCACTTGATCATAAAGATTTTGAAATCATATAATGAACCAATTATCTTAAAAGCTTAAGCTGATAGGTGAAAGCATATGAATGTTTTTATATTTTTAACATCGTAAACTTGGTTATCTTTCAAACAGGCATGGCATTCGACAGCTTCAATCGGGGTGGGCTGATGGTCCTGCATACGTGACTCAGTGTCCCCATCCAAACAGGCCAAAGTTATGTCTACAATTACACCATTGTTGGCCAAAGAGGCACTCTCTTTTGGCATGCCCACATTTCGTGGTTAAGATCAACTGTCTATGGTCCTCTCATCATTCTTCCCAAGCGTGGAGTTCCATATCCTTTCACCAAACCTTACAAGGAAGTTCCCATCATCTTTGGTAATGCGAGAATGATGAACATCATAACATGGTGTCCTTATTTTGTGATGTACTATAAGTAGTAACTCTACTTTGATATATAATAAAACTTTTCAGGAGAATGGTGGAATGCAGATCCTGAGGCAGTCCATAAGCCAAGCCTTGCAAACAGGTGGAGGACCAAATGTCTCTGATGCCTACACTATCAATGGACTTCCAGGGCCATTGTATAACTGCTCTGCTAAAGGTATATAGTGCAATATATAAAAATGTAACTCTAAAATGCCCTATTTGTTGTGGTTACTAGTGCCAAATCATAAGATTATGGAGAATAATAATTTAAAGATTGAAATTGGAATATTTGATTCCCTGGTTGAACAAATTGAGATTGATTAAAGAAAAATTAATATAATGGCCCTCACTAAGGTTAAATGAGTTTTTATCATTACTCATGGCTTCAATGATACAGAGCTTACAGAAATGAAATAGAATCCTTATGAATTCAAACCAGATATTTTTGTGATTCTATATCAAACACTGGTCTTTAACAGATACATTCAAGCTGAAGGTCAAGCCTGGGAAGACATACCTTCTCCGTTTGATCAATGCTGCACTCAATGATGAGCTCTTCTTCAGCATTGCAAATCACACCCTCACAGTCGTTGAAGTAGATGCAATTTATGCGAAACCATTTGAGACTACCACTATTGTCATTGCCCCTGGACAAACCACTAATGTTCTTCTTAAAACCAAATCCCACTACCCCAATGCCACTTTCTTCATGACTGCTAGACCATACGTGACTGGTTTGGGAACTTTTGACAACTCCACTGTTGCCGGCATCCTAGAATACGAAGTTCCATCATACTATCTTCATTCAGCAACTTCCATGAAAAAGCTGACACTCTTTAAAGCCCACCCTCCCTGCCCTTAACGACACATCTTTTTGCGACAAACTTCACCAATAAGCTCCATAGCCTAGCAAGCTCCCAATTTCCTGCTAATGTTCCTCAGAAAGTTGATAAGCAATTTTTTCTTCACAGTAGGCCTCGGAACAAGTCCTTGTCAACAAAACCAAACTTGCCAGGGACCCAATGGAATAATGTTTGCAGCATCAGTGAATAATGTGTCTTTCACACTCCCAACCACTGCACTTCTTCAAGCCCACTTCTTTGGGCAATCCAATGGAATTTACTCACCTGACTTTCCTAGTAGCCCCTTGATTCCATTCAACTATACAGGCACCCCACCGAACAACACCATGGTGAGCAATGGGACAAAGTTGGTGGTTCTTCCCTTCAACACAAGTGTAGAGCTTGTTATGCAGGACACCAGCATCCTTGGTGCAGAGAGTCATCCTCTCCATTTGCATGGATTCAACTTCTTTGTAGTTGGCAAGGTTTTGGTAACTTTGATGCAAATAAGGACCCTGCAAACTTCAACCTTGTTGACCCAATTGAAAGGAACACAGTGGGAGTCCCTTCTGGAGGCTGGGTGGCCATCGCTTCTTAGCAGATAACCCAGGTTAGTAAGTGCATTCTTTGTGATCGCTTTGCAACCTTATGCCTATTTGAAATTGCTACTTTGTCCACCATGTCATGATAATTTTACTTTTTAGTTGAACATTAAACACAAATGACATAGGAAAGCTCAAATGTTTCATTGTTTGAACAATGCTTTGGATTTTACTGTAAATTAATGGGTGTGCAGGGTGTGGTTCATGCATTGTCCCACCTGGAAATACACACAAGCTGGGGTCTGAAGATGGCGTGGGTTGTATTGGATGGAAAGCTTCCAAATCAGAAACTGCCTCCACCACCAGCGGATCTTCCCATGTGTTAACTTCTTCTCGGAATTGCAGTCATAAATTTTTTATTCGTTTTTCTTTCATTGACCTTTTTGGCAATACTCTTCATGGCTTACATTTTTTTGGGGGGGCCATCTTCATGGCTTACTGATTCTCACTAGTTCCTTTATTCTTTTGGGAGATGAGGTGAAAGGGTGAAAGATGTTGAGGTGCGTTTACAATTACAAATTTGTCTTCAAAGTTTTAATATTAATGTTTCATTTCAATAAGGGTTCTTTGGTTTCTTCTGTCACTCTTTCATTCGAATCAGCATATTATACCACGCAACGTTCCAGTAGCAGAGTTGTTATCTTTGGTATCGAGTAGGTAAGTACAAATAACCTCATCCAAACGGGGTTAGGCTCTTCCAAACAAAAAATTCTTATATATTCTGATAGCATTATATTTAACCAATAAGAAACTTGTCACAGCATAACAATATATTTCATTAGATTAAATTTATAATTTTATATAATAAAATTTAAATGGGATCTAAATTATTGAATGTAGTAGTCTCATAGTACTTTAAAATTTTTTTATTGTTTGTTTTTTATCAATAAAATATTTTCATTATGGGAAATGATTAATGTCACGAAATTTTTTTTTCCAAATGGTTCATGAATGAATTGTATCTCGATGATCCTAACTCTCCCGTAATTTCTTTTTTTAGTATAAACTAAGAGTATTCCCTCATGATTTCTGTTAAAGAAAAAAAGTGAAAATTTCCTTTATTACATTGCCAAGTCAATCGTAACAGTTTTCCTAAATTTCTTCTCGTGCCATATATCACTACTGTTTCCATTACACTGATTAAATAATTACGGGACCCTTTCTTAGTTATAAATTAACCCACATCAACACATACTAATATAAAATGGAAAAAAATTTATAAT
This sequence comes from Castanospermum australe, assembly GCA_019955255.1. Lineage (NCBI taxonomy): Eukaryota > Viridiplantae > Streptophyta > Magnoliopsida > Fabales > Fabaceae > Castanospermum > Castanospermum australe. The sequence goes on along the minus strand of NSJW01000381.1, from coordinate 507,230 downwards.
AAAATAGTTTATGCCTCCCTGAAACAGGTAATTTTTTATTTTCTTTCTCTATTCTCAGTCTATTTTTTTAATTACATGTGTTTTTCTTTATTTTTCTTTTACACTTCTAAAAATATAATTTTAAGTTGACATTTGACGTATATTTGTGTTAAAAAAAAACTTTATTTTAACTCATAATCATTCTTCAAAGTAAATTAACTAAATTACTGAAATATAAAATTAAACATCAACATACCAATCAAATGCAATAGTTCTATTATTTTCTTCAAAGACATTTAATCTTTTTCATTCATTCCTATCTGCTCAGATATGCAGTTGAGAATATAAAAACCAGAGTTATTAATAAAATATAAATAATAACCAATTTATTCTAATTATCTGAACATTAGTATATTCAAAATTCTGCAAACAAAAATGACAATCATCAAAATGCCAATTTAGAAAATAATAATTATGAATATAATTATTCTTTTGACTAAATAACATAAAAATGAATAATAAAATAACTATATTTTTAATTTATTCTAATTATCTGAACATTAGTATATTCAAGATTCTGCAAACAAAAATGACAATCATCAAAATGCCAATTTAGAAAATAATAATTATGAATGTAATTATTCTTTTGACTAAATAGCATAAAAATGAATAATAAAATAATTATATTTTTATGACAATCTTATGATAACTTTTCATTAATAAATTTATTTAAATTATACATTTGAAAAAAAAAATACGTGCATTCATTCACGTCAAGCAATATCTTCTGACAGTCCTATTTTAATAGTCCTATTGACAGCTGAGAGAACGATGTATTTACAAATAAGACAGAGGTGTAATTTTTTCGTTAGTTGATAATATATTTAATTGGGGAACCGAGAAATGGTATAAAAAATTTCAATCCATTCAAGTATATTCTTATTAATTTGTATCTTATTATATTGTTGGATGAGAATTTTTTATTGTCCTTGAGATAATAAGAGAATACTATATTAGAGAAATAAAGATATAAAAAAATTAAATATAATTAATTAATTTATAATCTATTATGATAAAAACTTATATATAAAATATTTTTGTCTATCTCTTCAACAAAATGGTTTATTGACAGGAAAATATTCAAATTCTATATTGTTTTCCTTTTGAATGTTCCATTGTCAAATAATATATATGTATCACTATCAACATTTATTACTAATAAAAATTAACTCAATTAATTAATCGAGTTATGTCATTACAAAAAATCTTAAGTTGGATTTTTGTCTTAAACTTTTTTAAATAAAAAAAGTCTATATAGTTAAATGCAACTTTTGTCATCCTTATCATATTGATATTTATCGCAAGTTAATTAAGACATTCCTTTTTTAATCAAATCATATATATAATTAAAGAAAGTAACATGAAGCTATCTTACAGGTTCTAGCTAGAAATAACGGTTACATAAATCTATTATATTTAACATTTCTCTCTATCTCTCTCAAGGTAATTTATCGAGAAAACTTTATAAATTCCGTACATTTTATTGTAAACTATAAATTCTTTTTAATACTTTTTTTTATGTGACTTTTTAACAGTTTTTTAAGAATGGGGAAGAATAATATAAAGCTGAAACTTTCATGTTATAGATTTAAACGTCATGTTACCATTATTACAAAAAATAAAAAGAGTACTAAAACCTTTTAACTTTTTTTTCTTTTTCACCATTTACAAATTGAATAAAATAAATGATGCCTCATTTCAATATATTACCTTTCATGATTCGTTGATTAATTAAGGAAGGAATCCAAGTATTGGTGTTGGGTTTAAATTCTTGTTTCCAAAACAACCCCTGCTAATGAAACCATGACCTACCTAGAAAATTTTCTTATTTTGCCAACCTATGCAAGTGGCCACCAAAATGTTAATAAAAAGGAAGGTGTGGACAATACATGGAAATTCTTTATACAAAAGCAACAAATTTATTCCATGGGATTTGGTAATTTTGAAATCCTTTATATAAAAAATTATATCTTTACACCTCGATAGAAAATAATGATAACATGTTCTACAAAAAAAAAAAATAATGAGAACATGGTTTGAAAGTTAATAAAACCAACATTTCATATACAAAAAGATAATATATTGGTGGTAGTTGTATTGTTTTTCGTATATAAATTTTCAAAAATAAAATTAAAAAATTGAATATTAGAATAGTTTATCATAAAATTATTACAAAAATCCTTTCATCATTTCTGTCAGTGGAAAGAGTGGTAGGTGACATTCAACGTTAAAAGAGTTGAACGTAGACCTTTTTCATACATTTATTATATAATAAAAGAAAACTAATTAAGGCCTAGTTCTTATATTACCCTTTGGCGATTTAGAAGGTAAGAAAATTACACTGAGTTTTGGATTCAATTAATAATAAAAATAAACATATAAAACTTTATATAAAAAGTGAATCAAAATTAAACTATTTTATTTATTGGCTCAAATTCATAATTTAAGAGGAACCCGCAACATTGAATGTGTCACAAAAATTTTTTAAAAAAAATAATAGAAATTATATATGGTAACTAGGTCACAAAAGCCAAGTATTCATATGGAATTTGAAGGAAAAAATATTAAGTCAATGCCTATCCAAAAAATCTATACAAAAAAAAAATCCTAAGCCAATTAGTAAGGTGTAGTGCTGCTTCTTCTTATGGAATGTAAAAGAATTGTAAAACAAGTAAAGCTTGTATTTATATCCGTTCATGAATCCAAGAAGCCCTTTTTTTTTTTTTCATTAGCTTTCATCATCTACTTAATTTGCATTACAACTCTCTCTGATCTCTTTCTCCTTAGATAGAATTTCTGTAGCCTTTGCTTTCTCTGGATCGTAGAAGCATGTCAACTCCATTGCAAAAGAGATCACAGAGCTCCAGTGAAAAGTCTAAACTAGCTGTGCAGGAGATACAGCCACACGCCACCATGGAAATGCTGGTTGATTACCAAAGCCCCGCTCTACACAGTGAAGTTGCTACTATTCTCAAACAAATGGTCACCGTAAGTAACCATCTCTCTCTCTTGTTAGAGATTTAAAACTACTAACGTAGTTTTATTTAATAGCTTAAATTTTTGAAATAGTTAGTTTTTGACATGGTATTAGAACCTCCACTTTTTATAAACTAAATCACCAAATTAGTCTTTATAAAATTTTGCTAACTTCACATTAGTTCTTTAGAGATTTTAATCTCATTATAATCCTTGATAGATCGTTTGGTCATTCAAATTAATCCTCATTCAGGAACTATATGATTGATTTTTATATCTTTCAAGAATTAACTTAAGTAATGAAATAATTTGTCAAATATCATGGATGAGATTAAATTCTCTTAGGACTAATGTGAAATTGAAGAGATCTTTCAGAACCGATTTGGTAATTTAGTCATTTTTTTTATTTAAGTTGAATTTTACTATAAAGTAAGGTAGGCTTATACATTGTGTACATTTCAAGCTCAAAAGCTCTTGCGCAAGAGGAAGTATTAGAAATATAAAATCATTCACATGCTTTCTAATAACTTATTAAGTTTTTAAGATACTTGATATACTTTATGTCTCTCTCTTCTTTTATTAGAATCTAGCCCCAAAATTTGTATTCTCTCCCCCCCCCCCCTCTCTCTCTTCTTTTTTTTAGAATCTGATCCAAAATTTGATATTACATGCTTTGAATTTCTGTGAGTGGTTTTGACAATTTTCATCCTCTACATGGTAGCAATCAATCTCTCAAATGAAAGTAACACCGCAACTGCAGATGGCAGGGTACACCTCTGATAAGCTGTGGAAATTCCCACCCCAGACATAGTGTGTGTGTGTGTGTGTGTATATATATATATATATATATATCCTGTGCTATTTGAATTCTTTAAATAACTTTTTGGTTGTCCTGGCCTAGCCAAGATGGAACTATTTCAATTTGAAGCAATTTAATTCAGTATAATATGATGGATTTAATTTGATGGTGTTCTTTCACAGGCTGCATGTAGAAAAGCTGAAATCACTACGAGCACTACTGTGGGGGAAATCTCTATTACCTTTCAACTTACTCCGGATTGTATTGCCAACAAAATAGACATGGATAAGGTAGCTCAAAGCTATCAATACTTTTTCGTAAGATTTCTCTACCCAGTCCTTTAGTTAAGATTATCTATATTCTCAATTCTACAACCAACTGTTAACTTATGGTGTATAAATACATTAATATGTGTACGGTGAAGATTATTATACTTGAATAAATTAATTATTTTATATTTTGATTTCTTTATTTTTATTTAATTATATTATTTCTCTGAAATTAAAAGCAACACTGTATAATGGATGGTTGCATTCTTGAAGGCAATTGTTGATACTTTTGTGTCTTATTCGATGATGTCAAAGACCCAGTATTTGTTCATAACCCAAAACAAACTTTGCTATTGCCAGAGATTTTGATTATACCCATCCACTCAAATTTTTACTAAAAAACAGGAAAGCCTTTGTCATGCTCTTACACAATTGCATTTCTAAATCGAAAACCAATTCCAAAATTTGAGAGTTAAATGTAATAGGAGATATTTTACAGGAAAAAATTACCGGGGAGATTCCATGTGGGAGAGATGGGAGGTATTGGTAAGTAAGTTGCTTGTAAGATATTAATGGAGAGGAGAATGAGGATAGTGGAGAGAAAAAGAAAAAAAAAATGGCAATTTTTATTGATAACAGTTACAAGAGGCAGTTTTAATTTTCTTATTAGTATTATTTAAGAGAAATAATATAATTAAATAAAAATAAGGGGATAAAAGTATAACATAATTAATTTATACAAAAATAATAATCCTAACCGTACACATGTCCATATTACAAATCAATGATGTATGGTAGAATTGGTATATATATATATATATACATATATATATATATTTTAACTCAACGAAAATCATTAATTACGTGACTTATACTTGTTAATTAATAACATCTCTCGTTTGTTTATATTAGTTTTTTAAAAAATTATCTTTTAAATTTAACTTCTATTTTAAAAATAAAAATACCAAATAATTAAAAATGATTTATTTAATTTTTTAAAAAAATAATATTCATAAATGAGAGACCATTACATGTATTAATTAATACATACAGTCACGTGATAAATAATTTTTTTTAGTTGATAGATGAAAGAATTTCTTTGCATATTTTAAAAAGTTTAAGGACCTTTCGTCGTATTCAAAAGTTAGCGTCTATTTAAAAATACGATAAAATTAAGAGATTTTCATTCATTTTATTTTCGAAATTGTCAAGCACGGTACCTGTACGGCTGTAATGGTATGGGTAAGCATATCCATGAAGCCTAGGTTTTCAGTATATTGATCAAGTTCGCACGCAAAATTTTATAAAATTTAAAAATTAATTAATATTCTATTAAACTATTTAATATATTTTAATGTATATAATATATTTTTAAAATATAAATAAATATCAATTATTAAATTACATAATTATGAATGGTCAATTTATCATAAATTTAATATGTATTATCATCATAATTAGTATTTGAATTGTTAAAATTCATATTCTAAAAAGAGTAATTGAATGGTGTAAGTAATAAGTCTTACACCTTAAGCAAATGGAGATACATACTGTATATATTAGGAAAGATCAATTGGGGTGAGAATAAGAATTGACACACTTACTCATTCAAAAACTTTTTAAACAATGTTTTGTTTTTTGATTTAATCATTGAATTATAAATATTCATTGTACGAGTGGCAATTGAATCCATTATTTATAATCTATTCAATCCATTCATATCTAAATCTAATTCAATCTATCCAATTATAATAATAAATTGGATGGATTGGATTCATTTTAAGTTATAGATAGTTAATGGACCAATCAAAATATTTATTGTATATCAATATAGTTTGGAGAATATAATGTATTTAGATATAAGATGAGTCTAAATGTATCTAGTTGAATATGGATATATCCATCCATTAAATGAATTAATAAATGGATTAGATATCATCCGTTAAAATAAACCATTGATGGATTGGATGGTTTTAACAATTTTTTAATGGATCCTAAATGGATTATTGGTTTATATGTTATCCATCCATTAATTATCTAATCCATAATCCATCCATATACCACCCCCAATTCATCATGATGATCTTTTGTTCTACATTTTGAAAAAAAAAAAACTAAATATTAATAAAAATGGAATCAAATAGTTCATATTTTATCTATTTAAAAAGTATATATTATATATGTCAATGTGTTAATTATATACAAATGAAGCATGGAAAAATTTCATATTAATGTGAAAATTTAATCCAGTGCCAAAAGCTATGTGAAAGTAAACAAATAAAAAAAATTTCATTGGTTTAAGAGTGACTTTGATTTATATTGTTGTCGATTCATTTCTCCTATATGCATGTGTGTTTTTCTACATAATAGTTCAAATTCAAAAAATTTCACTTGTTCTATTGTTCAACTACTTCAGCTACCCCATATGGAAGGAAAAATCAACTTTACTCGTCAGTTTTCATTCACTGAGAGACTGGACGGCTGGAATATTGAGATCAGGCAGCGTGAAAATGGAACATACGATATGGTAAATTTGATTCCTTCAATTGGATGTCATTATGCTAAATTGCTAATTTAAAAAATAAAAACAAAAACTTGAAATTTGAAGTATTGTTAAAGATAGGCTTTTTCTTTTGGGTATGATGTTAAAGGTAGGCTTTTCCTACTCATGAGGTGTTGGCGTAATGAAAGTGAGATACGCCCTCAATTATGAAGACTGCAATTTTATTATTGGGAGTTGCATTTCATGAGAATATCCATATCATTATTACTCTCGGTTCAAAACTATTAGACGTATAAGACAATTCAAATAGTTTAAATCTTGTGAAATACTTTCGATTCACACTAAAAAAGATAGGCTTTTGCTTATATCTACCACAGCTTAATTAGGTAACAACATCTGACTGGATTAAGTATGTGGGAATTGTAAAAAAAATTATGTATCTCTTAGTTGTTATGATAGATATACAATCTCATATTTTGTGGCACCAACTGAAGTATGCATAACATAATGATCTCATTCTCATAATTTTTGTATTTCAAAACATGGCTAATAATTTGATAAGCCAATCAAGTTGGAAATTGCCTTGCTTACAAAAAGACAAATTGCACTCATTATGCAAAACATTGTAAATATTAGTTCGTATAATAATATGTTTATGCTAGTATTTATCATTGACGTACATTTGAGATGTAATATTCCATGCAGTTCTATCGTCACTCAAAATCAACAAGGATGTTTCGATATATCAATGATGTTGTCAACTTTCTAATGTATGAGATTTACCATGACAACCATAACAAAGAAAACAAGGTGACACTCGAAGAAAATTCGGTGAGCAACATATCTAAACCACAATATGGTTTGCATTTTTTTATGAGAATCAGTGCACTGGTATTTAATATATTATTTGCACATTATTTTTACACAAATTACTCATGTACAAATTTATGGTTAAATACATATATCAAGTAGTTAAACGAGTTGATAATCAATTATTATTTATTGGTAATCAATTATCAATCTATTTAACTAATTGATATATGTATTTAATCACAAATTTATATATGATTAACCAATGTAAAAATAGTGTTGAAATTTTGGTATGGAAATAACATTTTGGTTTACATGTTAAATGATACTGAACTTAGGCCATGAGTAATCTTGTTATCACAATCTTGTCTAGGTCAAACATATGTCAGAAGAGGCAAACAGAAAAAGAAAGTCTACTTATAATGGCAATGGTTGGACAACACTTGATCAAGAGATGGTGTGGGAACCATACCATGAAACGTTTTCAAGTGATTTTGCTTTTAATTATGTAGGGCTACAAAATGAAACAACTGAGAACATTTTCAAGACAACTTACTGTGATCTACTCAGCGTCTCCAACAAAACCAAAAGGGTGATGAAACAAGGTATAAACCTTTTTTTTTAATTGAGTTTAATTTTGATGCATTTGATGCACTATTCAATGTAAAATATTTTATACTATTATCTAATTATGGATAACTAAGTCATTAAACAAGTTTGATTAAAATAACAACTATATAATATGTTAAATACAAGGTAAAATGTGATCGGATGATAGTATAAAAAAACTTTACACTGATATCAGATCAAAATTAAATCTTTTTTATTTTTTATTTTTCACAGGATTGGGATCTAATTAATAACATATTGTGCTAATTACTAGTGTATAATCTTTTTTGTTGTCTGGAAAACAAGAAAATGATGCTGAGGAAGCCAGGAAAAGGAATGCGACTGCAAAAGGCCAAGATTTTCTGATAGCAGGAGAGGGAAAAGCAGCCAAAGTGGAAACTGCCCAGAGAGTGCATGAAACTCTCATCAAAGAGGACAAAAGTTCTGCAGAACTACAACAAGATGGGAGCTTAACAGAGATGCTGGAAATCCTTGCAAATGTGGAGTTACCAAACGAAAAAGTGACACCTGAATCTTCAAAGTTGCAGGATTTCTCTATGGATTGGACAGAAAACGAGGCACTGCTTCATACTTATTTCGATGAGTGTGATCTAATATATCACATCCCAGTTTGCAATGGTGTTGATGAGCTTGTAGATTTCCTGATCACCAACAGGAAAAATGAGATGCAAGAACAACGTTCTAGTCAGAATTAAGCATCCTCTTTTTTTGCCTTTTTATCTCCTCAAAATGAGTTACATTGATCAATGGAACTCCACTGCTTCTTTTAAATATTTGAATTTAATCCCTTTCCTTCTATTTCTAATGTATCCCTTAGTATGTTTATACATTTACTGGTTTCAACGATAGATGCTTAAAAAGTTGAAATAATATTGCCCACACAATTCTTGCAATGTGCATGCATGGTTCAATAGGTGGGAGGAAGGTAGAAAAATTTTAAATGTGACTATTTTAGTTTTTTTGGTAGCTAAAATTATGCAAGACATTGCTCACGCAATGTTAGGCTGAAAATGGTAGTTAAGTAAAACCCTTTTTAAAGTAGTAACTCTAAAATTTAAATTCCTGACATTGCAGATAAAATTCGCTTGGGATTGCAGTCCACTTCTATTGCGACCAACTATTTTTGAGTTTAAGTATGGCTACCTTAATCCAATTGGAGCTCCTTATGCATTTGTATATGTATAATTGTATATAAATGCAAGAATAATGTGTAAATAACATTCTAGAAAGGATTAAATGGAATCACTTGTATAATCGGTGGAATTGAGAATGCAAGAGTTGCCGAACTAAAATTATTCAATGGATTTTACTCAAATTGCAAGGCATTCTTGAAATTAGATATTATTCCTACTATTATGAGAAGGTCGAAGAAGCAACATTTTTTCTTTTGTCCAAGATCATGTCTGGAAGAAATTGAAGGGCTATGTTGAGTTGTCCGAATTCATCAACCTACTTTCTTTCATTTTCACAAGGAGAACTTTTCATTTCAATTTGAAAAGGTACACAATTTTACCGTTTGTGCATCAAAGTTGTATGTTGCTTTGGTACCTCTTGGCTTCTCTTTAAATGTAGTTATGAAGTATTGAATGGACACTTGTACATATTATCTGATGAACGTACCATTGCCATACCTGTATTATGTACAGTTCATGGTGCAGAATATACATTTGTGGCTCATGACAACCCAACAACCGGTGTTTATATGGGTGGACCTCGAAAATGCCCAGGCTTCAAATTCAGGAAGTCAGTATTCACAGGAACCGCTATTTAGATGCTATTCAGGCTAGGGAGTTCATGAAATGGCAGTCAACAAGCTACAACAGGAACTCATACGATCAAGGTTTTAAATTACGGTTACAGTTACAATCACGATTACATTGCAATCATCGCGGGCTAATACAGACCACAATCACAGTGTATTGCATTGCAACTGACATGTTGCAGCCGTAACAAATGATGCAATTCGTAATTTAAAACTTTTGCATATGACATTTTTAAAGAATTGCAACCACTTCAGCAAGGACGTACTTGTTATAGGCTCACGGGGAAACCAATTCCAACATGGGTAAACCGAATGGCCAAACTGGGCATCTTCTCCACTTCCCCACTACTTGCTACAAATTCAGATGGTGGTTGACTTTCCTTTCAACTCCAAAACAAGCCCTTAATGGTTTTGTTTGGGCGGACGATAATGGAGGGAAGGAAAACACCAAGTGATTCCTTCTCCTTATTTGAAAGAATTTTTTTTAAAGATAGGAAGAAAAGGAGGAATTTTCACTTGGCCCTCTAAAATTTTCTCAGACTTCTCTAATGTTACGAAGAAAAGAAGAGATTTATCATAAGTTTATCTTGTTTGGAAGAAATTAGGATTTGTGAGTAATCATTCAAACTTCTTAAATTAAAAAATGTCATTGGAAAATTAAGTTACTACTTCACCTTTAAACATGTTTCTAAATTTCATCTGAATATCACTGTTGAAATATAAATTTAATATAATAGATCACTCACAAATAATAAATTAATAGAAGTGTATTATGAATATTCATATTTATTTAACCCTTCCTTTCCTTCTCCTTATTTATTTTGAACATTCAAACAATGAAAAAAAAAAGTTCTCAACCTTATTTATTTATTTTAATCCCTCAACCTCTTGGCTTTCCTTCCCCCTCCTTTATCTTTTGATTTCTTTCCCTCTTTTTTCTTCCCTAATTTTCAACATACCTTAAGATACCAGAAGAGATCGTTTCCTCTAGAATTTGGTGGTTATAAGAATACTGGATCAGAATCACTAGCTTTCATAAAGAATTTCCATAACTCTTCTACTTCGCACCTTTCAAGAGTCAATCTTTAGGTTGCTTCGATCTCTCCTCTGAATTCATTTCTAGATATTTGATATTTAGACTAATTTAACGAGGTAGGCGTATATGAGACTACAGTTTCATTACCATATGCATGTTTATGGCAACTGAGCCTAAAGCTAATAAAATCACTGTTCCTGCAGTGAAGTCAAAAGTCATTGAGATGCTCCAGGTGTTCTCCTTTAATTTTCATCACTTCCCCGTTCTTTTTTCTTCAATTTTCCGCAGCCTAGCCACTTTTTCTTTTTTCTTTTTTTTTTCCCCATTTTTGGATTCTGACCTTTATCATACTCTTCTTGAACATTTATTGTTTTTATGAATTTCATACTTAGGTAGTTAGTTTTTGCTTGTAATCTTATATAACGATAGTTGAACGATTTTTCTTTATCCTTTTTTTTTTTCCTAATAACAAACAAAAATTGACTACATGTTAGATCCAAATGTTTATGTTGCTTTTATCCTTTTGTTGTAATCTTGTGTGACTCACTTGTTTTAATATATTAGATTCAAATGGCTATGACGTGATCCTCTCATACAAGAAGAAAACTCCCATATGTGACGCATACCCAATATCTCATATTTGCTGACCTTGTGAAGGTTCAATTAGCAGCTGCATTCTACCTCAAGCACTCAGAATTTCTGCCGTGAGGAGGCATGATCCTAATAACCAGCCTCATGATATTTAAAAATTAAAATATTGACCAATTTTAATTAGCTATGTCCTGATTACTCATCTTTTCTTTCACCTTTGTTTAGAGATAGATAGAAAGAAAGAGAATAACCCATATTAATAATAGGTAACTATGGTATGCAGTGTGTAGTTAAATTTTAAGATTTCAGTCCTCTAAAATAATAGTCTCATTTTAAAAAATCCTAAATTTTACTGAGAGTGTTGATTTTGTCCATATCTTTATAGTGCTACTCGTCTTTTCTCTCAACTTTGTTTTCATCTCTATCTCACAAAAAAATTTCATATGTTCAAAATTGATCAGAATTGGACAAATTAAAGAAAAATCACTCGTATTATTAAGAATTTAATTTTGATTTATTTTTAATATAAGTATTATTATTTAATTATATATTATTATATTATTAATTTAATTTAATTTTTTAAGTAATTATTATAATAATCATACTTTTTTCATAAAATATTGACATAAATAATTGATAACTATAAAAAAAATTTTACATTAACATTAGACCAAAATTAAACTATATTGATAATAAAATTTTTCAATGTAAATGACAAGAGTACGAAAAATGCATTGGCCCCACCTTGTATCCTTTATTGTCACCTGCAATGCACTCTCAATATCAGTGCATGTATCCATTCTTAAACGGTTATACCCCCACCATTTGTAGGCCATTTTCATTTTTCCCTTCCTATCATTTGCACTCCTACCACTCTCACCCTTGTTATTCATAAAATGCTGCAGGAGGTATAACGCTGCAGGAGGTATAAATTAGAGTATATCACAAGATTCACCTCATTTAAACTACTCTATAAATTTAATCTTTCTAAATTAAAAGTGATAATCATATGACATTTTCATTATATGCCAATAATGCTATTCCTCTGTGACAACAGACTTTTGAACTTTGTTGCTAGTTTTTAAATCATACATGCATGTCCATCCCAACAGGTCCCATGCATGCATTGTACATTAAGTTTTGCTTATAGGTCATGCCGCATTAACACCGATCACCAGCATCAACTCAACTTTACAATTTACTGTCGAGATCATTTGCTCTCTGTCAGCCATAGAGTGAGGGTGCATGTGCTTTGTGTTCTAAAATAGTAATTTCCGTTGCATTCACTCAAAAAGTTCCGAGCCTAACAAGAAGCTGATTTTCCATGTCCATTAAATCTCTTTTGTTTGCATCTGTACGGTGAGAGCCGAGATTGATGAACAAAGAGCAACAAGTACACATTAAATGGACTTAAAGGACATAACAGGACTGGACCATATAGCATCAATACAAGTTACTGGTTTGACAATTTCCATATATATATATACATATATATATATATATATATAAATCTGATAAGTAATGACAGTGAAGAAAATAACTTGCAGTGACAGCAGACATATAGAAATAAGTAAAAAAAGTTCATTATAAGGTGCTCTGGGTTAAAATAATCTTGGTATTCAAACTGGGAATAGCAAGTATCCCCAAGATTTGTACCAGAAAGTATTGAACTTTTATCATGCTTTCACTTGGTTCGGCCAAAGGTCCTAGGTTCAACACTAGGTACTCATGGTAGTTGATGAATGACTGCATTCCAGCATTGTTGCCTAAAGAAATTAACACCATATGTCCACATATAGAGATTAATTTCCTTAAGTAATAAGGTATTAACATCAAAGGTCAGAGAGTTTTGGGTTTTAGTTGGTGGGCATGGGATGACAGAGCTGCTTGGGGGATGTGGTGCAGTCTTCTTTGAGTTTGGTGGCTGTGATTGGAAAGAGATCGAGAGTCTTGAGAGGTGGAGTGCAACATGAGGATGCTTGATTAACATCCACAAGGGTCCAACCATAGTTGCAGAGTGTCGTCTCTGTCTGCTCCACCCAACTCTGCGGGTTATGCACACTCCGTTTGCAATTTATTGCCTGCTCTGATGTGTCTGCAGCTCCTCCCTGATCATATATAATGAAGAAAGTGAAAAAGAAGTAAACTTCTAATTTTTCCCTGACTTCATAGCTCAGGCTGAAAGCTGTGTCTTGTGTGCCTTTCTGATCTAAGAATCCTTCCCTAATCCCATCTTTGTTTGTGCCATGCCCAAGTGGTATTGTATGCCTTTAAATCACTTATTTTAAGCCATAATTTCTAGACCACAACCCCGGTTTCTACGCAAACGAATCCCATGCATCCAAGAGTCACTTTATATAGAAGAACCAGCAAAAGGAAAAGACAAGAAAAGACATAGAAAAGAAAACAATACTCGGCCTTCTACATGCAGGGTGGAAAAGGAAGATTACCTGGAAAAGCAAGCTAGCTGAGTCATAAAAGGAAATTTGATGAGTAGCAGAACCAGGGGGATAATCAAAGTTACCAACAAAATGGTGGCTGATATCTTGATTCAGTTGGCAATATTGGAGTTGGAGTTGTTGCTGTAGCTGCAGTTGCTTGTTGAGTTTCCTCCTGAGCTTCTGTCTATCCCTAGCCTTGTGGTTCTGAAACCAATAGAACACATTCTTTCCTTCTATCCTGCCATAAAAAGAAAGGTGGGCTGTGATGTGCTGAATTTGGGAAGCACTGGGAGTTCTAATCCCACTCCCGTACAGTTCCTCCAAGATCATGAGCTGCTCTGTGGTTGGGCTCCATCTTGATGAACCTGCTCGAGACATTTCTCTCTTAATTAGATTGTGGGTTGAGTGAGTTCTTGAGGTAACAAGGGAATGAAAGGGATGTATATAAACAGAGGGACAGGAGGAAAGGTAGAGTAAGTTACAGAGAAAGAGACAAAATGGGGAGAGATTGAGCAGGCAGAAAGGGGTGGTGAAATAGATTGGTAATAAGTACTAGTCTCGTCCTGATGTTGCTTTTAGAGGAGCATTCAAGTGAGTTTGCAGTCCATGCACAGAGAGAGACAGAGAGAGACAGAGAGAGAAAGAGAGAGATCTCAAATGAGATGAGTGAATGAGAAAAAACTGATTGTGTGTACATGAGTCATCATGACCTTATTATTAAATTTTCCCGACATGATGAATCAGATTCTCACCAAGTCTAAGTCAGAAACAGGTATCCCTATAAACTTAGTCAAATAGCTCTTGCTCTCCCCTGAAGCACGTGATATGTAAGAACTTCTATTTCTTGTGGCAGATGATGATATTGATTCCCTTGATGTTGCTGCAAGATGTATGCAAAACACTTTCAGCAAATAAACTCTGGCTTTTAAAGATAAAGACTCTTCGTCTCTTCCACTACTTTAAATTTTTCAAGATTACGTTGAAATTTAAGTGTGAAAGTTTCACGTGTGGAATAAGAATCAGTTAAGTAAAAATTATGTAAGTAGAAGGCCTATAAATATAATGTCTTAAGGTTTTGGTTGAGATGTGATGTCAAGATTACAAATGTAGTTCCTTATTCAAACTCATTTTTTGTTGAATCTCCCCTTTGATGAGTGTGGTTCCAACATATCTTACATCCAACACCTATATTTACAAATTAATTTTGTCAAATTTTAAATTTAGTGTTGTCTTCATAACTACAACTACTTTGGTGCTGGCTAGAACTTGGCTCATCTATTAGAAACACAGCAGCAGTACTATTTATGTAACGCCTAGGCCAATCACCGGTGAAAATTGCTGCAATATTTGTATCATGCTGCTACAATTCAGAAATAGGTACCCCAATAAACTTGCTCAGATAGTTTACAGTATTTCACATCCAATCACCTTTATTACAAATTATCACATAGCTTGTATACATGTAACTCTGTCAAATTTCAAATGTATTGATGTCTTTATAACTACAACTACTTTGGTACTATCCTACACACGGCTCATCTGTTAGAAGCACAAGTGCAATACTATTTATGTAATTAACCCCAAGGCTAATAACTGCTTAAGTGTATCAAAATTTAAATTTTACAGAAAAACAAAAAGAAAAAATTTTAAACATCATCACCAAACCATTATAGCCAATTAAAAATATAGGCATTTCATAAAGTGACATTCTAAGAAGTACGTACGGACACTTCAAAATAGTTGTCATACTTATATCGGATACTCCTTGGACACTTAATTAAGACATTTATAGTTTTTATTATAATTTTTTTTTACATTATTGTTTCTGTTGGAATTATAGGGTTTAGGTAGAGAGAAGGAAGAAAGTAGAATAAAGATTAAAACAATATTATTAAGTTAATATGAAAGAGATGTGATTAATGTATTACAAAAGATAAAGCATTAACCTCTATTTATATTCTAGTAACCCTAATCAAATAAGAAAATAAATTAGAAAATATAATAAAATTATGATATGACTCCTAAATTGCTTCGTCAATTAGAATACTAATTGATTTCACAATATATTCTAAATATCTTCTAAAGATATTCTTAATATATTATAACACTTTTCTTCAAGTTAAAGCTTACTAAACTTTAAGTTTGTTACAAATAAATACTTTAGTTAAATAACATAAATATAAAATAGACTCAATGGCTGAAATACAACTCAGGATGCTGGGGACGCCGGAGAGATTAACATTGCTGGAAAAATAACTCAGTAAGGAATGATCATCAGCCTAAATGAGAAGAAATGATTTTAGGATTCTGCTTGATCAGATGACAGACCCAAAAGACTTGAGGATTTTAGGGTATCCAGACAACTTTAATAGAAATACCACCAATATGATTCATCAGTGAGAAAGAAGTTACTATCAAAATAATCGTTGATGAAAAGAGAATAACATGACAAACACTAGTATTGAAGAGATGTTACCACTGGTATGACTCATCAGTGGGAAAGAAACCACTATTGGAACAATCGTTGATAGGAAGATAACAACATCATGAACACTAGTACTGCAAAGTCACCACTGATATAACTTATCAGTGAAAAAAAATCATCATCAGATTACTCGCCGATAGGAAGATAATAACATGACAAATACTAAAATTGAAGAGATGTCATCATTGGTATAATTCATCAGTGAGAAAGAAATCATCATCGGAATGATTGTCTATGGGAAATAACGTCACAAACAGTAATATTGCAAAGTCACCACTATCATTATCACTCTCCCTCAATGCTATACTAGCATTGAAAAATAATCAAACAATAAAAAAAACAGAAAAAAATAGCTGAGAGAATGAGTTGAGAAAATAATAAAGGAGAATTTACAAAAGAATTGTATAGAACTCGACACAGCGAAAAGCATGGACACTCTCAAGGCAGATGATACCACTCTGATTCCATGTTGAAATTATAGAGTTTAAGTAGAGAGAATGAAGAAAGTAGAATGAAAATTAAACAATAGTATTAAGTTAATATGAAATAGATGTGATTGATGTATTACAAAAGATAAAGCATTAACCTCTATTTATATTCTAGTAACGTTAATCAAATAAAGAAATAAATTAAAACATATAATAAAATTATGATATGACTCTTAAATTACTTCATCAATTAGAGCACTAATTGATTTCATAATATATTTTAAAAATCTTCTAAAAATATTTTAAATATATTCTAAAAATTTTGAATTTGTATTAAGATACGTGTGATATTATAAGAAATAAAAAAATAATAGCCTTTTATCATGCCTACAATGATAAATATTAATTTTTTTTATAAGATTTGAGTTAGGAATAATTATGTAATAATATTTATATTTAAAATATAAATATTTATGTTATGATTTATATTTTTATCTTACATATATATTTAAGATTTATGTATTTTTATGTTAATTTATATTAATTTTCTATTTTATGTCTTAAAAATGATTGTGTTTTATAATTTTTAAAATTTATTGTATTTTCATATTTATATTGTATTATATTAGTGTCTCGTGTTATGTGCCTGCTTATAAGTGACATTAGAAGAAGACAGTGTTATCGACTATAGAAGCATGGGGGAGACTTGGCAAAATGGCAAGTCATTCAAGGACACTGCTGGGGTCTCAGAATCCATGCATGCTTCGTCCTGGGAGCTGACAACTCGAAAACGCAAGCCTCGAACCGTTCCAGGGTCCATAAATGCAAGGGTATCAGAGTGTCCAATGCCTCTTGTCCTCTTTCTGGGGCTCTCAGCAGTGGGAGGGACTGGACTTGTCATCTCTGTCAACATTCCCCATGATCTCAACCTTTCGTTTTGTAACTCACCCACGTCATCATGTATTTTTCATTGTCCTTCGCTCACCAGATTGTTAAGTAAACTACAATTTCTGCTACTGATAGCTTGACTTTTGGGGTTCATGTATGATACTTCATGCTGTTGCTACGTTTGTCGTTACTTGTTACAGGGCTTGTACTTTGATGTTAATGAGAATTTCAATGTATTTTTGGGTTAGAACTTGACTAAAGTTGATTTTGCAGTATTATTAGCTATAAAGGCCAAAATAGACCATTGTAGGCCACTGAATCTTGACGAAACTGGCACGTCTGTGACTTTTTTCTGACTTCAATTTTGTGACTAGTTTTCTTCCCTTTTTTCTAATTCAATAGAAAATAGTTTTACTAGCAGTTTGGGGCTTATTATTGCACATATATCTTTGGAAAAATAGTATATTGATAGATTATTTATCACATGTGTTAAAAACAGTTATTTTTTAATATTTTGAAAAAAAAAATTTGTAAATTTTTTTTAATAAACACTGTTTTAAAATTACCAAAATAAAATATTTACTTTAATTTTTTAAAAATATAATTGACATTAATTTGATCATTTAAAAAAAAATTAATTATAAAAAATAATATTAAAATAATTTTTATATTAAAAATATGATAACACTGTTAATAAATTATTTATTTAAAAAATTAAATTTTTAATGTAACTTTATATGATTAAAAGACTAAATTAATATTAATTTTTTTTAAAATATTAAATTGATGTTATCTTTAGCTAACTAAATTGGCTATTTACTCTTTTTTTTTTAAAAAGCACGTAACTTAGGTCTTATTTAAATGTAAACTTACAACTTTCATATATAAAAGTTCTAAGTCAATGATGATTGACTCGTAAAATCGAGTTGCATTAATTTAAAAATCTTAGGTTCGCTAGTAATGTGCACGGGTTATTGAACAATTTATCTATTCATATCTTGTTATCATTAAAACAGTATCACTATCTTATAATGTACACTCACAGTACATTTTTAAATAATCAAACTAATTTTTAACTATCCTCTCTCAATAAGTAATTTGTAAATTTACTGTAAATTTTTACTGTGGTTGGTGATTTGCCTTAATCTTGAAATGAAGAGAACCTTTCATTGTCCTAAAGTTTTATATACCAAAAATAGTACATGGTTAACTATCCTACTATATCATTTTTAACTATCCTAGTACATTCCTAAAATTCATAAAATGTAATTAAATTTTGTTTGCTGTCAAATTAATTTTTAGATGATAGTCTCTCTTTTATCATAACTACCCTATCACATATTTACAGGAAGAAACTTATCATAAGAACTTGGTGGAGTTCCTCATGACAATTTTCAAATCTTGAAGAAGCTCATGACTAATTGGAATTCTAGTCCTCAAGAGAGCCCAAGCAAGTCTCTCTATGATCCTTGATCATGATGTTGAGCTAGGTCTCAAATTCTCAATATCATTGATCTTCACCAAAAGATAGGAGCCTTCCATTGTCATTGACCTCCAGCAAAGAAATTCACTTGTTGAGTCAATTCACATTAATGGAAGATGGCCTCTTGTACTGAGGGATGTGAGGATGTCCTTGGCTTGCTGTCAGTTTTTGAAGGGTACACTACAAGACGAAAAAGGATGCTTTAGGTAATTGATTACTTGTAGTTTCTTCTTGTTTTCTGTCGTTGGCCAGTGGATAAATAGATTAAAAAGTTAACGTAACATGTCATCATTTAATGTATGTTTAGTAAAATTTAATTTTTAATAAATTTAAAAAAAATTATTAAATAAAATTTTAATTATAAATTATGTTAAACATAAAATAAACTAATATAATCATATAGTTAATAAAAAATGAATTTACCCAACGGTAATTGGACCAAGTTATAAACGACTTGCTATCTCCAGAGACAAACAAAGTTTGAATCCTACTAGAATCACCACCTTGGAAAGGAGAGAAAACCTTTATTCTCTAATTCCCATAATAGTAGCACACTTTCCTACTATTTCCCTTTTCAAAATAAAAGAATGAAATTGATTTTTTTTAAAGTTAAGAATGTAATTTAAAAAGTAAATTATAATGTTTATTATTATTAATTAAAAAATTAATAATTTACTAAAAAAATATATAAATATTACTATAAATTCTTCTTGAAACTTGTGATAGTCTTGGTTTTGGAATGGTTTAGCTTTCTTTCTTTCTAAAATTTTTATTACAAAAAAAAAAATCAATGGTTATATATTTAATAAAATACAAACACAAAAATAAAAAATAATAAATGTGTTAAAATTTTATTCTTAATTTTTCCGTCAATGACTATTTACTTTTATATTATCTTTTAAACTACACCCTACACTTTTAAAAATACAAATCCAATAAAATATATTTTTAACAAGGTTCACCATAAAAATGACATTGACATAGTATAAAACTTGCTTGAATTAGCTGGTCCGACTTGTAAACGAAAAATGGTTCTGTGGCTAGTTTGAGTTAGGAATGGCAAACAATCCTCAAATTTGGGATCCTGCAAAGATTGTTACATTCGAAAATTTGAATTTAAAGAATTTATTTTTTTGCAGGGACAGGGATAGGGATAAAAAATTTCCTTAAAACTAATTTAGAGATGAGAACGAGGATTATATCTCCCGTCGTGCGAGGTTTTAGTTTCTGTCAAATTACATAAATACCTTTAAATATATATAAATAAACTAATAACTATTATCCATTTTGGTAATTTTATATCTCATCAATATTTATATTAATTTAAAATAAAAAAGCTAAAACAAAACGCATAAGGGAGAAATTGCTGGATTGGTCAGGAGAGACCTCGTGCTGCGTCGTCACTGTTGGCCTTCGTTGATTTTGCCCAGAAGTTACTTTCCTATATCCCCATAAGTTTGCCCAATCTCTCTAACGACACGACCCAAGCCGTTCGTCATATCTCCTTCGCGTATGTTCTGATATCTACTCAAGCCCACCGCCGCACGCCATTGATGCTAGTCGCCAGTCGCCAGTCGCCAGCGAGTCCATTTGTGCTCCACCGTCTGCCTCTACGTGGACTAGGCAGAGCACTGGACAAACAACCAAAATTGTGAACCTCTGCGTGGCAACCGTTTCCTCCACTGGCGCAAGCGCAGCGCAGCCATTTCCTCCAGCCGGTAAGTCCTCCCTCTCCCGGTGTTAATGGCGCATGCGAACTGAATGTAATCAAATTGTTAGTTTGTGAATGCAAATTTTCAATAATGCAATAGAAACCCTCACATACACCCAATGAACCTTCAATACCCTTAATTTCTACCCCTAATTCTCTCTGTAGAAACCCTAATTTTGATCTACTGAATCTCGTGCCTTTCGCTGTCGTGCATTAGAAGGGATTTGCAATAAACCCATTATTAATTTTGATGTAAACCATTGTATCCATCAAAAGCGCTGCTTATGTCGTGCTCTGCCACTTTTTTGCATCAAACCAGAAAAACAATATATGACTTCTGCAATGTGCACTATATTGGATCTTCAAACTTTGTTATCCTAGTTCCAATTTTTTCTGCTATATTATCCATATTTTACTTGAAATACTTAACTAACTTACAAATGCTGTGAGTAATTAGTAATTCCGCCCCAAAAAAAAAAGTTTCTATAACTACCTTTTTTGTTCTTTTTTTCCCCCCTTGTTCTTGACTGAAAAATTTTCATTATTAAGGAAACGTCATCAAATTATGGATTAATTGAGGTGATATCTAATGAAAAGTTAAACATAATTATCAGTAAGTATATGGTGTTGCTGTGAAACTTAATAGTTTTAAAAAAACTCTTGTGTTTGAAAATCAAAAACTTCAATGAAAGTTCTTGAGAAGATTAATACTTGTTTGTTTTTGAAGGAATGGAAAGGATCTTATATCTGATATGACATGTGATTCTGTGTGAGGTAATTGGACTTCCATTTTTTATGTTGGTAATTTTGTGTTTAGAATTGCTATACCTTTGCAATCAGCTAAATAGCAGACCATGTCATAAAAGACTGGCAATTATGAAGTTTCTGCTGATTATGAAGATATAAAGCTATAAATATTTTGAATATTAAAATGAAAAGTAAGACCTATTTTATGGTAATGTGGTCATTTCATTATCCTCAATATTCGCATTAGCTGCTTTATTATCAGTGAGTAACTAAACCCGCTAAAACCCTTCATTATTCTTTTCCCTGAAACCTGAATATTATTTTTCCCCTAAAATTTGTTATTATTACTGTAACTGAGAAACATATCACAACTTCCTCAACAGGGTGTCGATCAAATGTCAAACAGAATAAAACCATGCTAACAAGGAACTAACACTTTGGGCTAATTTCAATTGCCTATTTGTTAACGGGGGCTTGTCATTTTCTATCAGTTTTGGAATATGTATATTTTTAATTTTTACCAAATAATGACCCCTATAATGTGTCCATTTCCACGAGATAGTTGGATATATATTTATAATTGACTCTGCAGTATTCCCTGTTTAGATTATGCAATTTCATATTCACACTGGTATATTTCTGCATCAGTTCATATTAGCTACTTCAGTTCGGCTATTCCCGGAAGGGCTTTAGTGTGACAATTCAGCTTTGAGCAGGCTGAGTCTTAGCAGTTGCACATGACATTGATATAGGCTTTTTGACACCAAGGACCATAGTTGCCATTCTGGTCCTGCTATTACTGAAGATAGAGAGAGAAATGGGAAAATTAGCTCTTGCAGCAATTGTGAGCTTATGGGTTGTTCCTATCACAATACTTGTTAATCACATAGTTCCTGAGCCATATATGGTAAGCAAATTTTTTCTTAAAACTAGGGGCATAGACAGTTGTGGATATATTAAATGATACTGAAGAAATTTGCTTGTCTTTCAGTATGACTGATTCCCATGATTTGCAGGATGAGATATTTCATATACCACAGGCTCAGCAGTACTGCAAGGGAAATTTTGGAAGTTGGGATCCTATGATTACCACTCCTCCTGGCCTGTATGTTCTCTTATCCCTTTGCTCTGACCCCTGCCTCCACCCTTATTAGAAATTTGAACCCATTAGCTGATATTTAATTGCTTATGTGTGATGAAATGATAAGTAAATGGAAAAGAACATAGTTACTGGTAGGATACTATCTAACTGGTAACTAAAAAAACTTCCTTTGTCCCAGCACAGAATGTGGCTGTTATGAAATCATTCACATTTGTAGATATTAGATAGCTTGCTAGAGACCGATTTGTGGTGCATGCATGCAAAAATTCCAGCACAATGGTTGTAGTTTATTATTATTTTTTGGTTGTGGTGTACTGAATATGTTTTGTGTGCACTTGACACAGCAGCAGTGGTATGAATATGTGATATGGCATTTTGATATTTTCTAGACAATATTGGATTGTTTGTTGTTTTCTCGGCTTAGATATAAAATTTTTGGTCCACTGCTGTGGTTGAGCTGGAATTGAAGTTTGTGACAAATATATAGAGAAGGGTTGTTCTTAGTTTAGTGTTCTTAAGTTGATGTATGATTAAGCACTCTTGAAGCCTCAGCCCTGTGTTCAAGTGTCTGAATTCCTAAACAGAAATTTACAACTTTATAATCTCAGTGTATACATGTAGTAGATTAAGATATGAGAATCATACTCCTGGAAGAAAACATAAGGTTATGGAATATTTTTCTATTTAAATAAATGCGAAAATACAAAAATGAGAAATAACCTGAGCTATAACTGAAAAATTAAAAAATTGTATATGTTTATTTACATCTTTAAAAGATTTGGTTTTTGATTGAACCTCGTGGCGTTGATTGATCCATGTAACTAACGCCACCTAGTGGGATAAGGCTTTGTTATTGTTATGTTGTTGTTTACTAACCTCTTTGCATTTATCTCGTTCTGTAATAAGATAATATTTTAAGCGCTGCTCAAATCTCCAGATCTGGAGATTGAGGGATTTAAATGATTATACTTAGATGAATATTGTCAACAACTCTAAAAAATTTTTAAAGTAGAATGTAGTATCAAATACCAAAGTTGATCTTTGCAATGTAAAAACTTTTGCAGGTACTATCTTTCACTTGCCCATGCTGCTTCTTTGTTTCCAGGCTTTTATTCTGTGCAAGCTGCTTCATCATTTTCTGATTTGTGCTCTGCTGCAATTCTTCGATCAATTAATGGTGTCTTAGCAGGTCATATGCAGCATAATTATATATGACATAATTACTCACTTAAAGCCAGTTCTAGGTGATAGAAAGGCGATGCTTCAAGCAGTGGTCCTATCCCTGTTTCCCCTCCACTGGTTCTTCACTTTTCTCTATTATACAGATGTTTCATCTGTTACTGCTGTGCTGGCTATGTATCTTGCAAGTTTGAAAAAGAATTACTGGTTTAGTGCATTGGTAAGGTATATTTAGTCTTTTATGTTGTAAACTATCAAATATCAATACCTAATGAAACTGAATTGGTATGTGATATTTGTTTTGGTGTATATATTATTTTCATCCTAGTTCCTCTGTTTTAATGTATCACGGCACTTCTTGAACCTCTGTTTTTGAACATAGTGATTATAGATTCAGATGCCTACTGTTTAGAATTTTGTATTGTTATTAACATATTTACTGCAAAGACCATAGGTGTTTCTCAATGTGATCATTAGTAATAGGAAAAATTATATTCATCATTGTTTCAAGGCTCACTACGCTCAAGATATTACTTAATCAATTCCTCATAACGGATCTGAGTTCAGAAAAGTCAATTTTGCAGAATTAGTTGGTAATATACGAATTCAAAGATCTATGCTATTTCCTAGCTGAGCTTGGTTCAAAGGATCTCCGTGTTGTCTTTTTTCTTGTGCATGCTCACTTCTAGATCATAAACATCTAGTTTCTTTACTTTTTTCTGACAACAGTTTGTACAACTCTTGATGCTTGTAAATTCTGGCAGAGAATTAGCAGCTGAGGAAGCTCAACATAGGAATTTTTCATTCCTGAATCATTAGCATTGAAATTGTAATGATATTAATATCATTTTATATGTTGACGACTTTATAAAGGGATTGGATAGCTCTCTTTGAGCTAATGTTCTCTCCCCCCCCCCTCCCTTCTATGTATGTTGATGACAAGATTTTCACATACTTCCTATTGATGGATAATTTTATTATTTGCACCATGTACATTATTATATTTGTAATTGTATTTAATAGAGTTTTGATACTTATACAATTTTATTTCTATAGATTGGAGCCTTTTCAGTTGTTATTCGACAAACAAATATTATGTGGGTGCTTTTTGTTGCATGCACTGGGATCATAGATATTTCTCTGATGCATGGAAAGGATAATACAAGAACAACCAAGTCAGATGTATCTATCAGTAAAACTAGTTTGGCTTATGCGACTGGCACGAGTAGAATGGGTTTAAATCCAAGAAAGCGAAAGTTTGATAAATCTGTGGATACTGTTTGAACGGGCCTTGCCTAGTACACATGTGTCTTCGCCTTTCTCTTCTTCAGGTTCACTTTTACAAGTTTAATAAACCCACAAGGTCTATTTTATGCTCATAAGGAAATAAATTTATAACTTTGTAAATATCAAGAAATTAATCCTTTCTCACTCCCATCTTTCTTGTGCATACGTAGAATACATATATTGATACTATTTTGCAGGTTTGGTTGATGAAATTCAAGCAATCCTTTTAACATTGTGGAATATGAAGTGGGAGCTTTTAATTTCATTTAGCCCCTATCTGATGGTGTTAGTAGCCTTTCTTTTATTTGTACGATGGAATGGGAGTGTTGTTCTGGGTAATATTTGTTTTCTTATTATCCCTTGTGATCTTTTAGACCACTAAAACCCTTTTTCTCACCTATCCTATTGACACTGCAGGTGCAAAAGAAGCTCATGCAGTTACTCCGCATTTTGCTCAGATACTTTATTTTAGTTTGGTTTCTGTATTGGCCCTGGCTCCTATGCATTTCACTGTTACCCAGGCTGTGGACCTGTTCCAGTTGTTTAGGAAAAGTAGGCCCCTTCATTTCTCTCTGGGGTTCCTGGCTCTTATTGTTGGTTTTCTCTCAGTACACTTTTTCAGGTTAGGTCAGATCACTAATTAGAACAGCAAGCAGAAACGGTGTCTTTATTTTCAACAACTAAATGCATGTTCTGGTGAATTTAAGGACTTACTTTGCTCAGATACTTTGAAACTAAAGCTCATCTTTCCAAGTACATTTTATTGACATCTTCCATTATTTATTTTCACTTAATACAGTGTGTCCAGAAATTTGATCTATTTAGGTTCATATCAAGCAATAATCTATACATCATATGAGGCTTAGCACTTGCTGTATTTTTCTTCCTTTATTGTGTGAATGTCGCAACATTTACTCATGCAAGCTTAACTCATTCTAATTCTCTAATACAAGAAAATTAACTCAGCTTTTATTACTTATGATGTATTCTGAGACTTGTTTACTCAATTTTGTTCGCTCACTCTGTCAATTGATTATTGCAGTGTAACTCATCCTTACCTTCTTGCTGATAATCGGCACTACCCTTTCTATCTCTGGAGGAAAGTCATCATGGCTCACTGGTCAATTAAATATCTTCTGGTCCCATTTTATATATGTTCGTGGCTTTCCATTCTCCATATGTTGGGTTAGTACATAAGCCTAGCAAGCATTCTTTTTTTATTCAATTACTTGGGGGATTATAACTATTATCTTTTGTCAAGCAGGGAAATTTCGAAACAAAATCTGGGTATTGGCATATGTTTTGGCTACGGCTGCTGTTCTTGTTCCAGCTCCGCTGATAGAGTTCAGATACTACACCATACCATTCTATTTCCTGGTGCTTCACTGTAATAACAAGGATAGTCGAAGTTGGCTTCTCACAGGGTTGCTATACATTGGTGTCAATATCTTTACAATGGCGATGTTTTTGTTTCGGCCATTTCATTGGGATCACGAGCCAGGAATTCAAAGGTTTGTATGGTGACTTATTAATACATCAGAAAAGCAAGAAGCTTGTAGTTGTAGCAAAACGGGGGGAGGAGGTGGGGGGAGTTCTTAAGTCCTCACCTGGCATTCTAGTAGATAGGAAAACAAATTTAGACTTCATTGATAGGTTTCTTCCAATCATGTGAAAAGCATTTTTCATTTTGGTCCATTGGTTCCTTGATGAAGCTATGATTCAATTTCAGGACCTTGCACTTCTTACTTTACCTGCTGAATTAGTTGACACTTTCTTGATCAAGTGAAACACTAATTGAAATGAGTGTTTTAATGTCTTTTCCTAAGTATACAACACCCTTTCAGATTGTTTAAAAGCAAATATTGATTCCTTTTCCAATTTCCAGTCCCATTAATGAAGATCACAGAATAGTGGGTGCCCTTATGTTCTCTGTTAAGGTTCAACTGTGCCCATTGTAGTAAGTGCATGTTTGTTGTGTTGAAAAGAAAAGGAATTGAATAAAATGGAACATACAAAATCTCCAAGATTAAAGCAGTAAAAACTTCTCATTTTCATTCCATTATCAAACATGCACTTAGTATGGTACAAATTTCGGATGAGCACAGTGACAATTTGGTCACTGTAGTCGTTGACATTCTACTCGAACTTGAGATCTGTATTCTGTAGTATGTGATTGAATCAGGAAACCGATTTGATATCTGAACAAAGCCAGAAATTTCAAGCAAAAGCCAAGAGTATGTATAATCCGCTGTTGCTGGATTTCTGAGACAAATTATGAAAGAATTCTAACTGGTTTGGAAAAACAAAATTCGAATGCGAGCCATGCCAATGTGCTCGTGACCAGCTAGACAATTGCCTTTGGTTTATTATTTTTTATTTGATCATTAAAATTTTAATTAATTGATGTAGTTTACCAATTTGTGAATTAAAGCTTATGTCATAGTACCATTAAAGCTTTTCTTTTGGTATGTTAGGTATTGCAAGTAGTTAAGTGGGAAAGAGGGATAAGTGGTCAAATGAAAGATTGAATATATCTGATAACATTATCACAATTTAATTTTAGGATTTCAGTTGAGTTAAAACTCAATGTCCATAATAACATTAAAGTTGGTAACAAAAACATTACAATTTTTCATTTAACTAATTTTGTCAATTGTTTCCGCCTGTTTTCAAGGGACTGCTTGATGATGTAAAAAAGCTTCCGTCGACTGGTCTTTCTACGGTAATGTGGATATCTTGCAATGCACTTCTAATGCTTAAATTAATATTAAAACTAAAAAGGGAGACTGAGTTAGTCATATCTAATGTAACCTTTACGTGCTTAAATAAAGGGTGAAAGACCTTGAGTTTAAGGTAATGAGTTGAATACTCTATAAGGTTTGGGTTTAGTTAGAACTTACCAGTTCAATATTTTTTTTTTTTCTAAAATAAAGGTTTGAACCAAAGTTTAGAGTTACTTTTGCGTTGTAAAAAAGGATGTTGGAGGATTTTGTAGCAAAATTGAATGCTCCAATGACCAATCTTCCCGAAATAACTTTCCATTCTCTTCACTAGCTACTCTTCCAACACCAGCATCAGATTTGCCTTTATGCTGTTCTTGAAGGCCTCAAGACTACACTGAACTGAGCGTTACTCTTGAAGGTTTCACAAAGGCAAATACTTATCAAAGCGATGAAGCAGACGAAAAGAGAGAGCGCTTTCGAAAATCATATTTATTTCTTGCCATTAAAAGAGAAAAAGTGAGAAGGGGAGAGGGTGCTCCTTTGATACCTTGCCTATGCTCTGTTTCTACAACAGAAAAACACAACTGTGATGAATCTAATAAGAACACGAGAATTGACTTTTTAAAGAGTATATTTATCATGCAAAAAAATGTAAAACTTACAAAATTCATGCATATGTCATATATCCTAATATAATCTTAATGAAAATTAATAAAAAGAGTATTTATAATTTTATTTTTATTTTTAATTTATTATTAATTTAAAATTTAAAAATACTATGACATTTTTATAAATTTATACAAATTATTTCATGTACTACACGATTAACGCAGTAATAATATGTAACCCTCGAGTCACATTCGGAGAAATGCTTCCACCTCCCATTTACTTCATGGTGATTTAGTGCATATTTGATAATAGATTAATTTTAAAAAAAAATTCAAAAACTCTCTCATTTTGATTATAAGTTACTTTGGTCATAAGATAAAGTAATCCAAACACATACCATAAACTTTTTTTTTTACTCATAATTTATCAAAAGATAATTGTACATTTGTAATACAATTTTTAGAAACCATTGGTGATAAATAGCACTGATCTTTTAAAATTTTGTATTTTTGATTGCTAATTAAAAATTGTAAAATATATTTTTGTCTAGATGCTAGTTGATATCATTAATAAAGAAAAGAGTTTGTCTGAAGGGATAAGACTTTGCCCTTTTCATGCTAGTAATCCTGTAAGAGAAATTAAATTTTTGGAAAAAATCATGAATGAATCTCAGGTTCTCCACCTGACATACTAGGATCTAGCCATTCCACTATTTAAAGTATTCTATCCTTGTTATTATTTTTTGTAAAAAAGAAAAAGAGTTTGTTAAGATTCCAAATAAAGACTGTGTTGTCTCATGTCCAAGAGTTTGAATACCTTTTCTAAGTCAAAATTAAATCTTAAAAAATAAGATAAATATTTTTTTATTTGGTTCTATCCTTATCTCCAATATTTTTTATTATTCAATCATTTCTACAATTTTATTCTTCTAGTTATAATGAAAAGAAAAAAAAATAAAAATAAAATATATAAAAATAGGACAGAGCAAATCAAAGAAAAAACCAGCCGAGAACATTGGTGGGAATGTTTTCTGTCTTTGACTTCGTATTTTGGCAAAACGCCTCAACCTTTATTTATCCTCCTCCACTTTCTGCTCCACTAGAATTACAACCAATAGTCAAATGCAACCAAAACAGAGCAAGAATCAACAGCTTCCTTTGTCTCCTTTTCCTTTTCTTCATGGACAAGTGCAAAGAATTTGGTGTCAGATGTGATTCTCTTACAAAAGGTGATGATGCCACCCTCTCCCATTCCATATATCTTTCAAACTTCTTCTTTCTTTAAGGCATTGATTTCTTTAGTCAGTTGCATGCAATGAGCATTCAACATGAAAGAGCAGAGAAAAGTGAACGTCTGTGACGATGTTATTTGGCTGAGATTTTGTTATATTTCCATGCAATGAAGAATCTTCTGTGTTTTGAACTGTTATTAGAATTTTATAGATTTGTTGTTGACCAGAAAGATTCCAAGAAAAAAATGAAACTGGATTTCTGGACGAAATTTGAGAATTAGCTTCGCCTTCTTTGTATATTGTTCTTTTCTGGGTGTTTAATTATTCTGAAGAGATATATTTAAAAAGTGGAAACACATTGTGATCACTATGGAATTTTTTTCTGAAGTGATATATTTGTCGTCATTTTTTTTTTCTGTGTTTGGGACTTAAATTATTTGGAATTTTTGTTTCTGTTATCAAAGAACACTGAGATGCAACCTCTCTAATCAGTTATAAGGAATTTTGAGGCCTTAAGTTATTTTCTAGACATATTTTACCCTCTTCTAAGTTTTTGGATAATTGTCTAAGTTATTGTATGCCACTTTACATGAAATCAGTGCAATGCTGACACTGCAAAAAGCCTGGAAAGATTTGTATACTGATGCCTAACCAATGGAATTCCTCATTCATTGGTGCTTGATATTTGTTTTGCAACTTGTATCAGGTTTGAGTTTTGACAAGCAGCTGAATCCTGATCATTTCTAAATCAAGCAGGTTTAAAGGGTGAATCTTGTCAACCATGGGAAAGCAAATGCAGGACAAACATTCTGACTCATATTGGGACACTCATCATTCAGACTGTAGTTGTAGCCTTTTTCATATTATTAAGCGCCATCACTGGCGTCATTTCATTAAAAGATACAGGAGGGATGGCGGTGAAAGAAGTGCTGCAGGTAACTGCTTTTTCCTCATCTCTCTAAAAATTGTCCTCCATGTCTTTTTGTTAATCCATTAATTGCTGCAATGACAGCTAGTATGTAGTTTGTCTTTTAGGTCAGTGAAGCCAACTTCTAGGAAGCCCATATCTTGTGGACTAAATAGGAATTGGTTTTCCTTTAATCATCAAAATGATTAATGAGATCAAGATTTCTATATCTTAATCTTTGCTTCAACTGACATTCAATTAATGTAAAAATGTCCCGCTGATTTAGACTTCTTATTGTCTGTATCTAGAAATATGCGTAATCCCCTTCTTATTGGACTAATTAGGACATTAGGCAAGGAAGTGGACAACATATGCTGCCACTGTTTTAGTTGTAATCATGTCTACGGTTGCAAACCAAGTCATAAATGTATGCTTAGGCATGTTTTTGTTTTTCCTGGATCAGCTTTTACCACTGCACATTAGCATGAGTGCCTTATAATCAGCCATGTGTTGGTGAAAGTCAATAAAAGACATATCATAATGCTTTACACAATGTGATGATGACAACCCAAATATAGCAACGATTAACATGCGTGGTCAGGATACTTAAATTCTGGTGGCAGCCATCACCGCCCCACCCCCTCCCTTCACTCCTTTAAATTTTAAAATTCTTGTAGTTGACTGCATAAAAGTTCCAGGTATTATTATGAGGTCTTTTGGCCCCTTGTTTCTTCCAGTTCAAACAAAACTCTATCAAATACTGTTCTTCACAAACAGCGTGGGTGCCAGATTGGGTTAATTAGGACATTTGGCAGCACACAACATATGCAGATATGCTACCATTCTTGAGGGGTGATTGTAGAGCTCCCTCACATCATAGTCAACTTTCAAGATTCAAGAAAGCAATAGAAGTCTCCAATCTTGCTGAGCAAATGAATTTACAATTCCCATATCGAAAGTGATCTCAAAATAACTTCTCCTGAAGTTATAATCAAAACATTACCAAATAACTAAAGAATTCATTGATTATCTCAATAAGCTTTAATTAAATGGATATATATGAAATTATCTTATTGTCTAGAAACTATGATTAACATTTTGCTTAAGTCCATTATCTGGCATCCAATTAGGAAGAATTCCATGATACATATTTCAAATTGTGAAGGATATATTAAATCATACTTCATTCCATCCTAGATGGATCTTACAGTTAACATTATTTAGCAAATTTTACGTGTCATCTAGTGATGTGATATGCCTCAAAGTCATAATTTCCTTCTAAACTTCGAGGGTTTAACACCTTATCTTATATGCAGGAACTGTACCTGCAAGAAGAAATGATGCCTTCTCAGCTGACAAAAAGGAGGAACACAACCTTGCTGAGACAAGAAAATCAAATGTAAGTTCTCACCTTTTAGTTTAACTTCGTCCTTTTCTTCGCCTTCCCTCCCCCATCCTTTAAATGAACCATAAATATGTCCCCACTTAACCGAATACAGAATAAAGAATTGCCACTGTTGACTGTTGTTTGTCAATTGGATATTATTATGATTCAGGATTTTGGATGCGTTGTTTTGTTCTTAATGCAGAATGAGTGCACTGACTTACTGGGAAATAAATAATGGTAGTATCTAATTTGAAGCTTGCCAGGTTGAAGAAAAGGTGGCACTGTCTTCTTCAGTAGCCAAAAAGTCTGTAAGGAGACTGATAAAAGAATTTATTATCAGAGAGATATCTAAGAAGAGAAGACATCATCGTAGGAGTTCAACCTGTCCTATTTTGTCTCAATCAATCTACACAACTTCGACTCATGATTTGCAGCCATCAAATGTTGATTCCTTTGCTGAAACAGTACTAACTGATGGAAGTATAATGATATGTCCTGATGCTAGAGACACATTGGATCGAATGCCATTGGCATTCAGTGAGGAATCAAGTACTAGCACAGAAAGAGGTGTCGAGTGTAATGCTACACCTACTGGTGATTACTTTGTGCATAATTTGATTCGCAAGCATCAACTAAAAAATTAAAAAAGACCTACTTTTACGGGGAATAAAAGATGAAAAGCAATGTATAGTGGAAGATTAAGTTGCTACTTGCAAAGAAACACACTCCCGGTGCTTTTCTGCTTGCATAGTGGAAGATAATACCATCCTTTGTGTACATTTACTTACCTTTTCTGCTTGCATAGCATGATACTGCCCCAGTCTTTGTCCTCATTCTTTCTGATTTTGTTATTCAAAAGGTAAGTAAATGTAGACAAAGGATGGTATTATCTTCATATTTTTAGTGGATTATTTGTTTCACCATTTATATATATATTGAAAACAAGTTCAGGTCTAGGTTTTGACATCATTAGTCATACTCTTTTTTAAATAATTATATTATGAAGCAAAACATTTGCATAAGCCATAAGGCAGGAAATAATATAGATTTAGGATTAAATCGTGTATACTATCACTTTGATTTTTTTTATTTTACCTCTGTAACCATGAACATATATATTTCCCATGCGAAAAGTCAATCTAGTATAAATAATTATCTATTTCATTCTCCTGATGTTAGATGTGTAAATAATTTGTCACTTGCAGTTACTGACTTGCTTATTTTATTGCCCTGATTATTGTTTTACAGATGGTGATTGGATGGCAGTAGATTCAAAACCAAAGCCGGTACTCCCTGATAGACCGGATAATGTGGTTGAGAAACAAGAGGCCAGCATGGATTCCCTTAAAGTGGCTGAGACCACAGAGAATGCTCAAAAAGTGGAGATTCTGAGCAAGCAGTTGGACTATGAGATTCCTCATCTTCATGTGGACACCAGAGACAAGGATGATTTTAACTATGTGAGATATGTACTTGAGATATCTGGATTGACTGGTAATGAGTGCCTTTCAGCATGGCATTCCATTGACCAGCCGGTTGATCCATTACTTTATGAAGAAATGGAAGGTGACGCTGATTTCTGCAGTTATGCAGGTGTTCATTGTAATCATCACATCTTGTTTGATTTAATTAATGAGGCCTCGTTGGAAATTTATGGGAGGTCTTACAGCTACTGTCCCATGCCATTGTCATCTCTTTCCCACATTCGTCCAATGCCAGTAGGGTGCCATACTCTACACGAAGTATGGACTAGAATGAGCCGGTCACTGTGCTTGAGATCCAAGACTGACCAAACAACAGATGATCATGTAAGTAGAGATCTATCAAGGCGTGATGGATGGGTGAATTTTCAGTTATACGCTGAGTTTGTGGGGCTGGAGCTGGAAGACCTGATTTTTCATGATCTCCTGGAGGAAATAATGTGGGACTTATGTAGAGCTTGCTTCTGAGGGAGGTAGTTGCTGAAATAATGTGTACTTTCTTAACTATACATTTCATTTCTAACCTCAATTATTTTATTGTTTAATGCCATTTTCTAGTAAACTTATTCACAAGGAAGGGTAGACAGAGATGGTGGAGAAATAGTATAATGACAATTAACTAAGCTTCATGACTATATATGCTTAATAAGAGCAATGAGTAGCTAATTTAGTGTCCTACAGATATAAACAAAATGAAAAGTCCATTTTTTTCCTTCCAATCTGACATGCTAATGCTCCACACAGTCACACCTCCCAGAATGCGAAACAACAAAAATTATGAGCAATGCTGCTTCCCATTTCATAGTTAGTTCGGCTGTAACGGATTATGATATTGCAATTATGAGGCTCAGTAATATAATATAATAGTCCTTTTAACTAGACAATCAGACAAGAAGCCCGTCTAGCTCAGTCGGTAGAGCGCAAGGCTCTTAACCTTGTGGTCGTGGGTTCGAGCCCCACGGTGGGCGGCTTTCAGTTTTAAGTTTTAACTTTTATCCCCACTTCAGTTCTGTGCTTATGCAGAGAAAGAAATTTGAGTTTTCCAGTTATTTTTTGCGTTTTTCATCATTTGAATGTTAGCTAGATTTTGAAATAATGTAAATAAAATAAAAGTAGGTGTTCAATAATACAGATTACTTAAAAACTTAATTTATTTATGTGAAACTAGAAAAATTTAGGTGAAAGTGCTAAAAAGTATCACTAATAGAATCTATTTATAAATTAAAAAAATTAAAAGTACAAAATAATTATACTCATACAGCTTCTTTGTTATAACTGCACGTGAATGTTTGTATAGCTCGACCAATCTTCGTTTTATTAAAAAAAAAAAATCATTTGAATAATACTAAAACCTTATATTGCTCCACTAAAACATAGGCAAGTTATGCTGTGTTTTTGGATGTCACTAAATGAGGAGGAAGAGAATGAAAGAGAAGGGAAAAAGTAATCTTTACCTTTGTTTAAATTATTTTTAAGGAGGGAAAGGGAAGACTAACTCTCTCTTTCCCTTTTAAAGTCTCAAAATTTTTTCCCCTCAAATTGAGGAGTAAGAAGGGGAAAGATTTAATTTTAAATTAAATAAGAAAAAATAACTCTTATTCCTCGTCATTTTCCCTCATTTATTTACTTAAACATCCAAATAAGAAATAGTAACTCCCTTTCTATTTTCTTCCTTTCCTTTCCTCTCCTTTCCTTCCCTTTCCTTCCCTTTCTCCTTACTCAAAAATATCCAAATTTTGACATGTATATATATATTTTTTAATATCATTTACTACATGAAAGCTAATATTACCTCCAATTATATCATAAAAAAAATGAAAAATACAATATAGTCATAATTTTTTGGTCAAAATTTTTGACAAACTAATTTGACATAACCCACCAAAAAACTAATTCAACCTTCTCTTTGCTTCCTTCATCACATAGCCCCCAAATAAGCAGCTTGTAGGATTCCAAATGTGCAGAATGGCCATTCTCAATCATGGCTTCTGACAATCTTTCTGCTTCCACATACACTTTCAACTTGCAGCAACAACTAAGAAAGGCATTATAAATGACTTCATTGCAAGTGATTCAACAATATCAGTGCTACATTCAAGCGCCCCACATTGCAAAATCCTGTAATAAGCTTTCCGTAGGTGTTAACATTAGGGTCACATCCATGTTCAACCATGATGTGATATCAAAATCAATTATGAAAGATATGAACTTTGATTCACTTTGGGCTGATAGGTATGTTTAGAATAAGTAACCATATCTGCTGGGGGGAAAGAAGAAAGAGTGTTTGTGCTGAGAGAGAGTTCTCCTTTGCTTATTCATATTTCAATATCAGAAAATTGAGTTGGTATTGCTTTCATTATATGGACATCTTTCTCACTTGACATATTTATTTTTCTATATTGCACATTTAATTTGTTTGTATCTTCCTTTTCTTCCAAAGTTGTAGTTGATAATGCAATTAAATTTTTACTGCTGCAGGAGATAGCTGAAGCTGCCAAGCTCTGACAACAAGTTTTTTGAGATGCACAACCACAGACAAATGGCAGACAACCTTGATTCTATCACAGTTGTCTGGTTTTTGCGCTCAAAAGGACCAACAGTGAACTTTTGAGAGTTTTTGGTTGTGCTTGAAGGCTGACCCATTGATACTATGGTAATAGATACTGCCCTTGCTGCGTTCTATTTAATCCAATGTTCCAGAATCTAGAGGCTGAAATGTGTTTGTATTAATAACCATGAGCAGTATTTATAATTACACCAGTCAGAGACTACAACCAAGTAAAAGACCAATTAAGAATACGTAAGACAATGACATACACACTATCATCCCCTTAATCTCAACCACCAACAAAACTAGAGATTCTTAAGTACATCAAACATAAGACAATGCTCTTATATTACAACATTAACCGTGTCTTATGTCAGTTATGTGAGTCACATGCACAATCGCAACAGAAAATCTAGACACTAAAGCCTCAGCTAATATCCAATACTCAGACCAGTACTTTGAACTATGTTGATGTTAGCCAACCAGCCAGCGAGGGAGTTCTCTTTCTTATAAATATGTTGCCACCGAACAGTCCACCACACTGTAACAGGGCCTTCATGCCAAAGCACATTCCAGTGTTGTGCCAAACAAAATTGGTCAAAGATTGATTCTGCTTTGCAAAATTGAGTTTGAGTGCTAGATGGGGAAGTGACTTCTCATATTCAATTCTCATCAATCCCAGTGCAATAAAATTACACAATTATCCTTATTATGAATCATGTTTTCCTCAATTGCTCTTTATTTTACACGCATATTATCATGGGACA
This sequence comes from Castanospermum australe, assembly GCA_019955255.1. NCBI lineage: Eukaryota > Viridiplantae > Streptophyta > Magnoliopsida > Fabales > Fabaceae > Castanospermum > Castanospermum australe. Next base: position 470,411 of record NSJW01000381.1, on the reverse strand, counting down.
CTTTAAAAGCAATTATCTTCTATCATATAACTACATAAATTCAAAATTTTGAAACCACTTATTTTCAAGGCCAAAATAAGATTAAAATTAATTCTTACAAAATTTGAAAATCCTTTTTAAAATCAATTCTCTAAAATCTACACTAAACAAACACTAAATTAAATGGAGCATGATCAAAGATAACATATCAAACTACTCTTCCGTGTTCACTTTTTGTTTTTTGTTTTATTAAATCTTATTTGTGTTTACTTATTGGAAGTTGTTTCAGTGCAGAAATACTTAATGGTAAAAGACTGCATGAAATAAGGTGTAAAAATGGTGTGAATTTGGTGATTTACAAATAGCACTACGTTAATCAACATTTTACTCCTATCTCCTTATCTAAATCACAGAGCAAGATATTGACCTGAGTAAAGTGACTGCATTTGATATATTTGGTTGCTTCGCTTGTGCTAGCATCTCATCAACTTCTGAGTAAAGTGGCTGCATTTGATATATTTGGTTGCTTCGCTTCTGCTAGCATCTCGTCTGCATTTTGATATACATGGTTGGTCAACCCAGGCTTTGCTCCAAAACACACCATGGTCATCTAAGCAAACATTAAATAGCCACCAAGCAAGGATTTTCACCACCCTTTCTTTGCTCCAATTGGCTTGGACCTAGCTCCATTGAATAATGTCTAGCCCTTCTACCCGCATGCCATGCACTGGCCCCCGCGCATTTATGAATTCTAGCAGCACAACTCCAAATCTACAAATATCACTTTTCTCATCAACTTGAATGATATGCATACTCTGTTTGCAAGAAAAACTAGAATCAGTATAACATCATTGCTAGATTTCACAACTTAAACCCTGAATTCAAAAGACAAAAACCAGTGTCATGACAGGATATGATAAAATTTATACCCAAACAACTATAAATGAGTAAAAAAGGGTGGGTGAAGATAGACTCACTATTAGTTTATGTACATATTAAAGGTAAAAGACTCAAATTGTAAAAAGACAAGTTCCAGTGGATATAGTAAGTGTTTGTTTCCTGAATTAATCTAGATATTATAGACCATAAACAGAGTATCCCGTTCTAAACTAAAGCCACAATAAAGCTCCAATTAGTAGCCAGCATGATTAATTAGTGAAAAGGAAACAATAACTGGACAATTATCCATCCTTGTCCAGTCAAAAAGGTATAACTTAGCACCAAAATGTTTCTTGTAAAACCGGAACAGCAAATCGTATAAGCCTTCCTCTGTCATACAAAATTAAAGTAAAAAGTAATGTAATCCATAAAAGGAAACTACAGGTTTGTTAAGATTCATAACTGGAATGTACGCCCTCAATCCTTGTTACGCGAATGAAGCTCTGGCATGGGTATTTGATCCCTTTAGCTTTCCATTTACAAGAATATCATACGTTGTGTCATCAGGCACAAGACCTCTATCAAGCATCTCATCATGCAGTCTAAAAGCCTCTTGCAGATTCCCATCCCTAAAGTGTCCAGCAATTAAAGTGTTATAAACAAGAACCGTAGGAGTTACTTTATTCTCATCCATTTCCTTTAGTATCTTGCATGCATTCTCTAGTTGTCCTTGGTTACAAAGTCCATTTATCAGAACAGTATACATGATGATATCAGGCACAATACCCCTGGAAAGCATCTCTGAGTAGAGATCTGAAACAAAATTCAAGTTACCCTCTTTTAGAAGTCCATCAATCAGTGTAGTGTATGTTCGCAAATCACATGGAATCTTATCCCTTATCATTTTCTTGTGCAAGTTAAGTATTGCTTCCATATTATTCAAGTTTCTGAAGCCACTAAACATGCTGTTATAAACAATTGTGTTTGGAGACAAACCAACCTCCAAAAGTTCGGAGAAGACTTTGCATGCATTTTCCATGTCTTGCATTTTGCAGAAGCCATCGATGAGAGCACTATATGCAGTAATATCCAATTCAAAACCCTTGTTTTTCATCTCATTATGCATTTTCAAAGCAAGATCAATGTTATTGCTTTTGCAAAATCCATTAATCAAACTGGTATAGGTGATAACATTTGGTGAAATTCCACTTTCGCACATCTCCCTGTAGGCAGATAGTGCCGAATCAATTGCACCTTCCCTGAAAAATCCATCTATGATGCTATTATAAGTCATAGAAGTAGGAATAAAACCCTGCTCAACAAAATTGTTCAACTTATCCTTTGCCTCAGACATCCGGCCAATTTTGCACAAGCCATTTATAATGGTATTAAATGTGTAGTCTGTAGGCACAATATTTGCAGCCACCATTTGGTCAAACACATCAAAGGCATGCTCAGAATCGCCTTTTTTAAAAAAGCCATCTATCAAAAGAGTGTATGTAATTGCATTTGGTTTGAAACCCCTTTTAAGAATATCATTCATCACACTATATGCGTCATCCATGCAACCCTTTCTGCAGTGACCAAGTATCATGTTGTTGTAAGAAACCAGCGAAGGTGTAATACCCTCACAAATCATCTTATCCCACAAGTTACAAGCCTCATTAACCTTACCCTGTTCACAGAGCCAGGATAAAAGGATGTTATATGTAACAACACTAGCAATACCATGTTCAACTGCCTCGTCAAGCAATCTATATGCATCTTCTAACGAATGCTGTTTCAAGAATCCCTTTAACAGAAAATTTACAATAAAGACAGTGGGTTGGATGCCCATGAGCTTCATTTGGGAGTAAAGTTCATATGCCTTCTCCATATTCCCAATCTTTGAGCACCCATTAATCAAAACTGAGAAAGTTACCTTGTTGGGACTAAGACCAAGCTCAACAATCTCGTTGAACAATTGTAAAGCACTAGTCACATCCCCTCGCACACAATGCCCATTCATCAAACTTGTTGCAACAATTATGTTCATTGGCAGACCACTGTTCACCATCTCATCCTTAATCCTCAATGCCTCTACAACATTTACCTGCTTCACACAGGCACCAATTACAGATGTATATGTACCCTCCGATGGCACCCAACCCAAATCTTTCATCTCCTGCAACAGCTTACATGCCAAATTCGAGTCAGGCCTCTTACAAGCAGCCTGAATAACAATGCTATATACAGCTGCATCAAGTTTCAACCCTCTAGCCCTCGCCTCTTCAAAAGACTTCTTTGCCTCATCAATCTTCCCTTGTTTCAAACATGCACGCATTACTACATGCAGTGTAAAGCAATCACCGTAGATTTTTCTTTGAACCATTTCTGCATGCAAGTCATGTGCATCATCAATCATGTTTCTCCTAACCATTGCTGTCAAAAGGATATTCATAATCGGAACCCACGGAAGCACATCATGATCTAACATCGTTTTGAAACAATCAACAGCATCTTTGATTTTATTAGCTCTGACATAACTATTCAACAAATAATTGAAAACCCGCGAATCTGATTCAAAATCGTACCTTCCTGCACACTCTACCAAGTGTTCCACAAGCACCCTCGCAGCAGGACCCGAATCTCCCAAAACGTAATTATTGAGCAAATTCCGAACAACCCCATGAGTGTGGGGGCTGGAGGCAAGAATATGAAGCAACAAACAGAAAGTATCAACAGATTTCACAAAGCCTCGTTTTCTCTCTAATCGTCTGAAGAACTTCAAAGCCGATTCGGGTACGCTCTTGAAGCTTAGAAGGGTGTCCAAGACATGACTCCGCGACAAAACCGACCTGCCCACAATTGGTTCGGGCATGTCGGCATCTGGGGATTCCCGAGCACATGAAGGTCTTTCGTCTGGAAGAGTTACTGATGAAATTTTCTCGGGAAAATTGGATTCCGAAGTGATTTTCTCGGGAAAATGGTTGCCGGAATCAATCCGGGAAATTTGGGTTTGTGGGTCTGGGATGGGATCAGTAGGAAGGCGTGATTTTGAACATAGATAGTGAAGTTGTAAGAAAGAACGAGGCTTGTTCGGAGGGATTAATGAAATCATTCGCATTGCCACGATTTTGTTCGGAGAGTAAGCAGGAGCACAGGCTTTAGAAATCTTTCGCAGGTTTTAGGTTCCTTAACCCTCAGAAGCAGAGAAAGACACTAGGAAAAAAAATAAAAAGAGTAAAATACAGAAGCGAATTACACATTTCTTACATAATATTTATTCTGTGACACATACCCGTTAATGTTTAATTGAAAGTATAAAAAGGTTAAGTTTATTATTAAAACTAACAATTTTGTCCTCTCAAGTAAAAGTTAAGAAGTTATATATTACAAAATAAATATTATGTATACATAAAAAATATATTATATAAAGTGTATATGATAATTATTATTAAAACTAATAATAAATTTAATTTTTATATTTTTAATCAAACATCAAAAAATTATATGCCCCAAAATAAATTTTTTATATGAAACATAAAACTCACTAAAATTATAAGAGGGTCTGTACTTTACCAATAAAAAAAAAAAAAAAAACACACGCAGCTTGGTCAACTAGTCTTAAATCAGGGCAGGTTTCAGCGACAGAGGAAAAATAGTTAAATTAAATTTTTTAAAAATAGAAAATTGGGTTTTTTTTGTTTAATAGAAAATCGATTAATTTTCACAATTTTAGCTGTTCACTCAATGCATGTTTGGTATAGTTTTTTTTAAAAAAAATTATTTATTTTTAAAAAAATTTAATTATAAATTATTTTAATTATAAAATAAATTAATCTAAATATAAATTTAATATACTACAAAAGATGAGGTTAGTTTCGATAGTCTTCTAAAAATTATATTTTTTTAATAATTTTTTTTAAAAAAAATTAATTAACATTTAAATATAATATTTAAAAACTATTTTTAAATATTTTGAATAAAATAATAAAAATAATTTTTTATAATAAAATTATTAAAAAAATACCTAAAAATATTTTCTTTAACTGATTGAATAAAAAAATTTTATTTTCGTTACATAAAGTTTTTTTTAATTTTAACAAAAAACACTATTACGTGCCTAATTTTGTTATAAATCATATTATGTATACCATCATAAAAAGAAAGAACAATATGAGTTTTGATATGTAAACTGTGATAAAATAAATTAAGAAAATAATAATAATGAGATTTTTAAGTATATTATGATTATAAAATTATTAAAAAAATGTCTATTCAAAAAATTAATAATATATTACTGATATTATTTTTTTTTATTTTTTTAAGTGATATCAACCATGAAAGTCAAATTTCACAGTGAGAAAGGGAAGAAATAAGAAATACAGAATAGAGTTACCTAAGATGTTCGTTCTTTAGGTGTGGAGGCAAACGGAGCAACAGAGCGTGGAGCGGCGGCGGAGTGGCGATGGGCTTTGCAACTTGAGAGAGAGCAGATTGAAATAGATTTCGCATGTAATTTGGTTGAGAGCAAATCAAAATTTGGGTTTAGAAACCCCAGTCTCGCAATCGAAATTTAGTGGGAAAAGAGGAAAAAAATTTAGAGCGCATTTTGCAAAAAATATAGACAACATTTATTAAGAGTTGTTCATAAAAATTATAAGAGCATCATATCCTAAGTGTTGCCTCTACTGTACAAAAGCGTGCCCATCAAGAGTGCCACCGAGTTTATGATCCTGTTGACCGAGTCCGTCTAAGTTTTATAATTAAGTCTCTCACTATGTTATTTTCCTTGCTACGTGACTACATGAGATTTGAATTTTATAACTATTGAAATTATGATAAATATCTTTTTATATAATCAAGTAGGACTTGAAGTTATGTACATTAATTACTTAAAAAATTTTGTGTTTCATCTATATAAAATTTTATGTTTTATTATTTTTTAAAAAAATTTAAAGACAATCTAGTGAATTATGTAAAAGGCTCAAAAAATTTCGAAGAAAGATTGTAAACTCTCAAATAAAATAGAAATTTTGACACATAAAACAATCATGCAATAATTCATTTAAGACTTCGTGTGGAAATTTAAGGCTTTCAACATAATGTTTTAAAAGCTGGTTCAACACTTCAAAAAAAGAATAAGAGAAAATAGCGACTCTAAATTTAACTAATTTATTGTTGATCAGATCGGAATAACATAATAAATACATTTAAAATAAATTATATATAATTACATATAATTATTATGGATGGCAAAAGTCTCGACGAAAACATGTATCTGAGTATTACTTGCATACAGTTACACATATTATGATTTTTTGTCCTTTTCTTTGAAATGAAATGTGAATATATATATATATATATATATATATATATATATATATATTACTTTACAATGAATTTTTTTAATAAATGAGTCTATAATGCTAAAAATTATTGAAGAAATTTATACTATTCAAATAATAATAATAGTAGTTTACTTTAGTTATGTGAATTAATTATTAAAAAATATAATTGAGTATGTTATGTATGATATTCTTTTAATTTTTCAAATATTTTAAAATGTTGAACAAAGTTGTAATTTACGATGTTAAATTTTCTCCATTTATTATTATTTTTTTTGTAATTTTTAAAATTTAATTTTCTATGCCAATGAGTACCCACCTCCCCCACTATAGATTGGTGACAGGTACCCGCAGGGATAAGGGATATAAGGGAGCACTCATAGACTATTTGCCATGAAGTTGGCGAAAAGCCTAGCTCAGAGGCCACCCATGATTGTGCAAATGGAGACTTCTTGACTCAGATCTTTAATATGGAGTTCTTCCTTGTTAAACCTTCATATGAATTCCTAATCTAAGTAGGATTTTCTCTTTAGTCTATTGAGTTATCTTTTGAGGAATAGGAGTTGATACTTTCTTTTTTTAGCTAGATGTTTATTCAGGTCAGTCCTTATTATGTCATCCCAAGATTATAATTAGGCCAGGTTGGGCTGTAACTAGGTCAAGTGAGCAAGTGATTGTTGTGCTTTATGGTCCTGCTAGGATCCGCACACATACATATAGATGGGGACTCACTTATTTTATGAGTAATTATAGCACATTTATATTATTAAATAATTTGTTATAAAATACAAATTTTATGCATTCAATCATCGAATTATGTATTGTGATTATCATACATATTAAATTTAGATATATATCTTTTTTTTTTACTCTCTATAACATGAGATGGTCATGTTATGAGAGAAAACGATATAATAATAGTATGACTCCTATAACATGAGATGGTCATGTTATGAGAGAAAACGATATAATAATAGTATGACCCGGTTTATGAGATGCGACTCTCAGTAATTGAGTTACAGTTCTTATATTTAGAAAACGTAGTTCAGTTCCGTTATGTCAAAGTCATATTGGTAAATATTAACCATTAAATCATACACGTGGTCATAATTAGAATATAAAGTTATATGACTTTTTTCAAGTAATTATGTAACTTTTAAATAATTTATAATCATAACCATCCATATAAGATCTAACAATTAAGATTTTCTTCTCTCATTTTTCATAATATGACAATTTGTCTCTTACTTAATACGCCATATATATATATATATATATATATATATAGGTAATGTATTAAGTGAGAACATTTTTATCATGAAAGATGAAATGAGTAAATTCTAATCATTAAACTGTATATAGATTATTGTGATTATATCTTATTTAAAGTTCACATAATTACTTTAAAAAGTTATATGACTTTTTGTTCTAATCTTAACTATCTGTATAAAATTTAATAATCAAGATTCACTCTTCTCATCTCTCACTATAAGCATTTCTCTTACTAGATATTATATATATATACATATATGGAGATATGTCAAGTAAGAGTATTTTTTATTATGAGAAGTGAGAAGAGTAAATTTAAATCTTTAAACCATACATGGATTCTTAATATTAAATTTTATTTAAAACTCACATAATTACTTAAAAAAGTCACATGACTTTTTGTTTTAATTTTAACCATTCATATAAAATTTAATGGTCAATATTCACTCTACTCACCTCTTATAATAAACACTCTTCCTACTAAATATGCTCCACATATATAGGTCAACTCTAAAATACACCATGAACTTATAGAGTATAGATACAGTATTTCATATTTATCATTGTTTTTAATATGGACATGTGTACGGTTAAGATTATTGTTCTTGAATAAATTAATTATGTTATATTTTTATCCCCTTACTTTTATTTATACTATTTCCCTTAAATAAAAATAAGAAAACTAAAACTGTTTCTTTTAACTGTGATAATGAAAACTGCCATTTTCTCCTTCCCTCTCCACTGCCATCATTATTGCTATCAAACAAGCACCTTACCATCAACTATCTCCCATATCTCCTACCATGGAAGGAGAGAAATTAATTAGTAGAATGAATTTGTGTTAATGTCTTTCATCTTCTTGGACTGCATCAACTATCAAGATATTCTCCAATGTAATTTTTAACTTTGAAATATCTCCTCTGTTGCATTTAACTCTTAAACTCTGGGATTGATTTTCAATTTTTAGAAGTGAAATTGTGCAAGAGCATAAGACAAGGTTTTCCTGGTTTTTGCAGAAATTTGGGTGGGTCGGTATAATCAAATATTTGGCAATGGCAAGTTTGTTTTGGATTGTGAATCAGTGCGGGGTTCTTACATCTTCAAAGAACACACAGCAGGATCATCAATCACCTCCAAGAAAGCAATCGTCTATTATACGGTGTCGCTTTTAACTCCGGGAAAATAGTAGAATTAAACAAAAATAAATGAATTAGAATATAAAATAATTAATTTATTCAAGACAAATATTCTCCACCGTACACGTCAGCCTTTCTATACACTATAAATTTATAGTGTATTGTAGAATTGGTCATATATATATATATATATAATATATATATATATAAATTATTTTAAAATGAGAATTTTACTTTAAAAAATAAAAATAATTTATCAAATTAATACTATAAAATAATAATTCTATTCTTTTTCATATATTATGGCATTAAATTCTCTACAATGAACTTTGTCTTATTTTGAGAAAAAAATTTAAAATAGATACGTTATACAGATTTTTTGGTATTAAACTGATAAAAAATAATAATTAATTTAATATATTTATATTTATATTTTCATATATATATAATTCAGTAAATTAATTGAATATTTTTATTAATTTAATGCATAAAATATCAGTAATGGGGAGTTAGCCATAATAGATAAAGATGGCGAGCCCATTGGTGGGCCCATGGCCTAATAAGATATATCGTGTAAAAAACGCTAACGAAGGACTTTTTGGGCCACAATCTAAAAGGGATTCCGTGTCCACAGCAAACGGTTCAGCTTCATCTAGGGCCCACCACAATCCTAGTGCAATATGCAACCTTCGTGAGACTCAAATATTTTAAATATTTATTCATTATTAATTATATTTTATAAAATTTAAATATTTATTATAAAATAATAATCAATAAATATTTTATAAAATTATATTACACTAACAATTTTTTAAAAAAATTTTCTTAAAAGATTCAAACACTTAGATAAAAAAAGGAATATTTAAAAAATATTAATATAATAAAAATGAGTTATACTTTAAATATGAGAATTGTAATTTAATTATTAAAATTTTTATTTTATGTAAAGAGTCATACTATTATCACTATAGTTCGAAGAAATTAAATTTATGAGATAATTTAAATAGATCGAATTTTATAAAAATATTCTTAATTTATAAAAAAATAAAAAAAAAGAATAAATAATCTTACAAAGAGTCAAATATCTGAATCATCCATACCCAGTGAACTAACTTATTTGCTCTAATATTTGTTTCTGTTCTACAATATTCAAATCTTTATTGACAAAGGCTTCTCAGTGAATTAAAGATAAAAAATGTGGGTCCCTATTCTCCCCTGAAGAACCCCAGACCATGTGATATGGAAAATGGGGAATAAATTGTTGAAAAATTCCAACATTATTATGGATATGGATATCAATATATACAAGTTATATTATTAGATTCACCCACATCCAATAATATTCAAGAAATTAAGATTGTTTATCTTGCCTTGACTATACTGTGTCAAAAAAGGATGGGGGATTAAAGATATTGCACTGTTATGCAGCATAACTTTTTTGGGTTTCTTTTTCTCTTTTTTGCTTTTGCTAGTGATGTGTGCTTGCAATTCAAAGGAAGGCATAAAGAGGATTAAAGGTAGTGATATATGTATAAAGGATTATAATAGATTATTAAATTATTATATTTATTTTAATTTTATATAATCCAACAATTCTTTATTTTTTAGCTTTTTAAATTATTATTTAACTAAAATTATCTAAAGTATTAATGTTGAAACATATAGTGATATAATTGCTTTGGATGATAATACTCACATAAATTTTGGGCACATTATTTACATTTAAAAATTTGTTACTTTAATTTTATTCATTTAGAAAAAAGAAAAGTTAATTTTATTATTTGTGTGTGTCTTATACACACTAATAAATATCCATATCAATTTTTAATTTGTTCACATCATTTTTAAAAATTTAAAAAAATTTCTCTTTTTAATTTAATTTCTTTTTTATTATCTCTTTAAAATGAAAATTAAATAATTAATTAGAAAAAATTTAAATTTTTTAAAATAATATAAACAAATGAGGAGCTAGCAGATATACAGGCACCTCAAATATCTCAAAGAAAAATTTGAAGGCTACACAAATTAAGATTCTTACAATAAAAATAACCGAAAATAACATTCGCGCATAGTGATAAAGTATACATGGGTGCTTGTGCGTTTGTTACAAAAAGTAAGTGTTAATTGGCATAATTAAGTGTGTATTTTAATTAATTTATTTTGTGATTAAAATAATTTATAATCAAAATTTTTATTAAAATTTTTTGTTTTAAAAAGTGATTTTTTATTAAAATAAGATATTTTCAAACACAAGCTAAGTGTATGTTTGGATTAATTTATTTTATAAAAAAATAAATTTATAATTAAAATATTTTTTAAAAATTTAAAAAAAATAATTTTTTTTCTATAATTAAACTATTCTAAATATGTCATAAGTGTCGGAAATTTATTTAGCTTTAGACTTGAAAAGACATTTATTTAAAAAGCTTAGGATATGAAAGAATAAAGAATGAGATGTTATGGAGTCTTCTCATTATATGCTTAAGTTCTTTTATATATTAAATATATAATAAAAAATTAATAATATGTAATTATATAAATAAAATAATAACATTGTATATATAAATTTATAATGACGTTCCTCGTCTATGTAAATATCAAATTTGTCTTTGTAAAAATAATATAAGAATCAAGAAGATAATTTTGTTTATGTCTCGATAATTAATATGACATAAAAAAATTATATTTTACCAAATTTTGTCTCTATGGTTTGAATACTTTTTCAATATTTTTATTTGTCCCATAGTATGCTTTCCACATCTCTGCAATCAAGCCTGAGCATTAATTTGGATTTTGCAAAAGGACAAATTATCTAGGCACCGTTCATTCCTAGACAAAGTTCATAGATAACAGGAGGGATATAAAATAGTAGCAATTGTATGTGGATTAAATTTGCTTGTTATATAATATGTTTTGCGACTGAGAAAACCAACATTCCTAGAAATCAACTTACAATCATGAAGAAATAATTGTAGAGTGTTTGACTTCCAATTCCAAAAACGGCGAGATTTGATTTGTACATCGATCTAAACATGAGCCATACATTGTTAATATATTTATATTGTTAGTATATATACTTTAATAATAATAATAATAATAATAATAACAATAATAATAATAATAATATGCTGATGTATTAAAATTAACTATGTCAAAAACTTAAATATTAGAATAATTCTCTTTATTTTCAACGTTGATGCAATTCAACAGGAGAGATAATTCATCTTGAACTTAGATATACATCAAAATCTTGAACTTAGATAAGTTTGTTGGAAGATAGAAAAGATCACATTCATATCACATACTTGCATGATGGGGGAAGAATGAGGTAAGTGACGAAAGAGACCCTTGTGAATCAACTTTTTTTTTGTTAATCAGGAGTAAAAAAAATGACAAAAATGCCAAAAGAAATCACAAAAAAATTGAGTCACTATCAATATGTAGTTGGGAGGAAGGAAAAATAGTAGGAAAAACTCTTTTAAAAAAAATATTAGTCATCGGACCTAGATTAGACTTGATAATTTATTTTTATATAAAAAATGTTAGAGATTTAATTTTATTACATTATTAACACATTCATTCTAAAATGATTATCTTAAATTAAATAGTACAAACACGAGTTTTACTATCACCTCTTACATGAAATAACAGGTAAAAACATAACATGACTAACTCAAATATTTACATAGTTTGACTTGCCTCATAAGTACTTATGTACTCCCAAAGTGAGAGATAAAAGCCCTATAATTTGGTAGAAAATGAACGATCCTTGCCCGGTTGATTTTGATTAAATTTTATAAGAATATGTTAATTAAGAACTTCAAGCCATTCTATTAACTTGGTAAGTTAACTAGATTAAGGACAAAGTATTAAATGCATATTTAGTGTATTGAAAAGAAAATAAATGAAATATAAAATATAAAATTTTTAAAATTAAAATATACAAAACATTTTATTCTTTTTTTTTCCCTTCTTACTAAACTCATTAGAACATGCAATTGACCCACAATACTAAAACTCTTGTTGTGGCTCAATCGAAACACCCATGTTACTAGCCCAAAAAAATATAGGATAGTTTTCAAGAATACATTTGATGGAATATTTTTGAAGAAAATGGAAGAGAGAAATGATATTTCATTTTTAAATTTAAAAAATATAAAATATTTATTAAAATAAATAAGAAGTAATTGGAATATGACATGATAATCTCTTATTTTAAGATATTTAATGTGTACAAATTTCATTCGTTTCACGGGGCCAACCATAATTGCATATTTCATCCGTTGATCCTCTAAGATCTAATCCAACGGTGTGGGGCTTCGAGGCAAACGTAGACTCGAGAAGACACCAGCAAAAACCCTCATAGTGTACGCCATACAAAGACGAGTGATGAAAACGACGTCGACGTGGAAAAAGGGCTAAGGTTTTGGTTCTATAGGCATTCGATTCTGACACGTGGACGGTGGATGTTTCACACTCTCTCTCCTCAACCCCGTTATAAATTCGGGTCACCACCTACCATGGAAACTCGTTGTGGTGAGTTTAATCATTTCTCTGCGATTACTCTGTTGTCTGTGTGGGATTTTCGTTATCGCATCTGAAAATGTCTTCCTGTGGAAGTAACTGTGGGTGCGGAAGCAGCTGCAAGTGCGGCAGCGGCTGTGGAGGGTAAATTTCTGATCGCTTTTGGTGTGTTTGTTTCCTCGGAAATGGGATTTTTGTTTTTCGGGAAAGTTTTCTTCTGGGTTTTTTGATTGGCTTTCTGGGTACCCTTTTCGTTTTATTTTATGAATTTTGATGCTTTCCTTTTCTTCCTATTTGGGTTTTTACGGGTAGGATTATGATATCCTTGAGCTGTTGTTTCCCTTTACGAGTGTTTTTGTCTTGTATTTTTTTTTTTGGGAAATTTTCATGGGCATTTTGATTGTCTTTTTGGGTATCCTTTTCGTTGAAATGTCCAAAAAATGATACTTTCTGTTTTTTTTTTTACCCTTAATATGGGTTATTGCGAATTCACTGAGATGTTGATTTTCCGGGAAAATTTTTCTGTGTGTTTAGATCGTTTCTCCGTCTATCCCTTCCCGTTCAATTATCTCAAGATTACCCCTTTTTGTTATCCGCATATTTTCACACGCCATGTGTTTGTGTAAATTCTACTGAGGTGTTGATTTTCTTTGTGACGCAGTAGCAACATGTTCCCAGATTTGAGCGAGAAGGCAACCACCGAGACTCTGGTTATGGGGGTCGCACCAGTGAAGGCCCAGTTAGAGGGTGCTGAAACGGGTGTTGCCGCCGAGAACGGCTGCAAGTGCGGGTCAAACTGCACATGCGACCCCTGCAACTGCAAGTGAGGTGCAGACGAAAGCTTGAAGCAGAGATGGTTCTTACCCCTTTAGTTGCAGAAAAAAAGAGCAATATATGTACACACACTCTTATATAATAAGTGTATGTTTGTGTTTGTTTTGTGTACTCTGGTGTTCGGTTCAACACCCTTAGGAGTTTTAGAATAAAGTGGCCATGGCTTGCCTTCAGCAAATTCTAATGTTCTAGGATTTGTTGCAGGTGTCTCGAGCTATGGTTGCTTTGTTTTCTGTTTGTTTGGGTTTGCATGAAGTGTTGCTAATCTTAATTATCAATCTCTGCTTATAATATACTATTATGTTGTGGAAAGAAAGAGCTGGTTGATTCGCTTTTCGTTTTTCTGCTATTTTTTTTTCCTTTATCGGTTTCCCACTTGAACTTCATGGTTTCCAAGTTGGTAATAATGTTGCATTTGAAGGAATGCTAGATTAACACGGCAGTGATAAAGATATTTTCTTTGCATACCAAACGATTTGGGGATCCAATCAGTGGAAAATTGTTTGCGTGGGCAGAAAAATTAAATAAGTGAATTATTAAGACCCGAATTCATCATCAAACTTTGCTATAATGGACCCCTTGTGTATTTGTTGGGTAGGGTAGGGTGTTCGTTTGCCATCTTGTGGCTGGCACCTTTCATATGGACTCAGAATTGTGAGTTACGCTTCAATGTGACGTGGGTTTCTGCTCGATTTGGACGTTGCAGAGAGGCAAGCCGCATGCTTCCAATATTGGCCGGTTAGAACTTTCAAGCTTTCAAGGGGATAGAGATGTAGGCTTTTTTATTTATTTATTTTGGGGTACTCTTTGTTTTGCGCTTATTTTAAATTAAACATCAAAATAGGCTGATATTTTACTGTCATGCCTCACGGCGGTTTCTTATCCAAATCTTGTAATATTTTTTTAATTATAGTTTAAAATATTGTTGTTAAAATTAAATTAAATAATAAATTAGATAAAATTTTTAATTTAAATTTGATCAATTTAATCGGTTAAAAAAATTAATTATATATAATAATATAAAATTCATGAAAATATTAAAATATAAAAAAAATATTTTTAAAAAAAAAACTAATGATTGGTTTTTAATTTGATAAATTAGTTTAAATTACATGAATGTTAATTTTTCTTGATCATATGTTCTTTATAATCTAATTTTAATAATGGCTTAAAAACTACTCTTATTTTATAATTGTTTTTTTTTCTCAGAACTTTTACATTTCTTTTAAATCGTTATTTTTATTGAAACCTAAGAAAAATGTACATAAACTTGGAAGAAACCGCGTGGGGGTCAATTATTCAATACACGTGACACAGGGCAGGACATAAGCCACACGGCCCCCGAATGATACCAGCCAAGTGTTTTTTTTGCTTGAATTATTCAGAAGCTGCTCCCCCAGACCGGGGCGGTTTCCAAGTTTATATAATTTTTTTAAAAAAAGTTTTCAATGAAAACCGCCTCTTTCAGGTTGATTTCAAAACTAAGAAAAAAAAATTCCTTTTAAAATTATTAAAGAAAAATCACTTTAAAGAGGGCAGCTTTTTAACTGTGATTGAAAAAAAAAAAAGATTATAAGGTTTAAGCAGAAAGTCAGCTTCAATCATGGAGTTCATGGCAGTTTCTTATTTTCTATAAAATCAGCGTATTTCGATATTTAATTTAAAATAAGCACTTAATTAAAAAAAAAATCATCTGTATCCTGTAGAAAAGCCTAGAAATGTATGTTGGCTTTTCTATTCCACAATCAAGAAAAGTTAATATGATTTTACATCGATATCATTGATCGGCACCAATTTTCTAAGCCAGGAGGCCAGTTTCATAGAAGTATCCGTTTCGAGTTTTTTTAATAATACAAATGAAAGTATCTTTAAAAAAGCTTTTACAGTGAATGTCAGGTTTTGATTAAATATAAAAAAAAATTTAAAAAAATTCTCTCAAAATTTTAATTATAAATTATTTTATACATAAAATAAATTAATTTAAATATATATTTATTAAAAAATATAACAAAAAATAATTTTTTATAAAATTTTTTTAATTATTTATTGACGCTCTTGTCAAATTAATTTTGATTGGGTCTTTTCAAAATATCCTTTTTCATTATTTATAATTAAACACTACTCACATATTTATATCCAAATTTATTATTAATTATTCTTTTAATTTATTTTAAAAATAAAAATGTTTTTAAGTGGTAGTAAAATTTTAATTATTCCATTATTATTGTCTATTCCTTTACAATATCTTTATTCTTTCTCTATTTTTTATGAACAATTTTTCATCTTGCCCTTATTTTTTCCTTAAAAACACATTATTTCATCTTTTTACATGAGAAAAAAATTTGATGAAAAATCAAACTGATAGAAAAAATATAAATGTTGTTAAAATTCATTCCTAAAGGGAATACATACTGTTGAAAGTATTAGAATTGATTGTTTATGTACATAAAAAGTTCTTAATAATTATTATTTTTTCATATGATTCTCATATAATTTTTAAAATATTATATAAATTAAATAAATAATTAGTCTCTATAATTTTACTTAATTTAAATTTATATTTTTATAATTTTTTATTTGAATATAAATTCTTATAATATCACTCATTTAAATTTTAATTCATACTATTAAGATATTGATCCTTATATTTTTTATTTATTTAAGTTTTAATTTATATAATTTTTATTCATTAAAATATTAGTTATTATTTTTTATAAAAGAATGATCTTTATAATTTTTAATTATTAAAATATTAGTTGTTAAGACATTAAATTCTAAATACATAAAACTATAAAGATCAATATTTCAAAAAAAATTATAAGAACTAAAATCTAAATTAGATGAAATTATAAGGATTAATTATTTATTTTAATATATATATATATATATAATGAGAGGAGTATTTAATGTGAGAAGTAAAAGAAGTGAATTTTGATAATTAGATTATACATGGATGATCAAGATTAAAATAAAAAGTCATGTGACTTTTTTAAGTAATCATGTGAGTATTAAATAAGATCTAATATTAATTATTTATATATGATTTAATAATTAGTATATATTCCTCTCACTTTTTATGATAAAAAATACTCTCACTTAATATATTTTATATATATATATATATATATATTTTAAACATATACATAAATATAAAAGTTGTAATAGATTAGGATTTGACTAAATAAAATAAGTACGGTATTTAAGAAATATCAAATTTAATTTAATTTAATAAGAGTGACAAAAAGATAATTATATGTGATAATAGACTTTTTTTTTAAATGTTAAAATTTTTAGTTTAAAAAATGATAAAACAATGTTTTCAGAAAGAAGTTGAAATTTTTGGTAGTTTTCAAATGAATTCCTAGATACAAAAGTCGTATTTGAGCTTTTGGAAAAGAAAAGAAAAAAAACTAATAAAATTTTTGTTCATATCCTTAGACAGCGAGTTATCTAGTCGACGATGAAAAGGACTTGCTTTTGAAAAATTAATTTGAGTTTTTTTATGTAAGCGTAACCAGACAACTTTTTTTTTTAATTTATGATTTTTGGTACAATTGCAAAACTTCTTGATATGAATTTTATACTTTTTTAAAATTATGTCATTTTAACCCACGTCTGTGAGCATGCTTCAAGTAAGAGCTACTCTTGCCCTATCCAACAATTACTTTTAGCTCTAATTGGTGACTATAAAAAATTTTGATTAATTTTTTTTATTGTATGGAAGTACTTTACGTTCAATTATATAAATTTTTTATTTCATATTCTAACTGAATGTTATAAAAATTTTAACTAATTTTTTTAATTATGTAAGATTATTTTATTTCCAATTGTTCGAATATTCTTATTTCGTCCAAGTGGGGGTCAGTAGGTAGGCAACGTAATCATGAGATCATATGAAAACAATCACAACTATTTTTTTTTCTTGAAAAAATTATACATGCATATATAAAATTTTAGATTTTCTACATTTTTTAATTTAGACACATTTTTACCTCATAATTAAAAGTGAGAGGAGTTATGGTGGATGGTAAAATAATTGTCCAATTCAATCTACGTGAGAAATGTGCTTATAATGATTCATGCAAATAACATATATATATATATATATATATATATATATATATATATATATATGCACCTTGTAACGAGCACAAATCAACACTAATGAAGAGAATTTTTCTTTTTTTTTTTTACTTGTTTGAACGAAGAGAAAAAGAAAATAAAAAAAAAATAAGAGATTGAATTTTTTTTGTTTATTCATGTAAAAAATTAAAAGAAAAAGAATTAAATCTATAAAATGATAATTTTATCCTTAAATAATGAATAATGTAATTATACGTATTTCATCAACTAGACCGGTAATCTAGAACTATCAGGAAGTTGCATAATTTAAGATGATTTTTCAAATGATGGTCAATTTTTTTTATAAAATTAGTTTGGAAGTTACTGTAGTTTATAGTGACTTTTCTAATTTAAAAAAAAATTAAGTACATTATTTATTAATTTTATTTATTAGAGGTTATATTTATTAATTTAATTCTTCAAATTTTAAGTTATTCACAAATTTTATTTTTTTATTTCTTTTAATTTTATCAATTTAGTTTTTCACAAAGACTAAATTATTATGAATCTAAAATTTAAGAGACTAAATTAATAAAATTAATTTTTAAAAATTAAAATTAATAAATAATATATTTTTAATAAATTAAAATATTATTTTATTCAAAAAAATTTGTTTCCTTTAAGTAAAAAGTTACTTTAGGATTAGATAATTTTTTACCTTCACAACTTTAAGTCTATTTTGATATATAATTTTAAAATAAAGCATAATGTTAAATATAAGAAAGGCAACATGAAAACCACATAGATCTCTTTAGCTAGCATGTGAACTGTTGAGTGAAGTTTAATTGAATTTAAACTTTTATAAACTTGCCAGCTAAGAAAGAATTGCCACGTCATTTATTTTTAGGTTTGTTAATACTTTAATGCCATTGGAACGCGTCCTCCTCTTCCGTTGCATCAAAAATTTCTCCAGGTTTTGGCTAGCTCTGATTCTGACACGTGGACGGTGGATATTTCGCACTGTCTCTCCTCAACCCCGTTATAAATTCGGGTCACCACCCCTATCGATTGAAACTTGTTGGTGAGTGTAGTGATCGCTCTGCGTTTACTTCGTCGTTTGTGTGTGATTGTCTTCTTCGATTCGGAAAATGTCTTGCTGTGGGAATGGCTGTGGGTGCGGCGGAAGCAGCTGCAAGTGCGACGGGTAAGGCTTTTGATCACTGTGGTCTTTCCTTTGTTTTCTTGGAAATGGAAATTTTTTTTTCCAGGAAAGTTTTCTTCTGGGTTTTTTAATTGGCTTCTTGGGTACCCTTTTCGTTGTTTTGTATGAATTTTTATGCTTGCCTTTTCTTCTTATGTGGGTTTTCACGGGCAGGATATGATCTCCTTGAGCCTCAGTTTGCTTTCACAGGGTTTCTTTTTTGTTTTTCCGGGAAATTTTTTTTGGGTATGTTGATTGGCTTTTTGGATAACACTTTTCGTTAAACCGTCCAAAGAAAATGATACTTTCTGTTTTTTCCTGCATGGGTTCTTGTGAATTCAATGAGATGTTGATTTTCCAGGAAAATTTTTCTGTGTTTTGAGCGTTTCTCCTTGTACCCTTCCCGTTCAATTGTCTCAAGATTACCACCATGTGTCTATGTAAATTCCACTGATGCGTTGATTTTCCATGTGCAGCGCTGAAATGTACCCAGACTTGAGCTACACCGAGAATACAACCAACAAGACTCTGGTTATGGAGGTCGCACCAGTGAAGGCCCAGTTAGAGGGTGCTGAAATGGGTGTTGCGGAAGAGAACGGCTGCAAGTGCGGGTCAAACTGCACATGCGACCCCTGCAACTGCAAGTGAGGTGCAGACGAAAGCTTGCAGCAGAGATGGTTCTTAGCCCTTCAGCTGCAGAGAAAAAGAGCACTATATATACACACGCTTATAATAAGTACTGTATGTTTGTGTTTGTTTTGTGTGCTCTGGTGTGCAGTTGATCAACACCCTTTGGACTTTGGAGTTTTAGAATAAAGTGGCCATGGCTTACCTTCAGCAAATTCTGGTGCTCTAGGATTTGTTGCTGGTGTCTCAAGCTGTGGTTGCTTTGTTTTCTGTTTGGTTGCTTTTGTATAAAGTTTAGCCAATCTGTATCATCAGTCTCTGCTTATCAAATACTATTATGTTGTGGGAATGCTTGTTGAATGTTGATTCACTTTTTATTTTTCTGCTATTTTTTTTTTTGCCCTTTTCTTCCATTTCACAGGATGTTTCGATTTCACACATGAACTCGATGGTTTAGTAGGTTTACAAGTTGGTAATAATGTTGCATTTTTTGGAATCCGAAATTAACACGGCACTGATAAAGATAGTTTTTTCTTTGCCTACCAAACGAATAGGGGATCCAAGTGGTGGAAAGTTGCGTTGGCAAATTAGGGAATTAACAAGAGCGGATTTGGAAATAGGTTATTTTTTAAAAAAGATTTTTTATGTAAATTTTAATTATAAATTAATTTTTATCATAAAATAAATTAATGTAAATATATATTTTAATAAAAAATTATTAAATATATTTAATATAAAATAATATTTTTATGTAATATTATTTATCATGTATTTTTTATAATGAAAAATAATAATAATTTATATAATTAATGTGATATATATTTAATAATATAATATAAAAAATTATATTATAATAAGAGTAGCTAAGAATTTTTCCGTTTTAATACCAGAATTCATCAATTTTTTTTGGGTCAACGAATTCCTCATCAGACGTAGCTATAATGGACCCCTTCTGTGTTTGTTGGGCAGGGTGTTCATTTGCCATCTTGTGGCTGGCTCCTTTTATATGGACTCGATTGTGAGTTCCACTTCCATGTGATGTGGATTTCTTCTTCTCAATTTTGACGTTGCAGAGAGAGGCAGCCACATGCTTCCAAAATTGGCAGGTTAGCTAGAACTTTCAAGCCTTCAACGAGATAGAGATGTAGGCTTTTTTTTTTTTAAGGATATAGATAATTATTTTTTATACTTTGTTTTGCGCTTATTTTAAATTAGACATCAAAATAGGCTGATTTTTTTTTTATTGTCATGGCTGATGGTGGTTTTTTATTTAAATCCTAAATTTTTTTTAATTATAATTTAAAATAATATTATTAAAATTAAATTAAATAGTGAATTAATGAGACTTTAATTTAGATTTAAATCGGTTCAATCGTTAAAATTAATTAATCAAATCAAATAACGCGATAAAAATAATTTATATATAATAATATAAAATTTATAAAAAAAATCATAATATATAAAAAGATTTAGATTTTTTAAAATAAAAAATTAATGAACAATTGATTCAAGTGATTCAATATGTTAATTTAAATAATTTTAATCGATTTTATCTAATTTAAACTAATTTAATAATAAATTTAATTATAAAATTAAAATATAATTAATTAAATATCTGATTTACGATCAAATCAATTGAAGTGTCCAATTTAATTCGTTTTAACATCAATAGTTCAAAAGCTACTTTAGAAAAGTTTTTCTTCTGTACTTTTGATTTTTTTAAAATCAGAACTTTCATTGAAACTTTAAGAAAAATATAAATATAAATAAATTTGTAAGAAACTGCCCTAGTGGGTGCGGCCTTCTAATAGTTGAATATACATAATACAGTGTATGACATAAGCCACACGGCCCACAAATAATACCAGCCGAGTGTTCTTTTGCTTGAATTGTTGAGAAGCCACCCCCTCAATTGAGAGAAATTTTTGCATTCTCTACAAGTGCTATTAGAACTTCCATTTAATTATGTTTTTTAACATTTTAATTTTGAATGATTAAAAAATACATTCCTCTACTGGGACAGTTTTCAAGTTTATATAATTTTTTTTAAGTTTTCTATGAAAATTGCCTCTTCCAGGTGATTTTTGAATTAAGAAAAAATAATTTTTTAAAAGTATTAAAGATAAATCACTTCAAAGAGGGCAGCTTTTTAACTGTGATTAAAAAAAATTACAAAATTTAAGTAAGAAACCGCCTTCAATCATGGCATTCATGGCAGTTTCTCATTGTCTGTAATTTCAATATTTAATTTAAAATAAGCACAAAATAAAAAAAATCATCTGTATCCTTAAAAAAAAAAAAGGCCTGGTGATGTATGTCGGCTTTTCCCGTCCACAACTAAGAAAAGGTTAATTTGATTTTTCATAGATATCATTGATTGCCACCAATTTTTTAATTACATATTTGATAATAAATTAATTTTTTTAAAAATTATTTTTTTTAAATTATCTCAATAAAATTTTAATTATAAATTATTTTAATCATAAAATTAACTAATTCAAAATACACTAAGTCACTGGCCAAGTTTCATAGAAAAAGTATCTATTTGAAGTATTTTAATAATACAAAATTGGGAGATGTTTGGAAAACCCTTAGTGAATGTTTGATTTTGATTAAATTTTTTTAAAAAAATTGCTTATATTTTTTAAAATTTTTTAATAAAATTTAAATTATAAATTGTTTTAAATATAAAATAAATTAATCAAAATACATAGTTATTAGTTTATAAAAAAACAAACATTTATTGTAAAAAGCTACTATTACAAAAAGTAATTTTTTTTAGATGTTAAAATTTTAGTTTAAAAAATGAAAAAAGAATGTCTTCAGAAAGAAGTTGAGATTTTAAGTACTTTTCAAAAGAATTCCTTGATAAAAAAGCGTATTGAGTTTTGGAAAAGAAAAGAAAAAATCTAATACAATTTTTGTCCATATCCTTAGGCGGCTGAGTTACCTAGTTGACGATGAAAAGGATTTGCTTTTGAAAAAAGTAATTTTGAGTTTTTGATGTAAGCGTAACCAACTATACTGACAGTTTTTTTTTTTTTTTGGGTTAATTTATGATTTTAGGTACTATTGCAAAACTTGCTGTTATCAATTTTACACTTTTTTTAATAGTATGTCATTTTAACCCTATGCTTCAAGTAAGACCTACTCCTGCCTTCTCCAATAAAAAAATAATAATATACTATTATTTTAGATTTTTTAAATATTTATTTAATATTAATTTAATTTTTTAAAAATATATAACATTAAATTATTTATCTAAAAATTTAAAATAATATTAAAATAATTCTTTAAAAATATGTAACATTAAATTAGTATCTTAAAAATTTAAAATGATATTAAAATAATTTTTTAAAATAACGATCTTTTAGAATAATTATTTTAATATTATTTTAAATATTTAAAAAATTAATTTAATATCACATATTTTTTAAGAATTAAATTAATTTTAAATATTTTTAATGAATTAAATTAATATCAAATGAATCTTTAGATGATCAAAATAATAATTTGATCTTAAAAAAAAGAAAGGAGTGTTTATTTTTAACGAAAATATTATATAATTAATTTTTTTACCAAAATTTTTGATAAAATAATTTAACATACTTCCTATAATTTTATTTTATTTAATAGTTATTTTTGGTTCTAACTGATACCTATAAAAAATTCTAATTAAATTTTTTTAACTGTATATCATTATTTTATTTTTAATTTTTGAATATTTTTGTTTCGTTCCTGAGTGGAGTTAGTGGGTAGGCAACACAATCACGAGGTCATGTTAAAACAATCACAACTATTTTTTTCTCGGAAAATTATATATGCATATATAAAATTTTTATATTTTTTACATTTTTTAATTTGGACAAATTTCCGCCACATAATCAAAAGTGAGAGGAGTTGCAATGAGCGGTGAAATAATTGTCCAATTCAATCTACGTGAGAAATGTGCATATAATGATACGTGCAAATAACATGATTTTTTTTTCGATCCAAGTGCTTCACCTTGTAACAAGAACACAAATCAACATTAATGCTTTGTTTGGTTTCCGAGAAAATATGGGAAGAAAGAAAATAAAAAAAAATGAGAAGAAAATTTTTTTCTCTTTACTTATTTGGATGAAGAAAAAAAGAGAAGAAAAAAATGAGTGATTGAATTTTCTTTTATTTAGCTGTGTAGAAAAGTAAAAAGAAATAAAATATAAATATGTAAAATGACAATTTTATCCTTGAGCAATGAATAATGTAAATCACTTATTTGCTTATTGCATATGAATTTGTTTATAAGTATTACATTACTAAAGTTGTAATCTAACAAATGTAAAAATAAAGATGGATTTTATGAAATATTTATAAAATTTAATTTTTGATAATAAATAATAGTTCCTTTTTAGTAAAAAAGTTGGCTTGAAAAAGGTCTACATTTGACTTATTTTATAACATACCTAATTTTACACTTTTATAATGAAATGTAATATCTAACCAAAATACATAATAACTCTTTAATAAAAAAATAATGTATTAATATAATAACACAATTTCAACTACTCATAGCTTTATTTAACACAAAATAGCAATCTTGTTCACTTAAACGATTGCAGAAAGAATTTAGAACAAATCCTATAATATACTAGCATAAGCAATCTAATTTCAGCAAACTTCACACCAAATAAGAGAATTTTACAATAAAATACAGTGGTTGATAAATAAATTCTTTAACTCTGCGACCAAACTCCAATTATATTACTCATGTAAAAACACTAATTAAACAACTATAACAACATAATAAAATTAAGCAACTTATAGCTTTGTGTTTACCAAGTTCTTATCTCCTTCAGTTACCATACAAAAAACTCTTAATGCAGAATTTGTAACAAATTAACTCCATAATACACAAGCATAAATAGCCTAAAAATACAAGATGTCCATACAAACCTAATAAGTTCCAAACCGGTGTCCTATATATATGCTGGCCCAATACTAGTATGTCATTGCTATAAGGAAGTTCAACACCGTGTCTCTCCAAAATGCCTAGTTACTTCATTACTACATGTCATACCAACCTGCAAAATAGAGACATACATTAAATGGAATGTAACAAAAAGAGAAAGAATATGTAAAGTATCATAAAAAAAAACCCAATGTGGTATTTAAATCATGAAACTTTTCTTCTTAATTGGATAATTTTTTGGAATGAACTTTCCACGTAACTTGAGTTATATTAATTGGTGCGGATAGTAATTTGTCTCATGATTTGAGTTGTATCAGTAATGGATTCAAATATTTTGTTTGTTTTTCTTGTTCCTTCAACTAAATATTGACAACTTAACAACAAAAAATATACATATCTCTTAATTAATAATACTTTTTTTTAAATTCGGATATGTGTTTGATGAGTTGTGAGTATTTAATTGGACAGACACGAAAGAACTTTTTTTTTTTTTCGATATAGTGGAAATAAAGAAAGTAAAAGAAGAAAGCTAAGGACGAGGGAAAGGAATGCCTAGCGCATCAGCAAGAAGCAAGTGCGTCATCTTGATAGGAGGAGAGTTCCATATAGTGAACTGATTCTGAGAATTTGCTCCACATGTTGCCATGAAATCTCCACAAAAATTGGCTTCATGAAAAGCATGTGTAATGCTCACATCCTAGTCTCTGCCCACAAGATCACAGATGTCTTCAATAACCATCAAATAAGAATGAAGCAATAGAGGAGTATCAAAATTGATCAGACGGAGAGTTTCCTTCGAGTCAAATTCACATCAGACTCTTGTAAAATCGAGATCCCAAACCAGAAGGAGACCATGTTTCATAGCTAAAAGCTCTGCTAACAAAATGTCGGCTTTCCCCACCGCCCTTGAAAAGCCTGAAATCCATTTACTAGAGGACTTTCTAACGAGACCACCGAAACCAGCTTTCTTCGGATTGCCCAAGCAACTACCATCAACCTTAACTTTTACCGTACCAACTTGGGGGCTGACCCAACTAGTCTCCAGAGTCTGCAGAGGAGAGTTCGTTGCGGACTTGAAAGGGACATGTTTGAAAATATGAAAAGGGAATAGGAGATTTAAATTCTATCATTAATAGTTATTTGTCATTTTATAAATTAATGATAATATCTTATGAAAAGAAAACCCAAAATCTTATTCCATTGATCATGGACAAGAGTGTCAACAAGGTGCACGGGGGAAAGTCCCCATTCTGCCATGGGTGTCCTCCTCGTGTCTTTGCGGGGAGGCCAATACTCATGGGTATATGTAAAACTGTCAAAATAGGCTTTGACTAGCCAACTCGATTTAACTTATTAAAATAATAAGTTAAGTTATTTAAAATTTATTTCATAAAAAAATAAATTATTTTAACTTGATAGGTTTAGATTGAGTTGGCTCGTGAATTAAATAAATTACTTAAAATTTAATTTTTTTTATTTTTTCTTGTTGAATTTGAGATTAACAGATTATTACTTGTATAAATTAGTTATTATAATTTATAAATTATGACCATAACTTAAGTTTAATAATTATTAAATAATTTTAGATATTTTAAAACTTAGGTTACATAATTATTTTATGATTTTTTTGTTTATTTTAATGTATTTTATGTATTTCTAATTTTTTTATTTGTTGATGGGTTAACCCGTTTAACCCACAAATCTTAATTGGTCGAACCGGGATGATCATTTTTTATTTCACTCTCAAAGTGAGCCAACCCGGCTCAACCACTTACTCTTCAACCTGTGGTGAGCTAACTCAAGTGAGCCGAGTTGGCCCATTTTGACAGTTCTAGATATTTATAGATGCTTAATAATTTAAAATAAAATTTAAAAATCATAAAAAATAGAGAAAATTTTATATCACAACTACACAACTTTGTTCAATAATTCATATACTTAAAAAATAAAAAAATATTATACATAATATATTAAATTTAATTATATTTTGTAATAATTAATTTGTATAATTAAAGTAAATAATAATTATTTAAAGGATATGAATTTTCTCAACAAAGTTTAGTATTATGTACTTATTCATCAAGAAAAATTTATTATAAAATAATAAAAAAATATGGATTCTCATTTCATCTAAAAAAAAAGACAAAAATATATGTATAATAATCCGCAGGTTTGGTACTACAATCCTCCCCTTATACGTGTTTATTAAATAAGTATTTGTCTCGAATAATCTCATAAATATGAGTATCTCTAAGAATTTTTGCCATCCTTAATCATAGAATCCCGTCACATCTTTACAAGCAATTTGATTTCATATTCCATTCATAGTTATATAAAACGAGTTATTGAATAAAATTACTATTTCATATATTAATAAAATATCCTTAAATTTTTGTTTTAAAAAAATAAAAATAAGATATTATTATCTAAATAAAAAAGTAAAAATTGCTAACATTTACTATGTAAAAATTAATAAAAGAATGTTAGTAATCTCTTTTATATATATATATATATATATATATATATATATATATATATATATATTTCTAATTCCTTAAGCTATGCGTTTAGGACACACGTTAACAATTTTTTTTTTTTAACTAGCATGTGAATTCTTAAGCATAACATGAAATTAACATTTTTACATATCAAACATCACTTAAGCTAATACAAGTAACTATTTCTCATGAATGAGATGTTAATTTTTCAATTTGCTTTGTGTACACAAAAATTTTAAGAGTTTAATTTTTTTTTTGATCTAGTTTTAAGAATTTAATTTTGATCTATTATCAGTATAAAATTTTTTATATTATTATCATACATGAGTTGTTAATTATTAAAAATTTTAATTAAAATAATAATTATTTAAAAAATTAAATACTTAATAATATATAATTAGATAATAATATAAAAAAATTTTATATTAACAAAAAATCAAAATTAATCTGGATGAGTTTCTCCAAAATTTACAACTTTGTGTACCTTACTGAAAATGGTACCAACCAAAACGATGAAGCGGCAAAACAAGGTCCGCTGATGATAGCATCAGGGGTCAGATGTAGAGAGTCTGTATCTCTACAACCCAACATAATCAGATCACAACTCCAAATCAACGCATTCTGGACCGTTGATCTGACGTTCCAACTCCATATTAATTAGTTAGAACGTTTCCTTCTGACCTCATCGCCCTTAAGCCCCGAGCATCTCTGCTCCCATCCAACGGCTACAAACTAATTGGTAACCGATCGCCCCCGAAACTTGTTCGACATTTATCACGGCAGGGCCTTGAGTGCCGTTTGAGGTTCAAACTTTTGTTCCCTAACACATAGGGCAGACGTTAACCACCGTCAACCGATTTGGTTACAATGAACTCACAAAAGCACGAGAGACATCAGCAACGGTAACTAACGGAGACGTCGGTGCTTATATATTCGTTATATATAAAAATGTAAATTTGTTATTTTTAATTTTTAATTTAATTTAATTCCCTATTTGCTACGTTGTTTCAACGGGCGAGGATTTTTCGAAACCATTACTCGCTTTTGGTTTCTCTCTTCTCAATCTTTGGGCTCCAATTTTTTGGGTCTCCTCTATGAGCTTCACTTCGATTCCCGCCACTTCTCTGCGAGCAGAGGTACTTCACTTTCGGAGAAATTCACAATTTTGTTCTTGATTTTTTTTTTTTTGGTTGTTGTTTTCTAATCTCCTTTTGTTTTGTTTTTTTTTCATTGACTATGCGAAATTCAGCTTCCGTTTTTGGTTTGTCCTGTGTGTTTGATCGAGTCTTTGCGATTTTCTTTTCCACGACGGGATTCGATTTGCCTCCTGCCCGTTTGGGTAATGGAGTTATTATTTTTTGGGGTGAATACCCTTGAATCCTGTGTTTCTTTGTGATGAGGTTTTTGGCGTTTTTCTCTGTAGGTTTTGATCTGATAACGGATTGTGAGATCTGGGTTTTTCTTATCTTTATATATTACTTCGGAAGTTTCGAAATTTTGGAATTTAAGTGTGGTTTTTAGGGTTTTTGTGATGATTGGTATGTAGTTTTTGTGTGATGGGTTCTGGACTGCGTTGCTTAGTCTTTTAAGATATGCACCGGTTTGTTGATTAGGATTTTGGGTTTTGGAGATGATTTTTAGGAGGATATGGCTGAGGTGAAATCAGAGGAGTGTTGTCTGGAGAATAAACAATCTACTGCTGCTTCTACCTCCTCTGTATCTGAAGGCAGTGGCAGTGCCATACACAAGTCGCCAGGAATTTGTAGCCCGGCATCAACATCACCCTCTCATCGGTAACATCCGTTTAAGTTCTTTACTTTTTCATTACTGTATTAATCATAATGTTGTCATGTTGTACTTTAAGTCCTTTTTTTGGGCTTAATTTCACATTCTGCAATAGCAGCTGATTTCATTTCTACTGTGGAGAATTTTTTTCCATTTTGAATCTTCCCTGTGATCTTCATGCATTGTTTTTCCATCATGTGAATACTTTGATTGCACAGGAGGACCACTGGCCCTATAAGGCGTGCAAAGGGTGGTTGGACAGCACAGGAGGTTAGTCTTTAGTGATAGTTGTTCCTTTATTACTTTATGTTTTTAATTCTTGGTTATGTATAGTATGTTCTTGATTGTTAGCAAGCTGATTAAATAGTGAATTCAGCTCAGTTGATTTAATGTCTGTTAATATACTTGTTTATCTGCAAAAATGTCAATAAATTTATGTTTTCTATGTCATTGTAAGTTGAGTCCAAGATATGTTTTGAATCTCCTTATTGCTGCTTGTATTTTCGTTTCATAAGTAATGGCGCTTACCCATAGTGCTTTCTTCAACTTGCTGCAGGATGAGACACTAAGGAATGCTGTTACAGCTTTTAAGGGAAAGAGTTGGAAGAAAAATAGGTATTTATATTTACTCTATAGTGCCTCTGGCATCACTTGTTATTGCTATGTTGCTTTGGCTATGGAGATGTCTACTTCAAAACTTCAGTGATGACCTTTAAATTTTATTTACAAATTTATGGTGGCAATCATACTTGCTTATAATTGGAAGTGACTCTGTCCTGAGAACATGAATGTTTGAACTTACCTGAGATATTTGAACTGAAAGGCTAAGACTGTTGATCTCTAAACTAAATTGCATAACAAACATGATGAATATTGTTTTGCAAAGTTCCTTGTCAGAGTTTTTCATGTGTAGAGCAGACCCATTCCATTATCTGTTTTGAACTAGAAAATTCATTGAAGTTTTTTCTTAAGGCGCATGAAAACAATATGTAAAGCAATCATAGAGCAGACCCATCCCATTCCTTGTCAGTGCATGCTTCAGTTCAAAAAGACAAATATATAATTCAAAAACATAGGCTTGAGGATAGCTTTTAGTTAATCTGTCACTTCTTTGGAAGACAGAGAAGTGATAATGAAACCACTAAAATTAAGACTTTTAACTCTCCTTTTATGCCTTTCCTTTTAATGTTTGGTTACAATTTGTTCCATCAAGGAGAGTTATTATTTTTGTGATGTGAACCTCAGGAATTTGTTCATGTGGGTATATACATAAGATTTTCAGTACCAAGTGCTTGCTCATTTTCATGACACCAATTTAAAATGTGGAATGCAGCTGAGTTTTTTCCTGATAGATCAGAAGTTCAATGTCTGCACAGATGGCAAAAAGTTCTTAATCCAGAACTTGTTAAAGGACCTTGGACTCAGGAGGTTGAAACCTAGTTCTTTTCTGTTCCTTTGATGGTCAATCCTATTCAGGCATTAACTTCTCTTGCTTGGCTTACAGGAAGATGATAAAATTGTTGAATTGGTGTCAAAATATGGGCCTACAAAAATGGTCTTTGATAGCCAAGTCTTTGCCTGGTCGAATAGGGAAACAGTGCCGAGAGCGGTACGTTAACTGAAGTTCATGTGAAAGTTCTTTATTTTTCTATCTTTATTTATTAATCCTTTTTATTAGATAAACACTGAAGTTCATTGTACCGTTAGATATAATTGTTAGACCCATTTCTTGCATATTGCCTTCAAACTTTTGAAAATCTTCGTTCCATCAGCATGTTAAGTTTAAAATGATAACCTTTTTTTTTCACACTGTATTACTATTACATTCGACTAATACTCCTAGCTTTGCATATGGGCTACTCAAATTATGCTAGTTTTTACATTTTAGCTTTTCATTTGCCCTCTTATTTTATCCTTCTGAATGTTTCATAAAAATCAAAGATATGGCCTGGGCTTCAGTATATAGGTTCGTGATCATGAAGTTAAAGTTTCAAACATTTATAGGTGGCACAATCATCTTAATCCAGACATAAAGAAGGATGCCTGGACCTTGGGGGAGGAATATGCCCTCATGAACGCTCATCGTATACATGGAAACAAATGGGCTGAAATAGCCAAGGTTCTTCCAGGAAGGTATGCTTTCTTATTAATTGTGTAGTTGTCATCATAACTCATAAAGGAAATTAGGGTCATAACAGGAATCATGGAATGCTGACTTTACGCTATTGTGAAGTATGATTTTGTCGTAGTGGCCTTAACAAGAACTTTAACATGATTCGTTGGGAGAAGGTGGGGGATCGTATTTATCTCTCTCTCTCTCTGTCTCTCAATAGTAAATCTTAGGACTTAGGAGGATATATTCTACTTATACTCCTTTGTTTCCCATCTGTAAAATTTTTATTCAACCCTTCCACTGCCTGCTTTCCCCCAAAAGGAAAAAGAATACAGAAAATGTAAAGCAATGAAGAAAAATGATGTAGCAGGCAGTACCCACTTTATCTGTTGACAAACAATATTAGTCCTCTTACTTTAAAAATCTTGAAATTTATACTGTCAACTTGCATCTTCCACTTGCTAGTTTGCCCTTTGCAAGTTTGCAAAGACATGTATTTTTGAGCTTCTTCCTTCTTGTTATAGTTTTCAAACACAACTAAATGCATGTTTGGTTTTGATTAATTTTTAGAAAAAATCGCTTTCTTTTTGAAAAGTTTTCTTAGTAAGATTTTAATTATAAGCTGTTTTGAGCACAAAATAAGCTAATCCAAACACATTAAATTCTAATGACTTTTTAATCCACTGTCTCTGTTGTAGAGCTTTAATCCCTGACATTGTTAGACCAATCTGCTCAATGTTGTTCAAAACATATTTAGTGGAAGTACTAGAATTTCATTTTTTTCAGTACCAATTATAGACCACATAGGTCTATTTTGTTTAGTGGATCCCTGGAAAGCAACAAAAAAATACTCAATTTATCATAAAAGTTTTGTAAAAAGGCTTGCACAATAAGTTGATCATACATGATACAACCTTTGTGCACAAGTTGTAATATATAATTTATGATGTAAAATTCTTTCAATGTTTTCTGGCATGCCATTTGAATTATATTTGTGACAAACGCTAATACATGTCTACATGAATTTTCTTCTGCAGGACTGATAATGCAATAAAGAACCACTGGAATAGTTCTTTGAAGAAAAAGTTGGATTTCTATTTAGCTACAGGAAGACTTCCACCAATTCCAAAGAACAGTCCACAAGTTGCTGTGAAAGATACAATTAGACATTCTGCAACTAAAACAATACTTGTTTGTTCAAAAAAAGGATTAGATGCCACTGTTGAATCATCATCCGAAACTACAGATGTCAGTAAGCTAGATGACAGTGGCAAGAATCAGTTAGAGTCCACTGGAACTGTTAGAGAGGTTGGTGATTCTTCAAGTTTTCCTGCAAATGACTCTGCTGATTCTGATTGTGTAGAATGCAAGCCTGGATCATCCAACATAGATCTCTGTTGTAGCAACTTAGAACCAGTGTCAAGAGATAATTTTGGTATAAACAGTGAGCCAAAATTTGAGAAACCTGGATCCAATGGCAACCCAACAATTGAGCTAAATAATGGTGAAATGAGCAGTATTAGGTTAATCGGAACTCCTTTTTCACAAGAAAGTCCAACCTGTGGTTCTTTGTGTTATGAGCCACCGCAGCTAGATGGTTCAGTTCCTTTAGATTCTCTTTATTTAAATATCTTTTGCCTGCAGAATGAGTACTGCTCTACTCCAATGTTGTCACCTATTGGTTTCTTCACTCCACCTTCTTCAAAGGGTAGTGAATTATGCACAGAAACTCCTGAATCAATATTGAAAATGGCAGCTAAAACTTTCCCGAATACTCCTTCTATATTGAGGAAGAGAAGGACTGGGGTCCAAACACATGTCACTCCTAGTAAAGTTGTGAAAGTAGATAATGATTCAGATACTTCTAATAAACAAGAGAGGCCCAAGGATAATTCTGGTTCTGAAGTTGGGAGGTTCCCTGATAGTCCAGCAAGTAATGGCAATGGGAACATTCCCGATAATAAGGCTTTCAACGCATCTCCTCCATACCGATTAAGATCTAAGCGGACAGCGGTTGTCAAGTCTGTGGAGAAGCAACTTGCTTTTGTGTTTGACAAAGAGAAGCATGATGGTAGTATCAACACAATGGAAAAATCTGCATAGAGGATCACTGTGATTACTGAAAATTGTCTTTATGAAACAAAATTGGCAGTGGCATAGTGCATAAGTTGTAAGTCCTTCCTAATTATTGTTCTTTAAATTATTCTATTATATTTCTGCTTAAACTTTGAGGCATCAGATGAATTATTGCCGACTTGGTTAGGAAGCCAATTGTTTTTATAGGAAAGAAGTTTAACCAGAATAGCAAATTCAATCCACTAGCAATGGAACGTCATGATAATGTTAGTTACCTGTCAATAATACCGGAGTATTGTCACTGATTAGAAGGAAGAATATTTATATTATGTGGCAGAATGGTATAGTTGTGAATTTTTGGTCACTATGATGGAAGGATTAAAAAAATGGGTAGTTGTCTTTCTTATCCAATCTGTAACAGTTATTTTTCTACAAAATGAAAATGCAACTTTTACTAGCTCAGACAAAATGGGTATTAAATATGATTATCCCGTCCTTCTGTTTTACTTAAAAGTTATTGTTTATATATCAAATTGTTAATGATGATTGTGGTGACAGACAGTGCAATGCCATTTGTATCGCTGAGCCTATTTCAATTATTTCAATTCCATCTTTTCTATGAAACACTAAATGGTTAATGAAAAACATCTTTTTCTTTCCATGCCCAACCAGTCATAATCATCAATCCACATGGAGACAAAGAAAGGCCCTAGCCTTGTTAGTAGGAATTCTATATTTGGATGGCCAGAAAAGATATGCTACTCTCACTGTTTAAAGCTTTTGGCCATTAGAATTACATCTGTATTACAGTGGTACTGGAATAGATTAACCTTGTATGTTACTTCCTGAAGTTTCCTAAAACGAAAAAGAATATAAGAATATACATTTATTGGATATTTTAAAAAATTTAAAATTAAGGTACTTCTATTTTTGTATTTTCTTTTTGGTTTGTTTGTTATATTTTAGTTTTTAGCTGGTGAATTTATACAGTGTATTTAGGATACAATAAAATCTGTAGATAGAGAAACTTGAGTAAGTTCCATGTTATAGGCCAGTGTATTGCTATGGGGTATGGTTTTCTATCATGGGAACCATGTTCTCTCTTGTTTTATCAGTTAACTATTAGTATTATGTGTACCTGCAACTGATTACATGAACACTAACTAATCCATTTTATTTCTCGTCTGTGCCAATATAGAAAGCTTCAAAGTCCCAAGAAACTAAAACCAAGCTAAGCTAGAAGTTGAATTTGTAGTCCCTTAGGATTTTGTCTTGTTTGTATTTCATGCTTGATTGTGGTTTTCAGCCTGAATTAGTCAAGAAATGATACTTAAGAAATCCTATTATGATGATCTGATCCCATGAGAATTTTCAAGAGAGTGGAAGCTTCTGCATCCAACATTCTGTGTGAGTACGAATGATATTTGAAATCTCCGCATATTTGTTTATGGCTTAGCATAATTGGTAGTATGCTATCTCCCTTTTCAGTGTGCCTCCACAAAATTGTCCATGTCAGGGTTTGTCCTAGTAGTCTGTTGAGACTTGCTATTTGATGCCAGTTGTCAGTAGAGCCTATAAAGCTAGGACAACTGTTCGCCACGTTTATTTCCTCAGCCAAAAGAAAAAAGTAGCTGTAAACCTTTTAGCAGAGTTGACACAAGATGTACTTTTTTGTCCTGTACATGATACAATTCCCAAATCTCAATGGATAAAATAATTTGCGGTAGAGTATTAGTGGAACAACAAAATCTGAAAGAAACATGAGTGAGTGAGAAATGTATAGAAGGCTATATGTTTGTAGTAGATTGTGTTTGTTTACCTGAATTTCTTTTGTTAGGAGGTAATGTATTCTCCTTGCATTCCTTCTTACCTGCCTGTTCAATTATAAGTCTAACTTGGCTTATATTTCTGGCTTCTGATAACTGGGTGTTCTGAATTGTAGTGATTTTGACTGAACTTGCTCTTGAAGCTGGCTGAATGTTTCTCAGATAGTGTTAAGACCACAGTTTACCAATTTTGCAAAGATAATTCAGAGTGCAGGAGTCACAATGACTTGGCACTCATCCACTTGAAAGTTTGTGCAGATCTCTAGTCTGTCAATATCTCAGATAAGAAGTAATACCACTCCATTGACAAGCAGAAGTTTTCATTTCCATCACACATAAACATGAACAGAACTCAGCAACAGTAGGCATCTGGCGTGTGTAGAATAAGAATTGATAGATTCCATTTACTTGTGGATATATATAGCTAGTTGTATTGACAGCACCGGATTTGTACAGTTACCTTAGCCCCCTCCTTGAAAAAGAAATCTTCAGAAGTTTCATTTATGTCTGAACTTTTCTTCAGTCCTTTTCCTAACTACAAATTTGTAGTCTGAGCTACAAATAATAATGTAACCCTTGCATTTTGTAACCTAGTTTAATGTACCAATTAGAGTTCTTCATTGTCGAACTCAAGGGGAGAGGAGGCAAGGGTTAACTATACTGAAAGTGGTACATTCATGCATTGATGGAGAAATTCCTACAGTCAAGTTTTAAGAAATTCTGATCATTTAAGCTGATCAAAATATCAAAGTAAGATATCTCTGATGTGCTCTAGGTAGACATGATGAAGAAATTTCATCTTTGATTTTAGGAGACACTATCAACCACGCTGCCTTATCGGATTGGATAGTGAACTAGGAAGATTACTAATTTAGGTTTAACCGTTTAAATTGAATAGTCAAATTGGATAATATTATAAAAATAATTAATAAATAATAATATAAAATTCATTCAAAAAATCATAAACTATAAAAAATTTTAGATTTTTTAAAATAAAAAATTAATGATTAGTTGGTTCAATCAGTCGGTTTAAACGATTTTAGCTGGTTTTATTTGGTCTTGATCAGTTCAAATTGGTTTGATTATAAATTTGGTTGTAAGGTTAAAGTCAAACTGGTGGGATCATTCTGTTCGGTTCATTTTGGCAAACGGTGCTTACATGTCAATTTCCAAATTTACTCATTCTTGAAAGTTTAACAATGTCGGCATTCGCCATTGGCTTCCAATTCCATAGTTCCTTGTGCACCTTATTCTTTGATGGGGATGAACCAAGGCCAGGCAACAACATTGAAAATCTGATCTGCGCACTTAAACGGAAAAGGGGAGCCAACTTTTCAGAAACATTGTTATACCAAATCAACATAATTAAACTCCGAATACATCATAAACTGATAGATTTGAGACAGAAAAGAACGAAAATAAATTTTCACTCCTTCCAAATTCGAACTTTCTGTTGCGGGCCACAAGAATGATAACTGGTATTAATTAAATGGACTCAAAAGGTTTTAACACAAATGAAATGAAATCATAATTAAATGGAATGTCGTTTATATAGTAAAATGTATTATTGCCTTGACTCCATAAATGCACGACTTAAAGAAACAGACATTTATTATGCTAGGAGAATACCCTTTCTTTTTTCTAATACCATATAACAAATAAATTTTAATGCTAAATGAATATGCTAATATTAATATGTTGGTGATATATCTAATTCTCACAATCACATTTTTTCCTCATTTGACATTAATCTAATACTTTGTGTCATGCACTAAATAATATGTCCAAGATAAAGGATAGGACTAGAGCAATGAAACTGAAGGAAAAAAAAAAGGTTTGAGCATAGTGATGAGCCAAAGCACAAAATTCAGCCATTCACCTTTCTTCTGAATTCTAATTCATGTGGCGGAAATAAACTACAATTAATAACAGGTTACAAACCCGTACTTAATTTGTATGAGTAAAAAAAAAAAAACAGAGAAACAAGATACTAAAAATGAAAAAAAAATATAAAAGACATAAGAGTCAAGGTAACAAAATTCGACAAAATTAAAAGTTTTTAATATATCTCTATTATGAATAAAAAAATCTTATTTTAGTCCATCACTATTATGTTTATTCTCACATGTTTATATGAATTCCTTAAAGGAATAAAACCTCTAAAATAAACTCAATTGATAATTAGCTGAGTTGATTGAAATATTTTGTTTGTAAACTTGATCAATTGGAGGGATTGTCATTTTGAGTGTAAAACGAAATTAAGTGCTTACTTATAATTAAGAGAAATCACCAAATGAATGAGTTATTAGTTTTTTCTAAATATAACTCTTTTTTTTATATTAAAAAATTATTAAAATATTTTTCTCTACATAAAATTCCTTAATAGCATGCTAACTATTTGATACGGTTATTAATGGGCCTTACCGAGGTAACATAGATAGACTAGAATGACTTAGCAGACCAAGTCATCTTGGAATCCTACTTAATAACTCAGAAATATGAAATAAGGATAAGCCGTTTCACCTTGAAGAAAGAATAAGTCAAAGGATTATCCTAATCACTTGAGGTAAAGAATGCCTAGCCTGTATAAGGAGAGCTACCAGGTCTAATCTCAACAAAATCATCAGACATACTTGCTGATACCCTTTCTTCTATCATCAGCTCTCTGGTTAGATTCCAGGTAATTCATTACCCTAAAATCTAGTCCAAAACACTAAAAAAAGTTTCTATTTATATGCCAACACAGACTTGTCTGACTTATAGCACAATGAAAAATTTAATTAATACTCATCTTTAGCCATATAATTATTGATCTTTTAATAAGATCAAATTTAAATCATACTAATCTCTAGTCATAATTATTGATTTTTGAAGTAAGTAATTTTCTGTGATGAATACATGACTTGATTTTTAGTCTCTTTTTAACTTAACGTTCCTCCCATTAAAAAAGTCAATTAATTACTATCAAAGATAATGAATATGAATATGGATAAGTGGAATCAGGATGAATGGTGAAGGCCATCTGATTTAATTTTTAAGATAAGTATTTCACTAAATAATAAATAATGAAAGTATAGAGAATCCCAAGTACTCTCTTCAGCATCGTCCATCAATTCAACAGATAAGTGTGGCATAGTATGATTCAAAACTTTCTGACACCTTCCAAAATGTAAATACTGAGATTGTAAGCCAGCATTTCATCCTCTCTGATCATCAAAATGAGCAGAGTTTCCATTCCAAACCCCGTTCCACATTGATGACCAAAAAAAAATCTCTGTTCCACATCCATTAGCCAGGGGGAGCTACGTTGCTTCATGTGGGGCCATGGCCTCTCCAAATTAAGCAAAATTATAAAATTTTCCTCTACTTTTTAGTATTTTTTTTTAGTAGACACATATTTTGCTTGTTTAAAATTTCAGTTGTCTCTCATACCCTTAATACAACTATGCTATACAATCTAACTTCTCTTTATTAGTACCATGTTTTTAAATTGTGATATGTAATTATAATTGCAGTCGTAATATTATTAGTACAGGAGCTTCCACAATTATAACGTGATTGCAATTACGGTCACATTAACTGCATTTTCCCGCAACTATTTGCAATCACATCCGTAACCGTAATTTAAAATAATGGTACCATGTAATTGTGTCACATGTTTATATGAATTCTTTAATGGAATAAAAACTCTCAAATAAACTAATATATAGCTGAGTTTATTGAAATATTTTGTCGGTAAACTTGCTCAGTTAGAGGGACTGTCATTTTGAGTGTAAAATGAGGTCAAGTGTTTACTTATAATTTAAGAGAAATCACCAAATAGTTATAATTTTTTTCTAAATATAAATCTTTTTTCATATTAAAATTAATTAATAGAAGAGGTTCCAATGGGAGTCCATATCTAAACAAAAATTTCATTAATGCGTGTTTCGAAATTGCCATATATATATATGTATATCTCCAAACAATAAATCATAATTTATGTTTTTAAATATATGCTAAAAGAATGAATACAAAATATGAATTTGATTAAATCTATCAATGGCTTTGACGAGACAAATTATAGGAAAGAATGTAATAACAAAAGTAAAAGAAAAATAATTTATAGCAAATAAACTATCAATCCAAAAGGTTATTTATTCATATATAATTTCAAGTCTTATAAAATGGATCTACAAGGAAACAAAATGATGTACAGGTTTAGAGTGGGATATGGTATCTTCAAAGAAATCCTCTTTTATTACTGAATCCTTGTTGTTAGTCGTGTGCTAATTTCCTGCAAAAGATTCAAGACAAAGTTTCTTAGAGCCTATAGTTGTCCAAATGTCTAGCAATAAATTAAGAAAAACAAAAGGAAAAACAGAAACTCATGGCAGCAAAACCTTACAACTCCAATGCCTTGTATCCTATAACAAAGCATTTGCCCTCAAGATGCCAATTATAGTTCATGCAATAGGATTCTGCAGCAGGTTTTAACAAGATTAAACCAGAGGTAGATGCTCTATTCTCTGACCCGAGAATCCTGAGCAAAAAGACAACTATTAGTCAAGTATCTAACTGCAAGTAAAGAAGATACACAACTTGGAGTGCTTCACTGTCGAGGACAATACTTTCATCAGCATTGTCCACCAATTGAACAGATAAATGTGGCTCTGTAAGATTCAAAACTCTCTGACACCTTCGAAGATGTAAAGACAGAAGGCAAGCAAGCACCTGTTATCTTGATCATCAAAATGAACAGAATTTTCTTTCGAGATCCCGCTCCACCTCCCATTGCCAGGGAAAACTTGGTTGCTCCTTGCGGGAGTCATGGCTACCTCCATCCCTACCCATAGCAGACTTGGAATCAAAAATTGAAGAGGAAGACAAAGCCAATTCAAGATCCAGTAAAAGAAAGGGCAGAAAATGAAAAGGAACAAAAAAAAAAAAAACGAAAGAAACAAACAAACAAAGTAAAGCTGTGTGTGCAACTATGGATAATCACATCACAGTCCTATACCAACATTACAATATACTATAGGAAGAAAATTCAGTCCTTCAAAACAACCCTCAGTGCTTATAAACCATCACCACCAAAGTCAACTATATGCTTTTGAAAATCTCCAATCCAATGAGCAACAATTACATCATGGAAAAAATCAGCCTGTTATAACATTAATGCAATTCTGATTGCACAACCAAACTATCTGAGTGATAAACTTTTCCTAGCTGTAAAAGGAACGTAACAAATGTATAGGAAAATGAAAAAGAAAAACCTTTTTCTTTTTATGCTCTTTAGTTTCTGTAGTTTGGAGAAGACATAGTTAACATTTGGAGAAAAAACCAGGCAGAATAATCATGTCAGTTTCTGCTAGACTCTTGGTCTGATAAAAGGATATCATTATATGAGAGAAAAATTGAGAACTCATATTGAGACATCTGAAACACTAAGCCAAGAACAATGATCAGCTTTGCATGTTACTAGTACACAATCAAAAGCCTAAATATAGATGTTAGGTTGAGAGCTAACTTCAACCAAGAAAGAAAAGTGCACAGCAAAAATAATTACAGGTGCATCAATAACTGAAATGCAAATAAAATAACATCATACAAAT
The DNA here is from genome assembly GCA_019955255.1 of Castanospermum australe. Lineage (NCBI taxonomy): Eukaryota > Viridiplantae > Streptophyta > Magnoliopsida > Fabales > Fabaceae > Castanospermum > Castanospermum australe. The sequence goes on along the minus strand of NSJW01000381.1, from coordinate 429,727 downwards.
TTTGATGAGACCAAAACTTATATATGATATCCATTCTGCTTCTGGCAACAATATGTTATGGATTTAAAAAAATGTATTGATCCATAAACAGAAAAATTATCTAAACAATAAGAGTGATCAAACTGTTTAGAGTTCCCCTGTATCAAAAACTGTCTAGAGTTCCTGAGAGATGTTAAATAAACTCCTGGAAACATAGATTAGGTAAGTGGATCTCGCTGAAAATCATTTCCAGTGCATACTATGTCAGTCTACCCCATTCTAATGAATATATTGCTGGTTTTGGAAGGAGAAATTTAACTGTCATGGCTTACTTCATATTTCCAAGCAAATGAGAGTTATACCATACAAGTTTGGGGGATTAGAAACAGAAAGAGAAGGCAAATGAGAAGGCTAAAGGCTCAAATTGATCTAGTCATGAATGTTAAGCCATTTATAAAAGTAAAAGGGTCACAGCTCAAAAAATTTAGTGCCTACTAACTTTCATTAGAATTAAAGAATAGACATTACCCAAATTTGTAGGATGGATATTGGGAAAAAAGTAACTTCACAGAACTAATGTCATCACATTATACAACTTCTGGTTATCTCGCAGGCAACTTAGCTTTCTCTCTGGACCAGTAAGCATTTTACTGCAGTTCTATCAAGTCTATGTAAAAGGAACACGCATTATAGTTCTTATGATGGAAAATTCAGGACTGAAAAGCTAGTATACTGATTCTATGAATGAGAATCTCTAACAAAGTTGTCATGGTAGAGTATGATTATTTCTTTGGTGGAGGCAGGCTAAGTCTAGCCACTGACAAAAAGCACTTCTAATTATCTAAGGGCTTTCCGAAGCTCTTATAAATGAAATGAGGACTAATTATTTTTTCTTAAAAGAAAGAGTAGTTAAAATGAAGCTTAATGTGACTTACGCTGTATTTATTGATGATAATATATGGTGTCACCAATCTTCAAGTAAAACAAGAGAGAGAGAGAGAGAGAGAGAGAGAGAGAGAGAGATTGAAGAGAAAAATTCAAGAACTAGATACTTTGGCTACTATGCAGGAATATGAAACACTAACCCTTAAGCAAAATATCAGCAATGACTCAGAAGATCCTTGGAGTTAATAAAGCAGATTCACAGAACACGAGGTAGGGGAATATCGGTAAGTTCAAGACCCAAAAAATAAACCAACAAAAACAATAACATAAGGTGAAAGTAAATTTAATAAGCATCAGAGATAATCTGAATTTCAGGAACAATGAGGCCATTTCATAGTCCATCTTCTTTGATCTTAGAGAAATAAGCATTTCCTAATCACTCATGCAAAATTCAACATTAATAGATGTATAACTCTAGTCGGAGTTAAAATATCTCACCTTGTTGTATCCCTTCAATAGGCCTCTAGTGATCATTTCACAAAGAAACTTCTCTGCCTTTTCATTCTCATTTTTTGCAAGAAGAGCATCAATAATTGTTGAAGCAGATACATCATCGGGAGGGCAATCATTGTCATCCATTTTTGAAAGCAAGGCCATGGCTTCATCGAACAAGCTTTCTTTACAAAGCCCATTGATCATAGAATTATATGTTTTGACATCTAATTGGTAACCTTTAGAAAGAAGATGCCGGAAAAATTCTTGTGCAGTTTTAAGTCTCCCACTTTTGCACAAACCATTTATAAGTATGTTGTATGTACACAAACTAGGACAAATTCCTTTGTCAACAATTTGTTGAAATAATGCAATTGCCTCATCAAGATGTTGGGTTTTGCACAAAGCATCTAACAAGATATTGTAAATAACTATAGTAGGGCATTGACCACTAGCATGCATCTCATAAAGAAGATCTTGCACAAGTGAGATTCTTCCTGATTTGCACAAGCCATCAATAAGAGAACTATACGTTACAGTATCAGGAACTAAATTTCTGTGATGCATTTCTTTAAAGAGAGCCATGGCTTCGTCCACCCTTTTGTTTTTGCAATATCCATTAATCATAATGTTGTAACTCCTAACATCAGGTGTCAAACCTAATTTGATCATTTCATCAAATAACTTTATTGCTTCATTCACTTTATTGATAAAAAAGTATCCATCCATTAAAGAACTGTAAGTGACAACGTCAGGATTGTGACCTCTGTTCAGCATCATATGAAACACATTTTGCGCTTCTATGACTCTTCCTTCTTTACATAATGCATCGATCAATATGCTAAAAGTATATAGGTCTGGGCTGATGTTCTTTTGAAACATTTCATCCAGCAATTGAGCTGCATCTTTTAATTGACCCACACAGCAGAAACCATGAATTAGAGAACTGTAAATGACAACATCAGGAGAAATTCCCTGGGCAATCATCTTAGAAAACAAATTGGCTGCCTCAGTTACAAGCCCATCTTGACATAACCCATCAATGATTGAAGTGTACATGACTAGATTAGGCTTAAACACTTTTCTGTCCAGTGTTTGAAGCAACTCAATGGCAGCTCTTGTTTGTCCTATTTTACATAGCCCATTGATCAAGGTGCCATAACTAACTTGATCAAACAGAAATCCTTGTGTTCTTACACTATCATGAAATTCCAGTGCTTTCCTAACCGCACCGTTAATACAGAGCCCTTTCAAAAGTGTTGTCAAAACAATCGCATCCAATTCATAACCCCTTTTGATAATTTTCCCCGATACAGAGAAGGCAAAACCCATCTGACCCAAGTGGCAGCAACAGTTGATCAAGATGCTCAAAGTAACCACGGATGGCGAGATTCCCCAAAACTCCATCTTTGCACAAAGTGAAATAGCAGTGGAATAGTGTTTGATCTTCACAATAGACCCTAAAATCTTGTTGAATTCCACTACAGATGGTGAAGGACGCTTATTGATGATTCGAAGAAATGAGGCAACGGCATCATCAATGGGATCAAACCCAGAAACGCTCTTAACATTTGGTAGTGAAGAATGGGCATAAAGCCTCACATGGGCAGCATAGGAGAAGCAAGCAAGGAAGTGGGGTTTTGCTAGAAAGGAAGGAAGTATGAAGATCCCATGCACATACCTCGTATAGTTCAACATCGTCGAATCTAGCTCAACAAAGTTGTCTCTTTCTTCTGTCTCTGAACAAGAATGAGCTAAGATCAACACTCTTCTTGGACCAACACGCTAAAAATAGATCGAATCTCTCTTTCTCTGCGGTTTGTTTACTGCTGGAACTTGCTACCACCGGATTCATGTTCTCTGGTATTCTTTCTTTCTTTTGGGTTGAGGTTCTTGTATTTTTTTTTTCTCCATATTGTTCTTCTTTAATTTTATATTCTATTTTTTCCTATATTTTTATTACTTATTTATTTTAAAGTGATGACAAAATCACAGAAATTAAAGAGTATGAGTTCCTATCCTGTTGTTAATTTTATTTTATTTTTGTTACTTAATTATAACAATTATAAATTAAAATTTTTTATGTTTTTTCTTGCAATTACAATTGTAATTGTTGCGATTGGAGGCATTATAGTTGGTGCAATATGAATTATGAATAGTGCGACGTGAAAATTTTTTAAGTTTGCACAAAATTTTAAAATTTTTTATAATTATTATAACTTTTAATATAATTTTATTTATAATCTTATATTAGTTTTCACTCATTTTATAAGATTTTATATTTATCTCTAATGTCAAATATGATATTGTTTAAATTTTAAAATACTTATTTATGAAAATAAATTATAATAATTATTAATTAACAATTAAATTTAAGCTTAAATTTTAATATAAACTATTAATTATTTATTTTTATTAACTAATAATTAATTAATTAACTTAGTTATCATAAGTTTGAGTTAATTATCATTATGAGACATGCCTAATAATATATTCCCTTCTCTCTTGTAAACTAGACTTTACTCTTTCTCAAAATTTCTTCCCTTTTTCTTAATTTAATTTTTTTCACAATCAAACACAAAATTTTCAAGCTACGTCTTCTCTAATTTTTCCTCCATCAAACACTACCTTCAAAATTTTCACACTCCCTCTTTTGCCAAAAAAAAAATAAAATTTCACACACCCTCTCTACCCTCAAATTTCTCACATTCCCTCTTCCCCCAAATATCTCCCTCTTCTCTTAATCCGCTTTTTCTCCCTATTCTTTTCCTCTCTCCCCATTACTTTCTCGCTCGGCCCCTCTCCCCCTCGTGCTTTCTCCCTCAGTCCTTCTCACAAGCCTTCGGCCCAACCATCCTCCATTTTTTCCCTTTTCTCTCGCGGCAGTCACTCATAAGCCATCATAACAATGACAAATCAAAACAGAGGAGAAAGACTTGAGAGGTTGAGAGTTTGAAATAGATGGATGGTGAACAACCTGCTTGCCCCATGGTCCGATTACAAGTTTAAGAGGCAACATGAAAGCACAAGCATGGCGGTAGATGGAGTTTTTCGAGACTCACTCACAGCGTTGCGGACCACAATGCTGTTCCTTGCAGGGTTTTGTTGTGATTTTGAATCACGCTGCAATTGTAGTATAATGCGCTTGCGGCCATATCTTTTTATTGTTAAGTAAAACATATATGAAGTGTATCATTTATGTTTGATATGTATAAAAAAATAGAAAGTAAATTTTTATTAATAAAATTTATATATAAAAATAAAGAATAAATTTTTATAGATAAAATTTGTGATATATATTTTATTTATAAAAATTTATTTTTATTTTTATTTTTATATCAAATATATTATAAAAAATTAAAAAGATAAAACAGTACATGTCTACCTTAACATGTTAGTGTAAAGATAAATTAACAATAATTGTTGTAAGATAAGAGATGCGGGTGTAATTAAAAGATTAAAAAATCACAAGTTTACTTGCTTTGGCTTTCTTTCACGTCGTGGGTCCGCTTACTTTTCACCTTGCGCCTAGTAGCTGCTGTAGTTTAAGTCGAATTTGGTATATAAGTTTTTATAGTATAAATTTATATTATATAATTATTATTATATGTTTGATATAACATCTAACAAAATAAAGTTATTTAATATATTTATTTTTATTTAATAATTATAAAATAAATTAATCAAATTTTTAATAGTATGATAAGATTTAATAAGATTATTTTATTTTAAATTAGATAAAAATATAATATTTTAATTCTAAATTCACTCTAGTCCTCACCTTTATATTTTTCTCTTACATTATACTATCAGACCTCATATTATTTTATATTATACTATTAGGCCTTATATTATTAAGTCTTATCTTATACGACGTATCAAATAAGATTCTCTAAGATTTTTTTTTATTTCAACTTTTTTGTTATCAAAAATTTAATAGTAAGAATAAATTATTCTGAAATTATCCATCAGGGTGTCAATAGAATGTTTGGGGTCTTGGAAGAGTAGGCAAAGATTCACCCAAAAGATTACTTCTAAAAACTTTTAATCCTTAAAAAGAGGTTATTTAACTCATCCTTTCTATGGGAGAGATAACTCTAAGAGAGACTAATAATTGAAGGGGTGATAATATAAAAGAATACAAAATATTATTTGAATTCCTTTAACTAGTTAAGCAAACACGTGTTGGCCTATTCAAATGTTTTTTTTTTAATACAATGGTAACATTGAGATTTGGACATATGATCTCCTACATATTACATAATCCCCTCCCTGCCTGCTTATTCTTAATAGCTTGTATTTCAACTTCTTTGAAATAACCATGACCTACTTGAATACTATTATAAAAGCAATTCATTAATGAATATCTTGTAAAAAGGAAAGCAAATTGCAATTTGTCACCAGCTATAGAGGTATGAATTAATTAGGTCATGGAAATTTGATTTTGTAGCTTGCACTCCAAATTTAACTAGGATCAAGTATAGTATATTTTTGCAATTTGCTACAATTAGTTAGTTATTAGTTTCTCTTAAATAAAATCATCAATAATCTCATTAAATTATTTAAATTAATTTCCATCATGATATAATAAAATTTATTTGCATGTTGAAATTATGTATATTATCATCAATCATTTTCTTTTATTTTGTTCCTCTTTTTTAATCAGCATTACATGCATGGGTTATGCAACAATTAATTGATTTCATTCTGTGCTAGCTCTTATATTATGAGGATGATCCTTGTCCAAAATTCTTTGAATAAAATTTTCAAACTCAAATAGATAGCATTGTACGATAAATTTTCAAAAAATTTTTAGTAGAGAAAATTGGCCGATTTGTTATAATAGTCTCACGTTTTAATACAAACTGATATTTTATTCTAAATATATTTTCATAACAAAATTATAAGCGAAGTTAAATCGATATTCAGGATTGATTGTAAATGTTATTTTGATTTTAACTACTTTGTATTTGTTTTTGCTTCAAAATAGCCAGTGATAAAGAAAACCTCTTTTATATTGACTAGATTATCATCAAAATAAATTTTGTGAAGTATTTATAAAAACAAATATGAGACAAGGTCTTTGTATAATATTTTAAACTATGGCACCATAGTATATAAATAAAGCTTAATCTACTTTTTTTTATATAAAAATAAAAGCCTAGTAGTTGAAAACAAAATGAGTATGTCGCTTGTATAATTATTAGAGACAGCCTTGTAGATTAGTTTAATAGTAAAGTTTTTAGTTGCTAATAAAAATAATAAAGGTTTGCTTAATTGGTAAGACCGAGTTGTATTGACATAAAGGTCTTTGTTCGATTTTAGTTGATAATCCCTCATTGATTGGCATCTACTAGTTAGGAGGTGTCTTGTTTTAGTTGTGGACCTATCCACTTTCTAAATTTTTTTGTTTACAAGAAAAAGAGTAAAACCTTTGCAACAATTTCTGATTTTTGATTTCATTTTAATTGAATAATTTAAGTTCACCTAAAATAAAGTGAATAAGAGAATCCAGCTTGTAAAAGAGAGAACAGCAAAATATATACTCAATGAAAAAATAGTATTTGAATTTACTCATTAAATTTATTTTTTATAAAATAATAATAATTAAATAATTACAAAATTTGAAAATACAACACAACCACACAAATATTTTTGTCCAAAGTCAAGATCTAATATATCTATTTTAACCACTGTTGTTATTCCTTTTTTTATTAAAAAGTTAAGGTGAAGAGAAAGGTACCCCATTCTAAGTTTAACGCATGTCATAAGTCTTATTGAAGACTGACAGTGTACTTACTAGTAGGAATTAATCCAAAAACTTTTGGGTCCATTCGATCTTGCTTATTGAGCCAACCGTGGCATTGGCATTTGTTACATATTTAAAGTCATCCTTATTTCTCTTATTTTATAAAATGAATGAAACTTATGCGAGTGATCTGTTTACCATATAAAACCACATAAAAAAAAAAAAGAGGCAAGAAGAGCACATGTTCTTTTCTTTTTTTCGATCACAATCTTGTGATAACTTTTGAGACATCTAGTGTAAAAAATGCCTAAGATGGATATTCTAACAGAACTCTCTCTTATTCATTAACCAATTGGTATGTAAAATTGTATACGAGTGGTCAATGTGTTGAGTTCCTCACAAACCCACACAGCAGTACAAACTTACTTAACCCACAAATAGTGAGTTAAGTTTAGGATAGTGGATTGGCCTAGATTTGAAATCACCCAACTTGCAGTGGATGGGTCAGACTGCAGATTGGACTTTTTCCAACCATATAGAACTCAATTCAATTCAACTCATCATTTTTTTTATTTTTAAAATTTTTTCTTTCTACTAATTTATTTATATCTTAGGTTTCAATTTTATATTGGTTTTTTAATCTTAGATTTTTAGTGAGATTTAGATAAATTTTTTGTACTAATTATTCATGAATTTGTGTTTTAGATTAATGTTGTCTCTTTAATTTAGGTTATTTTGTTTTGAAAGTCGAAGGTTGGGGCAAGGATTATGCTAGTATTTTAACTTATCTCGTGCAATTGTTGAATATTTGTTAGTTACTTCATAAATGATTGATTAATATGATTCTCGAAGTCAATAGCAAGATATTAATTATTTGAATTCAAATAGAGGTGGTGACTCTTAAATTAGAATTATTTATGTATATAGTTTTGAAACTTATATTGTCTAATTATATCATTTGAGACTCTATATGTATATATGTAATTTAGAGTTTTAATTCCTATTTTAACATATTCATTTTTTTTTATATTCAACCAATGAATTTAACTCAACCAAACCGGTACATGTGTGGATTAGGTTCGGGAGAAAAAAATTTCTAACCTAACTCACTGCTATCATGAGTGGGTTGTGTCTAAAAAATATCCCAACTCAACCTAGCCTATGCCCACTCAATATGTATAGGGTAGGACTATTAGTACTTTTAATTGTCTATTCATACTTTATATTAGATACTTTTAATTGTAATTTCTTAAATTATTCTCAATTTAATTTTTTTTAAGTCAAATCAAGTAATTATATTTTTATTGGTCTATTCACTTTTAATTTATGATAAAATAAGAAATTATAATTAAAAGTAATTGATATATAGTGTGAATAGGTAACTGAGAATGCCAATAACATTATCCAAAATTATAACTCTGTAGATTAAAAATTAAAAAGAAAAAAAAGAATAAAAAAAATTTAAAAACATGCTTTATTTGTGTATAATCAGTGTATTCTTTTTTTAACATTTTTCAAGTGATAAATTATTTAACATTTATTATCCCAATAGTTTCCATTGAATAATAGTACACAACTAAAAAAATTAATTAGAATTTTTGATAGAATTCACTCATAATTAAGAGTGATTATTAGATGAAATAAAATGGTACATAAATATGAGTAACTTATTCAAGAGCTAACAAGTATGCCGAATCATTCTATCAAAAATGATCTGATAAAAAAAATCTTGTTATATAACATTTCCTTTTTCATTTATATCAGGAAATATAAAAAATAAATTAATTACGTATTAAATAAAGATTTATTTTAATACAAATTTTATTATTTTTCCTTTCTATTTTAGTCAAATGTCTTTATTATTATTCTTCTTTTTTAAATTAGGTGATATTGAATTATTAAATTAAAATAAAATCAAAGTTCTAGATTAGTGTTTTAATCTTAAACTCTTATATTAATATACGACTATTTATTTCATTTTAATATAACGATGTAAAGTTACCAAATTTAATGAGAAATTAAAGATGATAGTGAAATATGTTTTTAATAGAGAGAATGGTATAATATCTAAATATGTTTTCAATGAAGAAAGAGAATATAAATAATTTAAATTATAATTAAAAGTAATTGTTATATTGTGTGAATTGGGAATGCCAATAACATTATCCAAAACTGTAAACCCAATAGCTAAAAAATGAAAAGGCGTAAAAGAAATTTGAAAACAAGCTTTATTTGTGTATAATCAATGTAATCTTTTTTCTACCAATTCTGACGTGGTAAATTATTTAAAATTTATTATCCTAATAGTTTCCATTTATATAAGGAAACGTAGAAAACAAATTTAATTAATTATGGATTAAATACAGATTTAGTTTGATACAAATTTCATTATTTTTCCTTTTTATTTTCATAAAATATCTTTATTATTTTATTTTCTTTGTTAAATTAGGTGATATTGAATTGTTAAATTATGATAAAGTCAAAGGTAAGATATTAATGTTTTTTAATCTTAAACTCTTATACCAAAATCTAAATATTTGTTTCATTTTAGTCTAATGATTTGAAAGGAGAAATAATGTAATATGTATTCAACGAAGAAAGATATTTTAATTTTACTCATTAGAGTAAAAAAGTAAAAAAAAAAGGTTGCTGATAACTTATAAAAATATTTTCATATTATATAATAGTTTATTTAAATAATAAATTTAGAATCCACTAATTAATATCTTAATATTTATAAAATTAACTGAATGATATACAATATTAAAATTTTATTATTTATTTAAATAATATACTAATGTATTAAAAAGCACAACTTATATCTGGGTGTGTGGTTAACTTTTTTTAATATTTTTTTTTCACTATTTTTAGTTTAATTACTATAGTCAGATTCTCTTTCTTTTTTATTGAGTGCATAGTGTAATATTCTCTTTCTTTATAAACATAAATTTTATTTTAATTTTTTTTATTAAATTAGGTAATTTTTGAACACTGATATTAAAATAAAATTAATTGTAAAATATTGGTGCATCTTATATATATATATATATATATATATATATATATATATATATATAAAACTCAACCAATTTAATTAAATGAAGAAGGATAATTTAAATTTACTCATTAAATTAAAAGAAGTAAAGAAATGGTAAGAGAAAGGAGAACACAATTATGTTTTATGAATAATAAAATTACATATTAGTTATATATACTAAAACTCACCCAATTTAATGAATAAATAAAATAATAAAATATAATGTAAATGAAGAAAAAGAATGACTTTATTGCTCATTAAATTTAAAAATTTTGAAAAAAGAATAAAATAAAGGCAGCACATTTATTTTTCATAAAATAATGAAAACAATAAAATTTATAAATTAATGTCATAAATATTAATAATTTTTATTTTATTTAAATAATTTACTAACTTTCTAAAAAGCGCGACCTATACTCTTTAAATGGTAAAAGATTTTGAAGAATTTTGTGGTTGTGAATTTTGTTCTCTGAATGTTTACGTTAGAAGTTTTGTTTCCTAGAATGTTAGTAAATTATTTAAATATATTATATTCTATAATTATTTTCTGCAAAGGTTTTATTTTGAAACCTAAATAAAATGTGTCTAGGTTTCTTCTATGGAAAACCAAACAAAAAGAGGCTATCCGGTTTTTGGATTTATGAAATAAATTTCATTTCATCTTTGATCCGAAAATGCTGTCTAGTATGATTGTTTTCTTTATAACTTAATGAATATATGCTGCATTTTATTGAGATACTAGTTAGCTTAATTATTTGAATTTATATTTAGATTCATATCTAACATTTTCTCGCCATTAGTCAATATACTAAAACTAATAGCCATCAAAATATTTGGTCTAGATATATCAGTTTTTGCTTGGATGTTTTTAGAACTTTGGGTCCAAATCCTAAAACTTTATATGATTCGTTGAGTTGAACTAAATTTTCTTTGATAAACAGAAAATTATTTCGTTATCTAAAGTGCTTTTAAGAAAGATAGGTGTACTGCAATAATGGTTTTACACTAAATACTCATGTTGAAAATCTAATTGGATTTATTTTAAGTAGGGTTTGGGAGTAGCCTTAATTTCAATCCTCAAAACATAATACTTTAGTTTTAACAATTTCATTAATTAGATCGTGATAGGGGATACTTAATTAACTAACTAAAAATTTAATTAAATTGGCAATATAGGATAATTAAACAACAATTGAGGGCATTACACTAACAAATGATATTCTAATTTTCTTTTGTAATTGGCAATAATTTGGAGCTGAATTTCTAGGCTAACCATTCTAATACTAACATAATGGTATTTTCACTTCACCATATATATAATGAAATTGATATGCTCTTGAATTTGCAAGTGAGGATAGTTTAGTTGGTAGTAGATATTAAGTGCACGTTTGGTATTACAGAAAAGAAAAGAATGAAATGAGAATAGGACTAGTGATAATGAGAATGAAAATAGAATCGAGTATTCTAAAATTGAAAGGAAAAATATTTCTTAAGAAATAAGTATCCCTTCTCTGATTATTCAACTAAACAATAGAACAGAAATATTTCATTCTCATTCCCATTCTAGTGAAATCAAGTATTCTAGAATTGAAAGGAATGGTATTCCTTAAGCTTAAGTATCCCCTCTCTTATTATTCAACCAAATAAGAAATTAAAAATATCTCATTCTCATTCCTATTCTATTTATTTATTTTTTTCCATCATACCGAACGGATCCTAAACTATATCAAATAGCCCATGCTTATAAAATGCTAGACTGTTTTGAATCATATTAGGTTAACAATACATTGTGATGCTAGCATAATATTTTCTGGAGCCAGTACCATTCTTACTCGTCACCAGAACAGTAGGTAGACTCATTCACCCAAAAAAATAAAAAAACAGTAGGTAGACTCGACGAACATGGAAAGTAGAAGGCAATAACGGATATTTATCTTATATAGAAAGATGTTTAACGGACGATTTTGGGAAAAAATTTTTTATGGCAACCATTAATATTCCTGCAACAAACTATATCCTTTTTGGAGAATTTTTCCTTAATAGGAAAACCAGTGATAATTTGAGTTCTTTAAAAAATGTGGAACATACAGTGTATATCTTTGAGGCACCTCCGTAGATTCATGTATAGGAAAAATTCTTATTTACTTTGAGAATAATACTTTAATGAATATCTCAAGGGTTTAAATTTAATCTTAATTTTATTATTTAAAATTATATATTCAGTAAAACACTGCATGTCACATATTTATTGAATAAGTATTCTGTTATGAGAGTTTACTAGAATTTCTCCTTGTACATGCACAGTGAAAGATTCCCCTCACTCCGCTAATAAATAGGCTCCTTCTTTTGCCTTAGCCTCCACAACACAAAGGAGGTATTAGGTTTTTTGTGCCTCAACTAGCACAGGCACATCAGTAGTTTTCTCTCTCTTCCTCTTTTTAGAGAGAGAGAGAGAATGTCAGGTTCTGCAGAGGAAGAGCTTCAGAACCCTAGCCAGGAGGGGAAAATGATGAGAGCAAAGACACAGTCTGATGTGCCTGTAGAGAAAGGCCTCAATGGCAGAGGGCTGGCTAAGATCCTTAGACAAATGATAACTGTAAGTAAAGCAAAAGCCCTTCTCTCTTTCTTACTCTTTGACATATCTATGTTATACTTATATCAGTTAACTACCTCTATCTTGTAAAATAAGATAGCTGTCAGCCCAAAAATTTAACAAAACGTGCCGAGCGCAGATGACAGAAAATGGTGGTGCCGTTTTGCCAGTGACAGTAAGCTCACCCTTTATTCAAAACTAATTTCGTGTATTAGCATATAGCTTGTAGCTAGCTAGCGTTATCTTCTTTTGCCACCTAAGGTGTTGGTGAGAGACTTGTTGTTCATTTATATTGCATTTGTACTGTGTGATATATGTGATGGTGTTGTTCACAGGCACTACCCCACAAAAAGGGTAAAAAGCTAAAGAATCGTGTGGTGGGGGAACAAGATGTTTTCTTTAGTCTTCCTGAAAATTGTAACCTTGCAAGTATCAGAGACATAGACAAGGTACTAGCTAAGCTAGGGGGTTGGAAGATCCAGAGTAGACAACGCAATACCTTGATGTGTGATACGGTAATTAAATTACGTCATCAAATTAACTAGAAGTTCTTTCTCTTGTAATTTTATTAATTATACCGCTTCTATTGCTATACCTTTTGTCATATAAAAATACATTGTATATGTGAATTCATCTTGACCTACATGCAGAGTGACACTGACTCAAGTTGAGCTGAGTCAAGTTAGACCTAATTCAAGCTCAACTCAGACTCAATTCCATAATAAAGTTAATTTATTTTAATTTCTTGACTTGAAACTTAGCTCACTCTTAGTTCATGAGCTGCTCGAGTTTGATTAGTCATACTCGAATCATTTTAGGATCATTGGGTTAAATTAACTTAATGAACACTCCAAATACAAAAGCCCAAAATTTTATAGAAATACTAAGATTGATCTTTAATTTTATTTTCAACAGTTTTAATTGAAAAAATAAAATAAAAACCTTGAATGGTTAGGATCATAAACTAGGGCTCACAATATGTATCTTCATCAAATTGAACTATATATGTGAATGATAATAACATTCACGGTGCTGTTACTTTTTCAGTATTATCGTCACTGTAGTTCACAGAAAACGTTGCGATCAATCACGGAGGTTGTGAACTTTATACTTCCTGAGTGTTACACCAAGGAAGCAAGTAGGAAGAGATCAAGGAAGGTAATGCTTTAAGATTATTTGATCAGTAGCTTAGTACGATACGTTTCAAATATTGGTATTGAGCATTTTACGAAGCTTGATAATGACTAATACTGTTATCTCTATCATTTCTAGTGTCAAGAAGTGATGACACCAAGAAGAAAGAGGCAAAAACTTTCTCCTGAGGCTGATAACAAAATCACAGAAGCTGATAACAACAGCACAGAAGAAATTTTGGATGAGCGTAATCTAGTTTTTCAGAAGGCCAATAGTAAGAAGCATGATTATGGCTCTGAAAAAAATGCTGATACATCAAAGTTTGAAGAATATTCGTCAGATGAAGCCCGTGATTATGGAGAAGAAAAAACAATTAAGGAGATGTTACATGAATCGTACAATAATCTGATTGACGTAGAATCTGGGGCTAACAAAAACGATGAAAAAGGTAACATTTATGGTCCAAATTATTTATAGATAGATAATAGATTATATAAGATGCTACCTTATTCATATTTTAGTCCATTCAGTGTGTGTGTGTGTATCATTCCTGTTAAATTTAAAAGAAAACCAAATCAAGAGGAATAAATTATATTTTTGTCTGAAAAGTATTGCTGAAGTAAAAACTACACATACTGACAACCTAGGGTTCTACAGAAATGCTGGTTAACACAATAACTGAAACTAAAGTTACCATAACTGAAGTGAAGGAGGATGAGGGAAAGATGGAAAAATGCACTCCTCAAGAAGAAGGAAGCTTGGAAGTGAAGGACAGTTCCTTGCCAGAGGAATCAGGCATCAAAGACACGAAAGTAAATCCAGATGTGGAGAACAATTCAGAGGAAGCAAAGAAAATTAGTCTACTGGAAATGCAGACCAGTATGGAAGAGATGTTACTGGAATCATACAATTGTCTGCTCAACTTATATTATGAGGAAAAGAGAAACAATGAAAAAGGTAATATTGATGGTCCTAAATATTATAGATAGATTATAGATTATATAAAAACTCTCATATAAGATGCCACTTTATGGATATTTTAGTCTATTATTCAGTCTCTATAGCTTTCCTGTTCTATTTTCTCAGGCTTGACTCTATATTCCATTTTGTCTAAAAAGTATAGCTAAAGTAGAAACAACACAATAATGACAACCTTGGGTTCTACAGAAATGCAGGTCAACACCATTGCAGAAACTATGGGAGTTACCCTGACTGAAGCCAAGGACGATGATGAGGCAAAGTTGAAAAAATGTCTTCAAGAAGCAGGAAGCTCGGAAGTGAAGGGAATTTCCATGTCAGAGGAATCAGGCACCAAAGACGGTACAGAAAATTTTGAAGGGGAAAACAATTCAAAGGAACCAAAGCAAAGTCTACTGGAAGAGCAGATCGATAATGAGGACTTGTTGCTGGAACCATACAATGAACTGCCAAACTTATTTTCTGAGGAAAACATGATAAAGGATGAAAAAGGTAACATTATAATGCTCATAAGTATCATAGATAGAAAGATAGATTGATAAATAGATAAATAAATAGATACCAACAAAGGCTTGGGTGTGATGGTAAATGGATTATGTTCTCAATGAGAAGACCAAAATTCGAACATTAGAATAAACACTGGTTAGGAGGATCTCTTGATATACCGAGGTTGAAGACAAAAAAAAATATCGTAAATAGATACTAGATTATATATAAACTCTCGTATAAGATGCTTGCTTATGCATATTTTTCAGTCTATTCAGCCTATATAGCGTTCCAGTTAAACCTTAAAAAGAAATCTAAAGCAAGAGGACTAATTATAGGCCAAGAAATGAAAGGAAAAGTCAGGCTTGAATCTATTTTCTATTTTATCTGAAAAATATTGCTAAAGTAGAAACTACACATAATGACAACCTACGGTTCTACAGAAATGCAGGTTAACACCATTGCAGAAGCAGTTGAAGTTCCACTGACAGAAGTCACAGAAGATGATGCAAAAATGAAGGAATGTCTTCAAGGAGCGGGAATCTCGAAAGGAAAGGGAATTTGCTTGTCAGTGGAATCAGGCACCATAGAAGGCAAAGAAAATCTAGAGTCGGAAAACATTTCAAAGGTGACAGAAGTCACAGAAGATGATGCAAAAATGAAGGAATGTCTTCAAGGAGCGGGAAGCTCGAAAGGGAAGGGAATTTGCTTGTCAGAGGAATCAGGCACCATAGAAGGCAAAGAAAATCTGGAGTTGGAAAACATTTCAAAGGAATCAACGGAAAGTCTAATGGAACTGCAGATCGGTATTGAGGAGATGTTACTGGAACTGGAACCATACCATAATATTTTTAACTTACATTATGAGCCAAACATGACATACTATGAACAAGGTAACATTAATGTCCCTAATTATTATATTTTAGTGAATTCAGATTATATAGCTTTCCTACTAAATTTTATAAAAAGACCAAAGCAAGAGGACTAAGAAACCAAGAAATGAAAGGAAAGTACTTAGGCTTGACTCTATTCTTTTTTGTCTGAAACGTATTGCTGAAGTAGAAACACCTAGGGTTCTTCAGAAATAATTCAGGTTAATACCAGTGCAGAAACTGTGGAAAACGAAGTTGCCTTTGCTGATGTCAAGGAGCATGACGCAGAAATGAAAAAATGTCTTCAAGAAGCGAAAAGATTGGAAATGAAGGGAATTTCCTTGTCAGAGGGATCAAGCACCATAGACGGCAGAGAAAATCTAGAATCGGAGACCAATTCAAACGAATCAAATCAAAGTCCACTAGAAGAGCAGATCAGAATTGAGGAGATGTTACTGGAACTGGAACCACACAATAATATGTTTAACTTATATTATGAGGAAAACTTGACAAACAATGAAGAAGGTAACATTAATGATCATAAGTATTATTGATAGATAATATATTCAATTTTTGTGTAAGATGCTAGCTTATATTTTAGTCTATTCAGGCCACATAGCTTTCTTCTCAGTGGCAGAGCCACATAGTGCCCCACATGCACTTGCTGAGATTTTGTAGTTTCAATTTGATATGTTAATTTTAAATTAAATATTTATCCTCATGATTCAAAGTGACTCCGCTCATTTTTGTTATTAGTGTTGGTTGAAGATCTCATTATTTTTTATTATGAAACTAAAAGACAATAACTTAAATGATTAATGACTTCTTTAAGTTCTTTTAAAAAGATAAAAATTTAAAATATAAAACAAAAAAATACCAAGAATTTGTAAAATGGCTAAAAAAAATAGTTTTTCCTGTTAATTATAAAACGTAAGTTTTTTTTTTATTTACAAAGACTAAACTAAAATAACTTTTTTTTCTATCTATTAAAATGTCACTAATTGGTGAATGATGTGCTATTTTATGATATTTTCTCTTTTATCATGTCTAAAAGATTTTATTAATTGATTAATATACTATTTTGTGATCTTCTTTTATTTATTATGTCTAAAAAAATCTTTGTGTACAATACTATAAATTCTACTTCACGAAAGAGGCACCTAATAACCCTAGGGTTCTGACTCCACCACGGTTCCTGTTAAATTTTAAAAGAAAACCAAAGCAAGATGACTAAGAAACCAAGCAATGAAAGGGAAAGTCAGGCTGGAGTCTGAATTCTATTTTGTCTGAAAAGTATTTCTCAAGTAGCTAGAAACTACACATAATGACAGCCCTAGGGTTCTACAGAAATGCAGGTTAACACCATAACGACTGTGGAAAAATGTGCTCTTCTTCAAGAAGCAGGATGCTCGGAAGTGAAGGGAAGTTCCTTACCGGAGGAATCTGCAGGCACCAGAGACAAGAAAAAATATCTTGAAGTGGGAAGCACTTCAATGGAAGCAAAGCAAAGTTCACTACTGGAGGTGCAGACCAATGATGAACAAGAGCATGAAATTCTTGGAGAGGCCTTCAAAAGGATGAAAATGATTGATGTAGGGTCTATACATCTTGGAGAAAAAGTCAAGGATCCCACTCCTGATTATCCAGAATTGAAAGATATACCTACGGACTGGTCGGTTCATGACAGGTTGATCGACACCTATTTTGATGAATGTGATTTGATGAACTAGATCCCAGTTTCTGAAAGTGCTCATGATCTGGCAGAGTTTCTGCTCCACAATAGAAAGTTTAATAATGCAAGGTGTTGATATGCGAGTGATCAGGTTTTGAAATTTATCGCATATCTGAAATAAATATGCATGGTTTGTGTGGCTTGAACTAGAGCCCCTTGAGTAAGAATAATTTTGTTTTTATGAACTCCTCTTGTTGCTATTTATTGGGTTTAGTTTTAGAGATCAAACGACTTTTTTGTTACCCAGTTAAGATATCTTTTTCATTGAAGTTATAAAATGTTACTGATCATGCATCAAACCTAGTTTGTGTCTCACACTACTTGCCTTTCTAAGAATTATTGCACATGTTTGGTTATGTGTAGTAATCTTTAACAATAAATTTAAGGTCAAATGCTCTTTGGCATCTTTGTTCAATTTCAATTTCACCAATTAATTTACAAATTTAAGTACATTTTCGCACCCATTTTAATATGAATTTTATGATCACATGTCATCTAAATTGATTGCAAACTTTCAAAGTTTGAGGAGCATGTAACATTTAATACATAACAATTATGCTACCATCCTAGGTAAACTAAACACTAGTTTGAAGCAATAATCAGAGAACATAGTTGAAACGTCGTTGCAAAGGCAATCTCATAAAACATCAACCAATCAAATTGAAACTTCTAGATTTGAAAGAGCCCTTTAATTTCTCTTTGTTGGGTTCTTCATTTTGTGCTAGACTTAGGGATATCCAGATTAATTGAAGGTCGTGGACAGATTTCTCGATCGTTCTTATTATTTGCATCCCATGTGAAAAGAGCAGAAGAGATAAAGTTGCTCAATCTATACCTTATGTTCACATTGATTCTATTTGAGCAGAAAAATAAATTCTGATGAACTCATAATATGTTGTATCTAAAAACAAAAGGCAAACAATTATAGTCAATTATTTCAGTTTAACGTGCCATTTAATAAAATTATTGAACTTGAATGCCTTAAAATGATCTTATAAGCAAAAGAACATTTTGATTTGTACGTATTTATATAAAAGAGAACATTTTCATTCATATTGTACATTTTACGGTATGCTATTATCCACTTTATCGCTATGCACATTTATGTAGGTATAACACTTTTATATTTGTACACATGATATCTTCTTTTATATATAAAAGCATTTTTCATAAAGTTTAGTATTATAAATAAATGACACATGAGGAACCACAAGAAGAATTGCAAAGGGCACAACATCCTCTAGGTCGAGGGATGTTAGCTAATGTTAGGGAGATCTTCTTCCATGAGCTTAGTGAGTATGCTCTCCCTTGACGAAAAGCATTTTCAAGTAGTTTTTGCTGATATCAAGAGGTCATTCACCAAGTCCACTTTCAAGAGCCATGTCTCTTCACATATGTGTTATTGCTCTTCACCCGAGTGTGCGCTTGCCAATGCTAGCTCCACTTCATGGACTGGACACAAACACATTTGTTCATTGCAGCCACCTCTTAACACTCCATCTGACGGAGCCCAAAATGCCAAGAAAATCTCTTTCTCTGAGCCTAGTGAAAAACTATAGTTGTAGGCTTAATATCACATCTTGATCCAAATTTTTAAGGAATTAGGTCCATGAGAAACACTATATTTTTGTATAAATAATAAAAAAGAGGAACATAAGTGCATAACAAACATACAGATGATATGATTCAAACTTCCTTTATAAAATTTGATCTAATAACAAGCAATGTCACCAAACATTTACAATATAAAAATAACTCAAGTAAAAAAATACGTGGTACTTGTTCGGTTTATTGTTAGAAAAAGAAAATTTGAACTCGAGACAATTTTATTAAAGTGGTCAAGTTAACAACTTAAATTCTAAGACTTAGATAACCTTAGTCCTTTGAGTAGTTAATAGTGAGGACGTTGGAGTAGTTCATAAGAAATTTAAACTTTTATACATTACTCGAATATATAGAACTACAATTTTGGTCTTATCTTTCTTGGTGCGAGAGTGTTTTAAAATCTACTAAAGGGACAGTGAAAATGGGTTTAACGTGAGTATTAAGACTTACAGAGGTTTAATCTTAGTATCGAGTAGGTCCTAACAAAGTTGGGTGCATCTAATCCCAGCCATTGGCTACTATTTGTAAGAGTACTTGGCTAGCTTTTCGCGATACTAATTTGAAACCAATGATATTAACGAAAACAAAATATTAAAGCAAAATAAGCGCGGAGATAAATCAAACCCTAGCTAAGGAGAAAGTTAGAGGTTAAAGCTCCTCTCTTTAATTTGATAAGGAATATGTTCTGTCTTTTCTTTTTTCAAGAGTGCTTTCTAATCCTTAAGCTTGAGCCTTGACAATAGCAGATTACTTCATAGTATTAGTAGCCCTTTTCTAATCGTTACTTGCCCTTTTAAATATACATGACTTAATATCCGTGGCAGGATCATGTAACTTTATACAAATGACATGCTTTTGTTTACTTTCAAAAAATTAATTTAAAAAAGCTACTTAATGCCTCAAATATTTAATTGACCATATTAATTTTATTGTTTTTTACATGGGCCTTATTATACTAAACATGCTGCACTATGTAATAGGTTTTGAAAGACAATATGGAAATTATATAAACCAAAATTTTTATTTTCCTACATCTACCCACCAAAGCAATTCGTGCTATAGCAACCATGGCCATTATGGTTCACTTCGGGAAACATAGCATTTAATCATTTATTATGATAGATATTTTGCCAAATTAGCAATTGGGAAAAGCTTGACCCACCGACAAATTACATCAAAACTACAACCTTATCTTTGTAACTATTAAAAAATAGGATTTGATTTAAATTAATTTAATTTAAAAATTAATTTAATTTAAAAATTAATTCTTATGTTTGACACTCATTGTAAAATCAAATTCAATTACTGTTATATCACGTTTTAAAAAAAGAATTTCATGTATAAATAAAGTTAATTTTCAAAATTTATAGTTTCAAATATACTCAAACCAATTCAACTTTGACGGCGGGATGACTCCAAATACATCATATATTCCAATGCTAGTGAAAATTATTAATATTGATTCAAAACCTGTTTGTTTTGACTTATTTTTAACGCCATTGGGTGTTAGCCAACACGTTGACAGAAAGTAAATAATAGTTACTTACATCATTAACATGACACACATTAAGTGATATAATATAAGATTAATATTATTTTACATTTAGTGTAACTAAGAATCTTTATTGTATTCGGTGTGACTTTGATGTGAAATGATCGGTTTGTTTAGCATTGTTGTTAGCAATAATTAAAAAAAAAAGCTACACCTGTATGGTTAAAATAATTTATAATCAAAATATTTTTGAAAGAATTTTTGAAAAAAAAATGATTTTTTCCCTTAAAAAAAAAGCTTACCCAAACATGCTACTTATAACCTACTTTAACTTTGACGGTGGGATGTCTCTAGATGCATCACACATTCATTCCTCTGCTAATGCTAGTGAACATTTTCATTGTTGTTTCAGGTGATCAGTGTGATTTCAGTGTGGATTGCTAAATCACACATTCATGTGCCTGTGAAAATTGCTATTATGTTCGGTATAATTTGGTGTGGAGTGCCATCTATTTGTTTAGCATTGCTATTAACAATTCCAAGTTCAGCTACCTTATTAAATATGGCTACCAAAGAGTTTCTATCTTAGCCTTAGGAACATAGCTAGGTAATTTTTGAGTATACATGATAATTTTATTTGGTCTATATATAGAATCTATGAATTTATCGTGTAATTTGGTAATATAGAGTCATTGCCTGACCATCAAATTCACTATAAAATAAATCCTAGTTTGTTTCTTCTTTCCTTAGAACACGAGATACAATTGGAAATTTAGTGAAATCTATACTTCATATCCATATAGAGGCAGCTTTTGACTTTTGATGAGGTGAGTATATATACATGACTATTGAAAGTAAGAGGAAGACATAAGTTTATGGAGGAAAACAAGTTTTCTCTTTCTCTTTTATATTTGTGAATCTAAAAAATGTTCCATTTTCTCTTTCTCTTACTTAGACATTGGTCACAACATGAATCCAGAGTAGTCAAGTTTCAAGCCTTAGGAGGATTTGGAAGGGAGTTGCATGCAATCATGATATACATACTCAAGGGGGGGTTTGGTAACAAATGTAGATAAGATTTTTCTTAAGCTGGCTGCTGGGTACGCAATGCATGCATGAATGAGTGAACAAAGTTGAATGCAGTCTACGAAGTGGAGGAAAAGAAAATACTGAGGATATGATTTAGAATAACAATTGGGAACTATGTCTAATTTGAAAAAAAAAATGATTCTACAAACCAAATTATGGTAATCCAGGCAAATAAAGTTACATATATATTAGATGGTAAGTCGTAATCATAATCAAGTATGATGAATTGAATAAAAGGATTTGAAGATTATATTGGAGACATACTATGATGAAGATAATATAGATTTGAAAATGGGAATATATTGTTAAATCAAAAGGGTAATGATCTGTCAGCTGAATTAGGATTCTATCGTGTTAAGAGTAGCATGCGTGAGAGTTATGAGAGAAAAAAAAAAAAGCATGTTTTATTATAATAGAACCCATCATAATTTGTGTAGGGGTTTATGAATTACACACAAAAATAATTTGTGTTTTTCTCTTTTATAACTTGATACTCTCATGTTTCCACCTAACCCGAAAGGATCCTGATTCGCTGAAAAGGAACTCAATGAGTTGTAAATGATAATATTTCTAAAGTTAATTTACAACATAATCTTCTAATCCCTCTTGATGGTGGTCATTCCTCTTCAAGGAGATCTCATGACACACAAAGGTTAGCCCTTCGGGATTCTAGGCAAGCCATTCATGCCTTGTCGGCTGACCAGCTTGGAGTAACTTATCCTTATTACTATTTTTTTTAAAAAAAAAAAGCTTGTATGGCTATAAATACTGGTGCCATTTTGTAAATGTTTTGCATGTGTACTGACTTGTAAGTAGTTTGATTTAGTTGTAATTATACTTGCTGAGTTCTTTTGGACTTTCTTTTATGTTGATAATTTATAAGAGATGCAGGAGTGCAACCCCATAGAGAATTTTAGTTTGGGAAGGGAGATTAACTACTTCCATTCCAAACATTCAAGAATATCTTTTAAACTTAACCCTATTAAACTATCAACGAACACTGAAAAATCGGAGATTTGTTTACGTATATGACCACTCCATGTTTTAAAAGGATTTAATGTTTTCGCCAGTACTGGTCATGGTGCCATATTTTTGTGTCATGACTTGGAGAAACCCTTCTGCACTATATATGTATATGCTAAATTGCTTCCCAAGACTCCATATATCTCTCTCTTGTTTCTGTGGAAGCATGAGTCCCATGGGAAAACAAGTCACTGAACTCTAGTGAGGAATTCAAACACAACGGGTGGGAGATACAGCCATATATATGTGACTGGAAATGGCAACTGATTATGAAACTCCAGTTCTGCGCAGTGAACTAGCTTCAAGTCTCAACCTAAAGTCTCGCGTGTGTGGCTCGGTATCTGTGGTTTGCCTTGACATTATATGAATTTGAGCGTGATCGTCATAAATGGCTCGTTTCCATAGCTAAAGGGTACTGATGAAAGTTACAGCGCAGTATGGTCTTTGGGTTTCTGATTCTATTAGCCTTTTGCTTCTACTCTTGCATTATGTAAGGGTTCTTTTTTACCAGGTATAACACGAAATATTCTCGTTTGCATTAAGACATTTTTTAAAGTAACTTGAGCCATAGCTCAGGTGATAACCTAACTCTTCATTAAAGGTGAAGAAGGAAGTTCAAATCTCCCATTCCCTAATTCTCATTAAGTTACTTAATTCTTGTGAAGAATTAAACAGTAACTTAACTCTCATTAAGTTACTATTTTTCTTTATATCAATCCCGCTTTTTTTTTTCATTAATTACGCTCACACAAATAACATTGATTATCAGGTAGTGATACTTTACATCCTGATCTGGAGGATCCTTCATTGCTTAGATTATATAGAATAACCAAATCTTTTCTCACACAAGGTAAATATTTTTAAAATTTATGTTTAATAAAATTTACACTGGAATAATTATAATTATTATATATATATATATATATATATAAAAGTTGATTTATTAGTTTTGAATAGGCTTACTTAGTGAAATAAACATTTTTAAAAGTTTTGACTTATATAGTAAATGGGTTAAGCCTTAGTCAAACTTAAACCGTCTAACTTATTTCCACTTATAAAAATGAGCATTCATAAATTTATAGGTCAGTTACATACACGATTATTATGAGATACACAAGGCACCCTCATATGTACACAAATTTTCTATGGAAGTCCTTGTTCCCATTCGGAACTTCTATATTAGCAACAACTGACAATGTTCTAGTTAACATCTAATCTAAAAGGGCAAACAATGGGAAAGGTAAATTTTTCTTTTCTGCTAAGTTCTACATCAATGTTTTCGTATAACATGGTTTTCTTGTCTAAACAAAGTGTTATTACTCGTGGAAAATCTTTGCTTGTAGGAAAGCAAAGGAACAGTGCAAAGCAGTGCAGGAAGGAACATATAGTCGTTGTCCAATCTCAGGCCCCAAGAAGTTCCCGTAGCTACAGAAATGGAACCTAACCAGCAAGAAGTTCAGAGTAAAATAGCAGAGATGGAAGATGATTGGAAAGGGGTTAAACAAAATCCTGCAAAAATCCTAGAAAAGCTTGAAAGTGTAAAAACAGAATTTGAAGAAGAATCCAGTTCTTCAGAATTGCAGAATGTTTGAGTGGATTGGACGGCAAACGAGGGCCTGTTTCATGCTTATTTTGATGATTGTGTTGTAGAAAACCACATCACAATTTGAAGGAATCTGTCATTTGTAAACAGTTTTGAGGGGCCAACTTATATTTATACAAACATTTCAAGTGTGGCCACTGCTCGCAGCCTCGAACGCAATCCCTTTGAACCAACATCAAGAATTACAACTACTGTTATATGTTTAAAGCTTCAAACATGGAAACGGATTTTGGATTCTTTGCAGGTAAAGGGCAGAGGGAACAATCGTTTTCTGCAAGGTGTTTTTATGATATTTTACAAAACCGTTAAATGGGTTATACAGCCGTTATAATCTAAATTGAATTCAAAATCTCTTTTCTTTCGGGTAAGAATTCAAAATCTCATTATTGTTTAACAAAGTGATGGGTGAGAAAATGTCATCATTGCATTATTGTAACACTTGAAGATTACATAAAGCTGTTCAGCGAATGTCCCTCTTAGAAAGAATCAAAGGGAAAGCATACTCAGGCCAATTGGAATATAACAAAGTTCATATTCATGAAGATGGATGTGATATTATGCACGCACATCAGCTGCTATGTGCTAAGAAGAAATTACTAAAGTTGTATGAATAGATAGCATATTAATAGACATCTGTAATAAAATTTCTGAGAATAGAGACAACATCAAAACAAGAAGCATAAACTGCATATATGGTTTTAAATTGCAGACTGCATCACCTAATGTAGCCACCACCACAGCAACACACCGTAATTGCAGCTCGCATCAGTCCGCATTGACCCGCAACAGCCGCAACGCTACTACAACTGCTACGCAACTGCAATTTAAAACCTTGACTGCATATAATATAAGTCATAAGAGAAAACCATATCCGATTTGCCATTGATGTCTTCATCTTGCATTTGGCTCAGAGAGCCCAGGTCTGCATCCTCTCTGCTCTAGCAACCTAGTAAGCCGCATATGCTTCGCAGCCCATTGCTCAGCCAACTTCTGCTCCTTGGTTTCTGCATCTCTCCTCAATCCAGCTAGCTGTTCCCTGTATTCTGCTTCAATTCTATCCAAAGCAGCTTTCTGCTCTTCCTCAAGAGCTTTAATCTTTGCATCAATTTCTTCCATTTTCTCCCTCCTTCGACATGCCTTCTCTGACTCCAACTGCAACTCCACCCTTCTTAACCTCCAGGATGCCTCCTTCTTATGTGCTGCCCAAGCACGATGCCCTTCTTCCAACTCTTTACAGCACTCCACCAACTCAGATACGAGCATGTTATCACCAAAAGCTGGAGCAGATCCCTGATGTGTTACATTTCCCAAAACAAAAAGGAGCATTCTCTGGTCCTCTCTCAGGTTGCAACCATGAAAATGGAGGTGCTGCCACTGTCGAGGGAGAAAGACTTAGTGTCACAGAAGGGGAACATGGCCTGACAGCTGTAGTGCTATTAGAATTGGAGAGCCAAGAAGGAAGCAAAGCCGAACCAGGGGCTGGTGCATCAGTATGCAGAAAGGCCCCGTTAGAAGCAGCCATAATAAACGATGGTGAAGGGCGCTCTTTCACTAGTTTCTCTGCAAAACTCTCTCTAGTATATGCTCGTACTTGCTATCGTTAATTGGGTCAGCAATTATATTGATCTCCTTTTTTTCTCTCTGCTGCTTCTCTTTGAATACTTCCCACCACTTGCCTAGCCTCTTAGCAGTGCGACCAGGTACTTCTGCAGCAATTTTCTTCCATTTGTTCCCGTGTTTTGCTTGAAGGCTGATGACAAGACGCTGCTCTTCCTCAGTGAGAGATCCTTTCTTAATACCAGGCTTGAGGTAGTTCTTCCACCTTTCTAAGCATGACTTTGCATCCCGGTTAAAAGACGTGTTCATGCGCTGAGACACAAGATTCCATTCCCTAGGCCCATATTGTTTGACATAAGCACGTAATAAAGCATCCTCTTCAGCTCTCCAACGTTGCCTCTCCTTCATTTCCAAGTGCAAAACCCACAGCCCATTTCTTGAAACTTGAACTCCTCATCATGTCTCTGGAAAATTCATGGCAATGCAAGATCAATTCACAAGAATTACAGTGAGAAACAAAGAAATATCAAAAGGTAAACAGATGGATTTCCTAAAATTTCCAATCATATGTCAACAAGTGAGAGCAAGTAATTAGGTGTTCCTCTGAAATACCAATGCCCTCACACCATAATCAAGATAGGTAAACAACTAAAAAAAGGTACAGAAAAAGCAAGATCACCTTTCATGAATGTATAGCTAACTGTGACAACAGAACCCTAGTGTTAGGCAGGGACCTGCAATAAGAATTGAACCAATAACAGCACAAGATTTATCTCAAACTCAGTTGTTATGTGTATCTATTAAAATACAAAGACACAATCCACCAAAAGAAACAGGTACAGAGACACAGCATTACTTTCTCTCAAAGGTAATATACTGTTATTGCATTGCAATAATGTAAACCCACCAAGATATACTAAAAAATAGAGTGCATATGACAGTGCCAAACATATGTCAGAATATATTTGTTTATACATGCTATAATGACTAAGCATTAATTATGCAGTGAAACATCTAACAGAAACAAACCAAGCATGCAAAATACTTAGGAAGAGAAGCCACTAAGAGTGGGCTAGTGGTGAAGGGTTTGGGTAATTTGTAAAAGGTCATAGGTTCAAATCTCCATGCTTTCATTGTGTCAAAAAATAATTAGGAAAGAGAGAACATGAAAATAACAAAAACACTCAAGGACAAATAACTTCAACTTCAAAGCAATAAAATTTTTGTCAACCTAAGTACCAATAATGTAACCATAATAATTAGTCTTGCTGTCAGTGTTAAAATATTTGACCAGTGGACTAATTTCCAGATTTTCGGAAGAAAATCATATGATAAATTTAGTATGTCATATTCCAATCAAATAGTAAAATAGATTATGTAATTATCATTTTTTTTTTTTGGCTATCAAATTTCATTTATTAGTTTGCATTAGACAACAACCAAACCTTATCCCACTAGCTGGATAGTGGACATGGATCAATCAAAGTCATTGGCCCCTTCAAAATTATGGTTCTTTCGACATGCAACACTAATTCTGAAATACTTAGAAGTTCCTTTGTATTACAGGAAGGAATTTCGGAATGTCACAGGAAACTTGCAAACTATGATAGTCTCAATTGAAACAGGAGATTCTGAATTAGTTTGATATGTTCTCGTAGCCATATGATAAAGAAACATGAATTAAAAGAACGGCGTCAATGGTTAAAAAGCCCAAAGATCCAAGAGTGATTTGATGAGCAAATACAAGATACATTTCATGACTAACCTTAAACTGCAGTTTCAGATTAGCACGGGGACATGGAAGGATCAATTATATTATCTTTTTTAAAAAAAAACAGAGCAGAAGAGAGATTTAGAGAGTGTTGCAGAGCAAAAAGCACAGTATCCTCCCACAAGTCACTTCGGTGGCACGTAAACACATAGGTATAATGGTTGAACTTAATTGTAAATAAAACAGATAGTATCAGAAAACGGGTGTCCAAAATGATGGAGCAGCTTCAAAATCAGGAATGCTAGGAAACAGTTTGAAGTAGAAGCAAACCAAAAGCACTAAGACTAAAACATATAGACATTGTACCCTACTAACACAGCCAGATATAAGCTGAAGAGGTACTTTGCTGCACATTTTTCACAAGCAAATTTACATGATCTAAATTCCTGAAATTAAAGATAGAATGCAAAGCACACCAACAACCCATTTGATAAAAGAATTGAGCAGCAAACAAACATTGCTTCAAAACCCACCATCCCAAAACCTTTAACACACGGAAAAACTGAGCGTTTTTAAGACTGCAGTAGCACCCCATTAAACCGAATGGTTCCAAAACAGCAAGGGATCTTCGTTCTTCGCAGCACGCAAAAGCTGGAACAAACCCAGATGATTAAAGACGAAAAAGATGAAGCAGAAATGCTTACACTAGCTTCCTAATTACTTAGCAGCTCGCTTCGTCTCCAGAGCATCTCCTGGTCCATGAAAGAGCACAATTTGCTCTGTTTAAAGACACAGAAAATTGGCAAGCGAGATGCGGCCATGGCACATCCTAGAGAGAGAAAAATATCCCCTGCAACGGAGGAGACAGAGCACTGAAATGGAGCAGGGAGAGAGATAAAGTTGGAATTGGACAAGACAGGGGAAGAGACCCCACAGAGTGACAGAGCGAAGAGAGAGAGAGAGAGGAGAGACAAAGTGGTGCAGAGGTGTACGTTGGTTTCAGCGCTAAAAGTGCGAGAAAGAAGGGCACGCGAATGAGAAGGGAGGCACCATTTAAAGCAGGGAGAAATACCGAAATGCTTATGTAATATGATGATAATTTTTCATTTTATTTAAATTTATTATATAATGTTGGGTAGACTACTAATTAAAATTTGATATTATAAGAGAATTAATTTGTAAGTTTTTTTAAAATTATTTAAAAATTATGAGACAAGTTAATTTTTTTCAAACATTAATTTATACTTACAAAAGTTTATTAGAGATTAATTTAATAATTTATTCTATAATGTTAAATTTTAATATTAAAAAACTCATTTATTTTTTTTTATAAACTAAACTACTATTTTGATATTTTAAAGATTTACTTCATATTAATTTAGTTTATTAAAGATATATGATATCAAATTAGTCATCTAAAAATTTAAAATGATATTAAAATAATCTTTTAAAGATATATAACATTAAATTAATTTTTAAAAAATTTAAAATAATATTAAAGTGGTCTTTCAGAATGACCATTTTAAAAAATTATTTTGATATCATTTTAAATCTTTGAATGACTAATTTGATGTCATATATCTTTAAATGATTAAATTAATATCAAATATTTTTGAATGATCAAATTGATCTCAAGTGAATCTTTAAAGGATCAAAATAATAGTTTAGTCTTTTTATATTATATTTTATAAAATTAATATATTTGAATATATTTCTTTACAATAAATAAAAAAATTCAAAAGCTTATAATTCAAGCCAAGCATTTTAATAAAAGTTAAAATCTAATTTTATAAAAGATAAAATATTTTCAACATTTAAAAATAGAATAGCTAAATAATATAATTTCACTTTAATTTAAAAACTTAATAATATCATTTTAATTTTAATTTAATAATTAATTATAATAATATCATTTAAAAACTTAAAACATCATTTTTATTTCATTAATTTCTACATAAAAATTAATTTGAAAGATAAACTTATTTTAAAAAATTTATTTCATATTAATAATTTATATATATTTTATTAAAAATATGTTTATTTTTATCTTATATTTGGGAGAATTTAATTTTAATTTTATGTAAAAAAAATTTATAAAATCTTTCGTGTTGATTGGATGGGTAAAAAAGAGAAAAAGAAAGAAAATAAGAGAGGAAAATATAAGAGTGGAGAAAATTTGTTCTTATTTGGATAACAAAAGAAATGAGGGAAAAAAAATAATTGTGGGATTCACAAAAAAAATTTCTTCACATGTATGGGAGAAAATTTGCTGGGAAAGAAAAAGTGACATTTCTAATTTTTTCTATTTTATTTTTTATTTATTTTATTAAAATAAAATATATTTATTATTTTATGTGAATATTTTTTTTATTTTTCTATACAATCAAACGAGAGATTTTTTTTATTTTTTTATTTTTATTTAAATAATAAGAGAAAAAAGTCTTTTTTTATTTTTTTATTTTCTTTTCAGATCCAAATAAAAGGTTTTAAAAAAATCATTTTTTAAATAGTTGTTTTCTAAACGAAAATTTTTAACCTTCTCTTTGAATAATTCCCACCAATGGCCTAAACTCTTTGCAGTGTGACCTGGTAATTCTACAGCAATTCTTCTTTTCATTTGTTCCCGTGTTCTGCTTGAAGGTGAATGACAAGACGTTGTTCTTTTTCCGGAAGAGATCCTTTCATTGACAGCCTATATCAGAATTATTTTATTTAAAAAAGATAATTACATATTATATTATATTAAAATTCGTTATAATAAATTATAAAATTTATTTTTTATATCTAAAATATTTTATGTCTCTTTTATTAACAAGATATTTTTATATTATTTCACTAACTACAAAATATCGTGATCACTTTCTTAATGTCATGCTTGAGGTAGTTCTTCTGCCTTTCTAAGCATGACATGGTATCCCTATTAAGTGGTGTATTCTTTGGCTGAGACATAAGCACGTAACAGAGCATCCTCTTCAGCTTTCCAACGTTGCCTCTCCTTCATTTCTAAGTGCATATTCCTCAGCGCATTTCTTGAAAATTGAACTCCTCATCATGTATCTAGAAAATTCATGACAATTCAAGAGGTCAGGTAATTTCTATTTTAAAAACCAAGGCTTTCACGCCATGCTCAATATGAAGCAAGGTCATCTTCCATGAATGTACATCTAAACACAACAACCTAGTTTGAAAGTCAGGATTTGCAATAAGAATTGAACATATAACAGTACTAGATTCATCTCAAGCTCAAATGGAAATTGGACCAGCAGATTTTTATTGGGCCTAAGCTTAATAGTTTACATTTCACTCAAATTTTAAGGACCTATTCACTCTATTTATATGAATTATTGAGTTGATCTCAGGTGTATATTCATTCTTTATCTAAAATCTTAACACTTGTTTTACTTTTATATTAATTTGAACATCAAAGTATTTTTGTATATATCCACTATCGTGTTCGACTGACATTAGAGCTTTATAACATATTAAGAATTGAGGCAAACACCATTTCATTAAGAACTAAGAGAAACAAAAATAAAAATGACACTTAGTCAAGAAGAATATTAACACACTGTATTTATGAAAACACAGACAAAATCTATCAGAAGAAACAGATAGACAGACATAGCATCAATTTCCCTCGGTTAAAAATTGTCTCACTTTTATTGCATTGCAGCAACATAAACCAACCGAGACATGTAATAATATAGAGCATATATCAGAGTGCCAAATTTATGTCAAAAAAAAATCTGTTTGTACCTCGAGGACTGAGCATTAATGAAGCAGTGAAGTATCTAACCGAAATAAACCCCCAGGCATGCAAAATATTTAGGAAGAAGCAACACGAAAAGAACACAAATGCTCAATGATCGATAACTTCGACCTCAAAGGAACAAAATCTAACCATAATAATATAATATCTAGCCTTGGTGTCAGTGTTACAATATCTGACAAGTAGACTAATATCCAAATTCTTAAAACAAAATTATTCGGAAGAAAACTTTTTAATGATCACACTTTGGTACTGAATGGCTACAATAGTCCTTTTAAATAATGAATATCTTTTTTCAGATCATTTTATACCGTTCTCCCAAATTATTATTATACAATTGCAGTCTGTCACAATGCAATCACGGAATTACATAATCAAAAATAAATTTTCATTATTTGATTAGATAATTAAAAATATAAAATATAAGAATTTCAAACCTTACTTTGTTCTTGAGGCACCAGCACTATGCAACAGAATAGTTCTGAATGGGCAGAAATTCTTTAATTATAGGAATTTTGGGATAAGTAATGGTACATAGTCAAAAAAAAATATTTGAAATTTTTTTTTTATAAAATTTAATTAGAATTAATAAGAATTATTAGATTGAATAAAATAGTGAAAATTATTTACCTATCCAATAATTAACAAACAAACTAAATTATTTTAACAAAAATTTTATTAAAAAATTCTAATTATATAATATTTTTTTTTTATGATATCACGAGCATTTGTAAGCTAGTACTGTCTCAATTGAAATAAGAGATCCTGAATTAGTTAGATAAGTTCTGAATATTCTAAAATCATATTTTTTATATAATTCATGCAAATTATTGTTAAGTAAAATTTATTTTAATAATTTAGATATAGATAATGTTAAATTAGAGGAAAATGTGCTTAATTATATTAATTAAGGTGGAAAGTATAATTAGACTAATATATTAGAGAGGTAAAGTGCATTTGATATAAAGTTTTATTTATATTAATTGACACATGCCTCAGTGGTAAGTAATAAAACCAAAATGAGATTGAGCATAAAATCGAAAAGTTAGAATTACAATAATAAAAGTCGTTATGAATATATTAGTGACGAGGAATGTAAATAATTTAAAAAAATTATGTGTTTAAATTTTCGTGTTATCATTATAAAAAATTAAAAAAACTATAATAATAGGCTCAATATATACAAGTATGCAAGTCAAGTTTGTCTATTGGCTAGTGGAGGCCAAGGTTAAAACAAAATGGAGCCAACATAATAAGGTTGTAATATATATCAAAGAAGGATTGAACAGGTTGAGAAACAGACCAGCACCAATACTAGTAAACGCCTAAACAAAATTGTGATAAGTGCTCTAAACTCCAAGTGCAAATTATGAGGTCAGACTACTGATCCCTTAACTCCAACCTGCTATAGTACTTCTTATTATATTTAACTTCTGAGCACAATAAACCACTACCAATACTATGGTAATACCTCAAAAATATAACATGCCATTTTCAATCTATTCTTGTGTTTCTAATCTCTTTTTTTTAATTTATAATCGTTATCATCATGATAGGGATATTTTAACTTACAACTACTGCAAATTCCCCAAAACTCTTTATCTTATATAACAATCTTCACCTGCATCTTACTAACATCAGACTCGTTGTTAAGAGTGTTGGGAGCTTCGTCTAAAGTATTAGGAATGCTAATATATATATATATATATATATATATATATATATATATAATGTTTTAGTGTTATCTTATTATTTTGGTGATGAAAATGCACTTTCTTACATAACAAGAAGTACTAAAGTCAAAATATTAATATCATGTTGACAAAAATGATGTAACACTTCTCAATAATTCTTTTAAAACATCTTTTAAGTTTTGAATGAGTATTTTATAGAATAGACTAAATGTGTACATTATTAATCATATTTTGATATTTTTATTGTAATGCTTGATAAAGAACAACAATAGAACAATATGAATATGGTTTCTAATAAAAAACAAAACAAAAGAAAGCTAGTCTCTAATAATGATATGGTGTTTTTTCAATAAAGAACAAAAATAAGATGTACATGTGTAATTACTTAATTTAAGAATAATTAAGTTCAAATCCAGTAAATATGAATGTTGAGAAGAATAAAACTCATATAAAAATTTATGTAGTTTGTAAATTATATTTTAGGGATTATTTTGCTCATATAAACAAAAAAATTATATATTACTAAGGTTTTGCAAAAATTTTAGGGGGTCATGGCTCCCTCGTCATAAGGAAGCTCGGCCACTGGTTGTTAACCAACATTCATATAATATCTTCCACCCTTCTTCTCATTAGCCTTAGTGTATGTTTGGTATGGAAGTAAAAATAAGGGTAAATTTTTCATTGATGAGTTTGTATAAAATTTTCTATATAAAACTCATCCATGAAAATTTTATCCCTATTTTTACCATCGTACCAAACATACATTTAGGGTAACAACTTCAACCATCTTGTTCTAGCTTGAGTTATATTTGGACAAGAAATTTGGGAGAAGAAATTAAATAAGAAGCGAGAATGGTTTATCATAAATTTCCTCATTGTTTTGAAAGTTTATAAAAAGAAAAAAGAAAAATGAGGATTTCCAAGTAATTATTTGAAACTCTTTCTTATTAATTTTTATGAGCATTTAAATTTCTCATAATTTGAAGAATTTTAGATAATTTTAAACATCTAAATATGAAAATAACTTCTTACTTAACATCTAACTATTATTTCCTTCTCCTTTGTTTTTGTTTTCTTGCTCATTCCCCTTTTTAACTTCCAAACATACCCTTACAATATCAACTTCCTTCATCTAAGTGGGCTATGCTGAATGATTGTTTAGGTCAATGTGGTACAAAAATATTTACATATTGGGTCATATACAACTTTTATTCCATTATGATCCATATAGGTAGAAAAATACACATTGAATAAACAAAATTACCCTTGACACTATTTAATCCCATTTTATTTCTTTCTGCTTGAATTATCTCTCAGTTCCTTTTTCTACATGGATTATCTCCCTTCAAATTGGTGTTCAAAGCTCTCCGCTCTTATTTACTTCATTGAGGATGTAGAGGAAGTTGAAAACGAGTTTCATTATGGTCACTAACCTATTAATCAAATATTATGTGAAATTAACCAATTTCAAGTGCAAAGTTAATTAATAATATTCTCAAGAGCTTCACATGGTGATGGGATTTGAATGCCAAGCACACCATGCTGAAGACATGGAAGGGCAAGAGGAGGAAGCATGAATGACAAAGAAATAACAGATGAAACATGAGAGGAACATGGTGAATGCTTCTGCAACATATGTTCAGAACATAAAGGAAGCTGATAATGAATTTCATTATGGTCAATAACATATTAATCAAATACTATGTTGAATTAACTAATTCCAAGTGTAAAGTTAACCAATAATATTTTCAAGAGCTTCATATTAGCAATGGCAGTTTAATGCCGAGGAAACAAAGTAAAAGACGACGAAAAGCAAGAGGATAAGGCGCGAATGATAAGGAAATAATATATGAAGGTTAAATTAATAATAGTCCCTATAGTTTACAATCATTTTCAATTTGGTCCCTATATTTTTTTTTTCAAAAAGGTCCTCATTCTTTCCATCGCTAGCAAATCAATCACTACTGTCTGCTATGGTTATAACACCATAAACAACTTGTCTGATGTGGCTAACGTTCTCCAATGTGGCAGGCCTATATCCTAAGTGTCTAATATGTCATCACTACATGGCATTTGCTTTCCATCTCATCAAAAAAAAAAAAACCCCTAAACATATCAAAATTATCTCCCATCTGCCATGGATGTCTACAGCGATGAAGGAAGGCTAGTAGGGTTCCAACCAAATTTCCCTTTCTCTCAAATCTCCTATCTTGCAAATCCCTTTCCTTTTTTGTTACTAAATCAGAGGGAAGAATGAAGAAAGGTTTTCTGGTAGTCTTGGATTTTGAGGCATCCAAGGGTAGCTCCACTAGTCGAAGGAAGAAAATCACTTACTGTGATTATGGAGGGAAGCTGATGAGCTTCACATCTTGGACTGAACAAAACCCTGGGCACAAGTTCTTAAGGTGCCTAAATTACATAGTAAGTTAAATGAAATGATATGACATTGTAGGGGTTTTTGGTATCCTAAATGGTTTCCTTTTTCACAGGAGGTATGGAGTTGTGGTTTCTTCTAATGGATGGAATAACCTATGCCTATGCGTGCAAAGGAGCTTCTTCAAGGACAACACAAGATTGTTGCAAAGTTAAAGAGAAAGCAAAAGATGTATAAGGTGTTGTTCCTGGTTTCATGGGTTTTGAATGTCATTGTCATCTTGTTTGCTTTGTGAAATGGCATTGGAAGAAGAAGTTATGAGCAGCCCTAAGTTGAGTTAAAGTTGGTTAATATTGTAAGATGGGTTTTTTGGTCCTATGAAGAGTAATAGGGTGGGTAAAGTTATTGTTTATGTTATGAGGCGGGTAGAATAGGGTGTTTATCTTATTGTTTTTTTGTCCAATCACTTTGTAATAGGCTGTTTATCATTGTAATAGTTTCCCTATGAATGAAAATTGCTTTCCTCTATTTAGAATTGATTGTTTTGATCCAAAAAAATAATAAATCAAAATAATAAATTAAATGAGAAGACAACAACAAAATGAATAAATAAACAAAAGTATTTCATTAACATCATATCAATATGCTGTCCACAAAAAACATAACCATTGCATATGGGGAGTATAATTTCAGACATAAAATAGACCATGCCTATGCATCAATAAAGATAAAAAAACCAGTGTATTGGACAACAAAAAAGCAGTGTATTGGACCAAACACTACACATGAAAAGATAGTCCCAACAGTAAACTTGAAAGCCATGTGCATTTCTTTTTTTTCCAACCGAAATCAATGTCCCTTTGCATTTACAG
Organism: Castanospermum australe; assembly: GCA_019955255.1. Lineage (NCBI taxonomy): Eukaryota > Viridiplantae > Streptophyta > Magnoliopsida > Fabales > Fabaceae > Castanospermum > Castanospermum australe. The sequence goes on along the minus strand of NSJW01000381.1, from coordinate 393,001 downwards.
ATTCTTAGCTTCCCTGAAATTTCCCTTACTATATGGCTTGCTGTAGTTGTTGCCTTATTACACATCGATATCCTCCCCATGTATAAGCTGCTCTCTTTAAGCCCAATTTCGGCCTTCCTCTTAGTGTAGATCCTCACATGGCAGAGGCAAATATGGGTGCAACAGCAGCAGATCCTGTCATGGCGATGGTACAACCGCAGATGGGGCAGCAGTAAATGCAGATGGTGTAGCAACAGATCTAGTTGGTGCAGTCTAAGATTCCTGCAAGTTGTGAGATGTAGATCCTGTTTCCATCCCTCTCCCTCTGCCTGACCTTCCTCTCCCCCTACTTAATCCTCCTCTTAATGTTCTTCCTTCTTGTACAGTAGTTGCAGGTGGGGTATCTCTCACCTTCATTCCTCCTTTTGATCCTTGTATAGGTAGGGGCAGATATATTTTGGCAATTTCGCTTGTTGTGACCATAAGTATTGCATTTTGAACACCTTAGAGTTATATTACTTCTCTTCAACTTATACAGCTTTGGTGGCTCATCTTTCTCTCTTCTTCTTAACTTCATTGGTCTGCCAACTGAAGTTCTAAAACTTGGTGGCATCACTTGTGGAAGACCAGTCATAGGCCACATGTTCTCTCCATTAATATGATTCAAAACAAGAGCATAACAAGCTGCATAACTATCAATGCAATAGTATTGATGTGCATAATCTTAGGGGTCTTTATTGTTTGAAAAAATGGCAGCCACAGCATGCCTGCAAGGTATTCCAGTTAAACACCAAACATGCAAGCACAGGTCCTTGCATCCAAATCAACTTGGTATTGTTCTGGGTAATTTTTGACTTAAAATTTCATGTCTCCATCCTATGTAGCAGTCTATTTTTCAGATTCTACAATTTCTTTGTCAAGCCTTTTCCTTGGTTTCGGGCAAATCTTTCCTTTACCATAGTACTTTTCAGCCATCAATCAATTCTTTGCAAATTTTGTCATAAGAAAGCACCTTATCCATTCAAACATGGATATAATAGGTTGATCCCTTACTTCAAGTATCCTCCCATTAAATGCCTCTGAAATATTATTCATCAACATGTCATATTTTGGATATTCATTGAAGTGTGACTTTGCCCATAATTCAGGAGGGGTTTTCATAAGCCAATCATGAGCTTCTGCAGAGATGGTCTTCAACTGATTCATCTTTCTCTACGATTTAGCATAATAGGTTGCCTTACAAACTTCAAGCATTATATCTTTGAGCATAGTCCCACCACCATAATTCTTTTTCAAATTTGCATAGAGGTGCCTAACACAAGTCTTATACTCTACATGTTCAAGTAACATTTGAATTGCTGGAGCTAGACCCTGAAATAGTGAATGAAACCATACATAGTATTTTCAGTGTTACACATAGTAATGATCACTAAAGTGTTAAGATTTAAACAACCATCTACACTAAATTGTTACCTACCTTCTGTTGATTAGAAATGAAAACTCATATCTTATCATGCCTAATATTATCCAGTAGCTTAGTTAGAAACCGTAGCCTAGAGTCTTTGTTCTTACTCTCAACAGCTGCCACAACAAGAGGAAAATATTGGTCATTTGGGTCTCTTGCAACTGCCACCAACAATATGTCACCAAATGGGCTCTTCAAGAAGCAACCATCAAAACCAACAATGGGCCTGCAAGCTACCAAGTATCCAGTTTTCACGACATGTAAACACTTGTATAGTCTTAGAAAGGTGGGATTAGGGCCTGCAATTGGAGGTTCAAATTCAACCATCAGTTGGAGGTGACTGCCTAGGTTTGCCCTCTTGATATCTTCACAATAATCCCATTGCTTGCCATATTGCTCTGCATAGCTACCATCTATCTTTTCCTTAGTCATTTTCCTATTCCAATAAGCTTTTGTAACTGAAATTTCAGTACAATATTCCTCCTTGATATTCTTTATCAAACCACTCAAACTAATTGTTTTGTTGGTCCTCATGGTCATCAACTTGTCTGCAACCCATTTTCTAGAAGTCATAGTCCCTTTGTATGTTTTCCCACATGTATGTTTGTCCCTTCAAGTCTTCAATCTATAGGTCATAGATTCCCCTACCTTACTCATAAATGCCTCCCAATCACATTCGTCTCTACATACCACCCTGCATCTCAATAAATCATTCTTCTTGAAACAAAAACCCCATCCATTCAGTAAGGACCACTCCCTAATTGCATCTTTGAATTGCTTGATGGGTATAAACTCTATGCCAAGCTTAAATTTAAATTGCTTCCCTATCTTAGCTGGGTTATATTGATGATACCTCTCCCTTCCTGACCTCTCAAATTCATCTTTATCACTACTTTCTTCATCACTTTGTAGTTGGTCACTCTCATAGTCAGATGATATTTCTTCAAGTTCAGAGTCAGTTTCCTTTGAATGACTTGTATTTTTTCTTTTTTTTGAAGGACCAGCACCTACAATCTTCACTTTCTTTGAAGGACCAGCACTTGCAGCTCCTACAGTTTGTGTTTTCTTTGAGGAACCAGCTCCTGCAGTTTCAGTTGAGTTGCCAATAGGTGTAGCAGCTTCATTTTCCTCTAAAGCAGCAATTGGTTGATCATTTATATATTTATTGAAATAATCTTCATCTGGTTCATTTTCAGAATCATCAAAGTGTATTCCTCTCACACTATCTTCATTGCTATCTGATGATGATGATTTTTCATGTCTAGATTCATTCATCAATTCTTCCTCCTCTTCATTTGCTGGCACTTGTACATCCTCCTCACTTGGTGTCACTTGTACCCCACTATTAGAATCACATCCATGTATGATGTATACATACACCTACCTCGGACAAATGCTAATGGCTGTCTCAGCAATTTTCATAGCATCATGATCATTTTTTACTTCTACCAAACCATCTTGAAGTTGGAACCTAGGAGTATTGTAATATATTTTGACATTCCCCTTATATCCTAAACTCTTAAGGACTGTAATAATTTCTTAAAGAGACCACAAATCAAGATCACAATCTTTAAGAGTATATAACAAACCTCCAACATATTTCAATATGCGGCCTCCTAACAACTACCCTCCGTGTTACATGTATAATGTAAATATAGTTGGTAAACTCCCTAAGCAAAAAGAACAAGGAAACACCATCAAACACCATATGCAATTAAGGAATAAAACAAACTAAGCAAACACAACCAACTATGGAAATTAACAAATTCAGGAACTAACTATGGAAATTAACCAATTCAGTAAATAGAACTAACAAAAATATATGCAATTAAGGAATAACCCATAAGTAAATAGAACCAGTAAACATAGCCAACCATTAGATAATAAAACCCATTCCTAATTCAGTACCATTGAACAGAGACCAACAACAAACAAAACAAAAACATGACCATTCAGGACCCGTCAACAAACCATAATTTTCTCAACCAAAAGAGACAGCAACAACAAAGAAAATACCAATTCAGGAGCACACAAGACATTAGTCAACGTCACCAATAAACATAATCAATTCAACAGTCTTATAATAACATTAGCCAACAATAACTATTAAGGAAAACATACACCCATTAGGTAACATAACCCATTTAGGACAATATCAAAAACTCATGCCAATCCAACCTAGACAATAAAATCACCCACTTAACTCAACCTATAATCCCACAATACCAATGAAGTCCATCAGATAATAGCACTCACGAAATCCATAAAACCCACCAAACCCACACAACACCTTCAACCCTTTCTTATTATTTTATTAAACCTAATCAAATACCATTAACAACAATTTCTACTCAACTGAAAAATATATTAAATAGCAAAACCCAGTGTAAAAGCATAATCCATTCAAAACCCCTGCATATGAATATGGTAGAAAAAGGGATTTAGGGCTTTCTTACATGGAGGATTTGGCACCATTGTGGCCATTTCCAAGCATTTAGTACATGAGCAATCTTCAACCAAGAAGAACCACCTAACTCACCACTCTCCAAGTGACGATAGAGATTGAAGGAAAAAACAAAGGTTAGGAATGGAAGAAGGAAGGTCTGGTGGTTGGTCTTTTGCTTTTTCTCTAATGCATTTGGAGGGAAATAAAGGAGGAGGACAATTTTTTTTTTTATGAGATGGAAAGTAGATGCCATGTGGTGATAACATATTAGACACTTAGGATATTGGCTTGTCACATTGGAGACATTAGCCACATCAGACAAGTTGTTCACAATGTTATAACCATAGCAGATGATAGGAATTGATTTGCTAACGATTGAAAGAATGAAGATTTTTTTGAAAAAAAGAAATATAAGGACTAAATTAAAAATAACTGTAAACTATAGGAATTAAATTATTAATTTAACCATATATGAAACACAAGAAAAAATTATGAATACATTCGCAACAATGGTTCAAAATATAAAAGAAGTTAGGAATGAGTTTCATTATGGCTAATATAATCTACTAACAAATTAACCAATTTTAAATATAAGGTTAACTAATAATATTCTCAAGAGTTTTACACACAATGATTGTATTTAAACACCGAGCAAACCAAGTGCAAGATAGGGGATAAGAGGAGAGAGCACATATAATAGAGAAATAATAGATAAAACATAAGGAAAAATAGTGAATGCATGTGTGATATGTGTTTAGGATATGGAGGAAGTTAGAAATGAATTTTATTATAGTTAATAACTTATTAACCAAATATTATGTTGGATTAACTCATTTTAAATTAAAACTTAATTAATAATATTTTTAAAAATATCACGTCAGAAATAGGATTATGTCAAGTTGACTAAGTAAAAAGAAAGGAAAAAAAAAAAGAGTGTAAAAATTTTTTTTAATAGATGAGAAAGTTTTAAAAAATTACTAAATAAATATTTAAAAAAGTTTTTTTAAGAAAAAATAATTTATTTTTTAAAATTTTATTAATAAAATTTTAATTATAAATTATTTTAATTATAAAATAAACTAATTAAAAGATATGGCCGTTGCAAAAGTTTTTTCTTTCGTTAATGATAAATTTGCCTTTTTATCAGCTGTTAGTAGCTGGCATGGCTTAAAACGCACAATTACTTCTGACATTTTATCTTTTCTTTTATCTACTTTCTGACATGTTATTTAAACATTCTTTTTAATATTTTTTTATGTGAGTATCTTGTGGCCTGCTCTACTGGCAGCCGACCGTGGTAATTTTTCCATCATTCGTCTTGGTTAAAAAAAAATTGTTAAATAAAAAATGAAAAAAAGTGAATTTCCGAGTTGGCGAAATGGTGAAGAAGAGTGGAGGAGAAGCTTGAATGGTCGATGGTGTTCCATCAATGGAGGAAGGCACTTCCCACTCCCAGGCTACGGCCGAGGCCCACACCGGCGACCGTATCAAGCTCAACGTGGGCGGAAAGCTCTTCGAGACCACGCTTTCAACCATCCGCTCCGGCGGTTCCGACTCCCTTCTCGCCGCACTCTCGAACCGGGGATCCAATGACCCCAACCCGGTTTTCATAGACCGAGACCCCGAGATCTTCTCCGTCCTCCTCTCCCTCCTCCGCACGAACCATCTCCCCTCCACCGCTCGCCGCTTCTCCAAGCAGGAACTCGCCGATGAGGCCCTCTACTACGGCATCGACTCTCAATTCAAGGCGGCCATGTCGCCGCCGCCGTTCTTCGGCATCGACGCCTCCATCGTCGGCTCGATTCGACCGGCGTCAGAAGGCCTCCCTTCCACCTTCACCGCCGCCGCCGACAGCGGCTCCGTTTGGATCGCCCATGGTGGGCAGATATCCAGCTACGATTGGAACCTCATCCACGCCGGAACCATTCGCACTCACCTAGACGAAATCAATTCGATCTGCCGGGTGTGGCCGGAAATAGCGGCGGTGGGATCCGAATCCGACGCCGGGCTACACTTCTACGATTTCTCCGGCAGCCGCCACGTTGGGTCGGTCCAATGGAACGATCCATCGGATCCCCGCATCTTCAAGGCCCGAGTCAATGCAATAACCGCCTCAGAGAATTCCGTTTTCGCCTCGTTTGATTGCCCGCACAGGGAGAATTGCATCCTTGAAGTAGACAAGTCAAAGATTCAGATCGTGTCGCATCTGGCTAGGCAATCGGGTAACCAGGCGAAGCACATGGTGCCTGGGAAGTTGACGTGGGTTCCAGCGACCGGCGTCCTCGTTGGAAGTGCTGTCACCTGCGGGGCATTTGGGTACTCCGGGTATATCCGGTTGTGGGACCCGAGGTCCGGCGAGGTAGTGTGGGAGACGAACGAGCCAGGTGCAGGTCGAAGCAGTAGGTTTGGGGACTCATTTGCGGCCGTGGACGTTGATGTGGAAGGATTGGCTCTGTTCAAGCTCTGTTCCAAGTCAGGGGATTTGGCAATGGCGGACATGCGCCATTTAGGTGATGATCCTTGGATTTATCTGAAAGAGAAAAACCCAAGCTTGGCAAGCACAGGTGGAGAGGGAAGCAGTGTGATTCATTGTTACAGGAAGCAAGTGTTTGTTGGGAGAGAGGGAAGCTTGGAGGTTTGGTCCAGCCCGCAAGAGATGACAAGTGGTGTTGAGAGTGGAAGTGGGGAAGAGGCTGAGGGCTTGTATAGGAGGAATTTTGTGGATAAAAGGGAGGATTCAGAGAGAGGGGTTATCAAGAAGATTGAAGGTGGTGGGGACAGGTTGTTTGTTAGTAGAGAAGATGTTGAAGGTATTGAAGTGTGGGAGAGCTCCCATTCTTCTGGAGCCATTTCAGTTTCATGATCCAGGAATTGTCACGGGTAAGTTAGGTTTGTTTTCTTTGTTGTAAGATTCTTCTTCCATGAAAAACTGTAAAGTTGGATAAAACTCTGATATTTGTCAGCACGACATGAATAACAATTATTTGCTGCAATTTCCTATCAGCACATGGATTGTCATGGTTATCACACTAATATCTTAGACTGTTGTCATTTTGGTTTTATTACTCTAATTTGCTACTATTTCCCCTTTACATGCATTTGCCTTAGAGAGAGCTCCGAGCTCAAGAAAAACTGCAATGGGACTGAAAAGAGGTCATTATAATGTTCATGATCAATTAAACTTTCTCTGCTTAAGTTCTGGGTCCAGGTGTAGACATTATTAATACTACACTTTTCTTTAACAGCTTTACTGAACTTTCTTTTTCATCTATTGTCTTCCTGGAATATCTGACATACCGGCAGAGAATTATGATTTGTAAGTGATGATAATTGATGAAGCACTTAATGAATGTCTGGAGCTTAGCTTATACACCATTACATGACAGGATTTTAACAATACTTACTTATCAACATATACAAAAATGTTTATAATTATTTTGCTCACATTGTTAATTATTGCAATAATAATAAAGCTTTATTATTTTTTGCGAGACTGTTAACAATTCCTGTCTTGATACATTATTGTTATATTACTGTTAAGTTGCACTTGTTTAGAAAACGTTCCCCATCTTCCGTCCATACTCTCCTACTCCTTCCACTTTCGTCCCATCCTTTGCAGCAAAACCTCTGTGATGGAAGCCTCAGATCAATGAAGTTTATTTTAGTAGCGAACTCCCCTTTATTTCATGGTCTATTGATTGATTCCAAAACTTGGAATCCCACTTACTTTAGTTCCAAAAATCTCCAACTTGATGTTTGCTTCTATCACATATATAATTACTAGGAATTTGTCTAAATTTGTTAATCACCATTCCTAAACTGTTTTATATGTGGATTTTATCATTCAATACTAGTAATTATGATAATTTGTTGATCAACCTTATTTGTAAGTAATACATTGAAAATCTTCCTATTGTTTATATTGACTACTTAGGATAAATCTTGGAAAAACTACCCAGATTTTGCTATCCTATTTTAAGGTGGATGGGCATAGGAAGAAGTTTTGAGCACCATTATTTCATCATTACCCATGTTATGTTCTGTGAATTAGTTGATTGCTTATTTCTGGTCATAGATACCTTTTTTTTAAAAAAAAAAAATAGTGATATGATGAAGTTATAAGGACATTAGCATCTTTATTTGCTCTTATTTTCTGCTATGCCCATTATCTGAAGTCTGAACTCAAAAGTAGTACATATGATGCCACTAGGATAGTTTAGATGCCTAGGAAAAGTGATTAGACAAATGCAGACAGAAATCTTTATAAATCTTGGTGAATCTCATGGTTAGAAACTTCAAATCCATTAAATACCCAACAACTTTGTGAATTTTCACTTCGTTGAAAATCCAGAAATCTAGACCTCTTAGTTGCTTCATGGAAATAAGCTTTGGCCATTAGATGGTCTGTCAAGTGGATACCCTGGCAAAACACTACTTATTTGTAGCAAACTGTCTTCGTGACCATTTAATTAATTTTTTGGTACTTTGATTCCTTACCGGTCCAAGTGCTTATTTGTTGCTTAAATTTTACCTTTTTATTTTTAATGTTTTATTCTTTATTCATTAATCTTTTTTTGTTCTGCCTCTGTGGAGGCATACTCATGTCTGCAATTTGTATCTTCGCCCCCAAATTTTTTAGGAGAATCCAACTGCATTCTTTTTCTCTGCTGGTTCAGAATCTGGAGATTTAATGCTGTGAAAATTTTTAGTATAGTTCCAAATTCTAATAGCACATTTACCTACCTGTCTTCTCCTTAAGGAACATCTGATCAGTCAGACGGAGACTTCTGCTTCTTTTTCAAAGTTTTCAGTGTGAATCATGCTTTTTGTTTGAACGATAAACAAAATGCCTTAATGACATAGGCTAATCACAATGACATGTGCATGAAATTTAGTGGCAAGGGCCTTAGTTTCCCTCAGCCAAAGGATGAAGTTGAAGCAAGAAGCACTTAAATAAGGAACTGAGGTACATCAAGCACTTGCCTCTTAATATTTTTCCTTACACATGTTCTTTTGTTAGCTGAATGGAAATAAACTTTTAATATTTATGTGATAAGGCAGAAGTGTACATTTTCTTGTTTTCATTCCTTTCTATTAGATTGTGTTTTAAAATATGTAATTTGTAATCTATTACTGCTACTGCTACTCTTGTTGTTGTTGTTATTATTATCATCATCATCAACAACAACTTCAAAGATTCTTCCAAAATCACGAGTGAATGTGCTAAATTGCCAACCCTTGTTAGTAAATTAAGGATTTTCTCCATCAAACTTGTAGCAAAATCCATTTTGGATTTGCTACTTGGATCTTAAGAAAATTGCATTGCAAGCTAGCAATAAGAATAAAATCACAAGGTATATTGGTCGAAATTGTACAAGTGGTTTCTTATTTTTTTTATCTAATATAACTGGCTGCAATTTGTGTGTTGTGATTGATACTGTGATACTTAAATATAAATTTTACCAGTGTCTTTTAGCTAAGGGAACAAAAGCGATGGCTTTGTTTTTTTCTTCTGAGCGGTTGCTACACCATTGCTGATTCTCCTTATTGGTAACAGCATGGTGTTTATATTTATTGGTCCTCTACAAATGTAGTCTTTGTTTGATTCTGACGACTAATCCTTACCCTTTCTTCTTTGTCCTTTCTAAAGTATATGTTCTTTTGACTATTTTGTTGACAGTCTGAAGCTGCATTTATGGATCTTAGCAATGTGTTCTTTGTGCTACAAGTAATAGAAATATCAAATTTATAATTTTGTGTAATGAAATTATTGATAACTTCGTGACTGCTGTAAGTGCTTACTGAAACTGAGGTTTGAAGTTGCCTTCTGAAATAATAATTTCGTACAGACAAAGGGAGTTTTAAAGGCTTCAACATCTATTTAAAATGCATGAAATCCTTATTTAGAATTGACATGGGAGATTGTGGTCTTGATCATATCCATAAATCGCCTCAGTTAGCTCATTGAGTTGCATGAACCAATTTAATATGGTGATATTGTCTGTTGCCTTGCTCCTCATTCCTCTCTTCTTTGAGTTGTTGACTTACTCACATATTGGATTTATAATCTGTACAACTGTACTGCAAACTTGAGCTAGGTTGTTAATTATTTGGACTGTGAAATTCCTTGATTTGCTTCCCTTATTACCATTCTTTCAGGCCACTTCAGGATTGTACATTAGTTTAAGTAAGTATTTTGGCTGGCATTAATACAGATGAGTGAGTTTCGAGCACTTGGTCTATATTGTAGGGTGTGCAATATTAAAGTGGCACCTCACCTATTTGGGGGTCCCTCTTCGGGGAAATCTGCCAATTACTTCTATATGGGATCTGGTGGTGCAGAAAATTTTGAAGAGGTTAGACAATGGAAAGCGAGCTTTGTTTTCTTTAATGGTGATTGGGTCACTCTCGTACAGATCTGCTTGTACAACATCCCCTTTTATTATCTTTCCTTGTTCAAGGTACATGGTTGGGACAGGCTGGCTGTAGAGATTTTGACGGTATTGAAGATTGGAAGAGCTCTCATTCTTCTGTCTCCCAGGAATAGTCATGGGTGCGAAAAATTGATCCTAGACAGGCTTTCTTTTTAATTTAGATCGGTTGGTCTAATTCGCGACAAGTTCCTATCTTGTGCATTTTCCATTGATTTTCTACCCTGAAAACTGCAGTTAGATTAGGCTCTGATTGTTCTCTTTTTCAACATTTCCCTGCAGTCAAACTATACTTGGGTGAGTTTGGTGGGTGGCAAACTGGCAATTGAATTTTGGCTATGCCCTGACTGTTAATTTTTCTCTGTGGATCCATCTTCCTTACTTAGCTAAACAAAGCCTACCTTCTTTATATGTTGTTGCTCCAATTCTCCAACCCGTGTAAATGGCAATTTATACCTAAACTGCTGCAAACAATATAGTAGAGGTGAGGGTCAGGGGGTACAACAAATCCTTGTGTTATTCAATTTTAAGCCCCGCAGGATCACAGAATTCTAGGGCCAAAGCCTTTACCCACATGATATCCAAGTGGATGACCTTTTCTGTTCCCAAGTTGGAATTGGAGTAGCACTGCTATTCTCCATTGCACGTCGTGTAATAGCTGCAATATTTGGGTTTAGAAGACATTGTGATCAGAAGCCATGGGCTACTTGATGATGGCATAAAGGACCCAATGAGTCTGTTCTGGAGGCTTCCGTTGTTCATCATCTCAGCACATTTGCTTGGATACCTTAGTACAGTATTCTGTTTCTTTAATGATTGGGTTCAAGTCTCAATGAGATGTAACTTGCTTATTATTTGCCTTGGTGGTTTAACTGAGTGTAACTCGCCCCACTAAAATTTCATTTTCTCAAACTCATATGGGCATTTGGACAGTCAGGATAGTTGTGAGTCTTGAGTGTAGCATAAGTAGCATTACTCCAAATTTTTTTTACAGTGGACTCGTGAAGTGATTGTATAGTTATGCAAAACTCTTATCTACAATTCAAAATTTGAAAATTTGCGATCAGCATTACTTGAAACATTTTTTGACTTTTGAGCATTGGTTTTGTATCTTTCCCCAAATTTAATGCTATTGCTTGGGATGGACATCCTTGCCATGAAGTGCTTTGTATATCTTCATGAATTGGCGCATGAAATTAAATGTATTATAGTTACAAGGAAGTATAATATATAGCCAAAGACTTCAACGTTTATTGGTAACGTGCTACATTTTATTTTTCTTAAATGGAGTTCCCCTGTCACTCTTGCTATTAGGTTTTCTTGGATCTTTCTGTGAACAAAATTTTGATTGTTGATATTGGATATTAGTGTTAAAACCGAGACCAACTATTCCAATTTGCTAATTACTATTCCACATCCAGTAAGCTGTGTTATCAAAATCACTATCTTGTGCCACCAAGTATAATGGGTTGCATATGCAGTGATGGACTTATTTGAAAGGTGAATTCTATAATACACTTCGTTTACTTATTTTTGGTTATATAAGAGGTTCAAACACTGGATGGGGATAGGTAGCCGTACAAAGGATCAAATTTATGATATCACACTTCAGTTTTAGAGACTGAGATCAGTGTTAGACGATCAGTTGTATTGCATGCTCATTGGCTTCTTCATACACTCTTTAATTGATATTTAGTTTAATTAATTTTTTCTATAGAAAAAGTATATTTTATCATTTTGGTGATGACAAATGACAAAAAAAAAGAGTAAAGGATGTGCCATACATCTCCAAAAATAAGGAGCTTGACTTTATATTGAAAATCTCAATAACCCGCTTATGGGCCTTTGCTCATTCACTCCAGAGCAACAAACCAGTCAGATGTCATCAATGTCAACTAGTTTTGGTGGTTGGAAAACGCAAAAGAGCATTTCATAGAAGGAAGTAAAATCAACGCTCATCCTAACGCATTTCTTTTTTGTTTTATCTTTAATTAGAATATTTTTATAAGTATTATTATGATACTAATCTTTTAGATACTATCGCAATTAGGAGGCTTTTTCAATAAGTGTTTTTTCAAAGGTTTGAATTTTGATTCCCTTTTTAAAATTACATTTGTTACGCATTTTTGGAAGGTAAAACAAACAGCCAATTCAGCTAAACATAATTAGTAGGAACATTAGTTGTACCAATTACATGAAGGCAAAACAAGAATGAATGTAAATGAGCACAGCCCAATACATAAACAATAAGTAAATAATAAGGCGGTTTTAACACAATGAGTTATTCTCATTTCTCATTTTAAGAATCCTCTACCCTGTATGCTGGGTACTAACTGTTCCATGACCATGACCATGCGCTACACATTTACACTGAATAAGTGAGTGCCATAATAGTAAGTCACAGAGTTTTTGCCCCTATTGCTTTTGGGATATATGTTCCTAAAACAACTTTAGGATTTTTCTCAACCCAATTAATTGATTTAATTCGAATTCAAATAGTGTCAGATCAAGTTGATCTCAGAAGGCAAATGTTGTGCTGCTGGTAAGTTGGTAACTGGTGGGATATTCTTATATTATTCTTTTCCCCATTTTACATAGTGTTGACCTTTCACATATAAAGCATGGTCAGATCGATTCAAGTTCGAGCTATGTTACAGTCATGGCAACTTCTGTTTTTGATTGGTCATGGCAATTGTGGCTCAGTCTGCCAGTGACTTATCTCACCACGATTTTAATAGTTGGCTAGGTTGGCTCCTTACCAGCATAACAACAATATACGACAATCATCAATTTCATTTATTATTTATTTATTTTTATTTATATAGTAAGAGTATTTTTAGATGACTTTTGTAGTAAAAATAATTGAGTCTCTTTCCAAACGATCTTAAGAGCACACTATTGACATTGTCTAATGTATTTAAGAGAACTAATTTTCTTAAATGTCAATTCAAGTTTGGAACTCAATTAATCAAAGTACATTTGCTTAAGGCTAACTCTCTTGGATTAGTTATTATCTTATTAAATACATGTTTGAATTAATTTATTTTATTTATACAAATTTATCATCAAAATATTTTAAAAGAAACTTTTATGTAAAAAAAAATTTAATATAAAATAATTAAAATCATACGTGCATTTAATTTTGTCAAGTATGACTTTGAAACTAAAAAATCTTAATTAAAAGGCCCTAATTCATAGGGTTAAAATTTTAATTCTCCCTGAAAACCAGATCAAACCCAATACTGGTGGGGGCTTCCAAGGGCAATAGGTGGACGTTGGTTCAAAGGTTACGCGCATGACATTGGTCAGTGACCTTCCTAGATTGCAGAGCTTTGGGGGAATCTTGATTGATTTGAAGTTGGCTTTGAGAGTCTAGTTATAGACATATGAGTGATCTTCCTAGATTGCAGAGCTTTGGGGAAATCTTGATTGATTTGGAGGTGGCTTTCAGAGTCTAGTTATAGACATATAACAATAGAAAGTGACTCAACTGTTGTCATTTCTTGCCAGAACAACAGCAGAAGGTTGGTAAATACTAGGAACAGCAGGATCATTTGTAGAATTTCAAATTGGCTTGATCATTCTTGGACTATCACTCTCCACCACACTTACAGAGAAGGGTATAGGAATAGGCGTGTTGACTGGTTAACCAGGAAAGGTCTTTCTCTCGCATCGGGATACCATGAATTCATTGATCCTCCCTCAGCCTAGGAATGTCAACTGGGCCCCATGAGTACGGAATGTGCTCTCTTCGCTCTCGCCATCATTTGCGTCGCGGGTACTATTTATAATCCCTACGAACATGTGAATACTCATTAATATATGTGAGTATTTAATAATTTAAAATATTTTAAATAAATACAAAATTAAAAAATATAAATAAATAAAATTTAATATCATATATTATAATTTTATCTAATAATTTAAAATAATTATAAAATTAAAATAATATATCACAAATAATATATTTAGTTAAATTATAATTTATAATAATCAATTTATATAAATATTTATTATTTAAATTATATAGTTTTTTTTTAATAATTTATATTATTATGAACCCATTCATAAAAAAAATTTATTGTAAAATAATAAAAATATATATATCTCCATTTCATCTCAAAAAAATTTGAAAAAATAATAATATGTATAAAATATTAAAAAGAAAACAAATTTCATAAATATTGCGAGTACCTACGAGATTAGTAATATGATCCTTGCCATCGTCCTTATTATTAAACATTACTGGTGCTCTGCTTTACTGCAGGTAGTCCTCGTGGATCCCCACAAGTGTAAGGATTTCTGCCATCCTTAGGCATTCTTTTGCATCTACTTGATAACTCTTATGGGCCTACCTTTGCCTGGGTGATATTTTTTTTCTAATGTATGTTTGATATATAAGTAAAAATAAAAATAAAATTTTTATAATTGAATTTTGTATATAAAATTTTATTTTTATTTTTACTCTCATTTGATGAGAATAAATTTTTATAAAAGTGTTTTTTATACAAATCAATCCATAAATTATCAAAATTTCACCTTTATTTTTATTTTCATATCAAATATACATTTAGTCTTTTGTTTTTCTTTGTGGCCCTTACTATACCCAAAAAAAATTGTACTCTTCACTTCATCTAATAATAAAATTTTATAATAATGAAACCTTAAGTGCATACAATTCTAGGTACCAGGATATATAAAAACAAAAAGGAAAATAAACAAAAAAAAGCTCATAATTTAATTGTCTTTAGTTCGGGGAAAATTTTCAAATTATTATGACCCTTTCTTATTGTTTTATGCGTTTTGTCTTAGACCCTTTCAATTGATCATTTGACCTGGTTGACATGATTATAATTTTAAGCTTGAAATCAACACTATCAAATCGTAACTCTCTGAAATATATATTAGAATAAAAGCATTCATTTCCAATCCACATAGAGGTCTTCAAATTCGTTTTCTTATTACGTTATAACATTTGAAAATTTGCTGATGTTAATATTGAATGAAATAACTTTAGAATTGAATAGAATATTCCATAAAAACAATGTATAATTTCCTCCAATACCATTTCAACTAACCTTAGTTTTGCATCATTTGTATAATAAATGCATGCATGTGATGTATGTACAAGTTATGTCTGGCTGACACTGTAGTCAACTACAACAGTCTCAAGTTGCTGAATTATTTACTCTCATTATGCGTAATCTTTGTACCAATTTTTTTTTTTTTAAGATTAACCATGGGTTTCTCTTTGACTAATCATTGGAACCAGCTCAGTCACCAGAACAGGAATACCTATGCACATGATTTAAAAATTGCACCAAACATTAAGCCACATGGTTAAATTCATGAACCCTCCCAAGTGAAGCATCTGATCATCATTGCCTGTTTCTAATGTGTAGCTGGAAAGGCCATGATCATTAAACATAATCTTAATCCAACGGTTGACAAGGATTGAATGATGATTGGGTGGGCTTAAACTAATCATTTTAATCTTAATCTTAATCTTAATCATTTTATGTTAATTGTGCATAAAAAACAATTCACGTAACTCACATAAAACTAAATCATCACACTTCGTTATTTTCTCTTCCTTATTCTTCAGTAACAATGTGAAGATACCTCTTTGTGCAATCATCATTTTTTAAAATAATAAGATCAAATTCGTTTTGTGATTAATTAAAGAATGTAATTTTGATATAATGTAAAGTTTTTTGTATTATCATTTGATAATCTCTTGTCACTAAAATTATTTATCTTACTATTAAATAATAATATAAAAAAAATTATACTAAAAATATATTAAAATCAAATTCTTAACTAAAATCAACAAATATACATTTATTTTACAACTACCTCATTATTTTTAAATCTGAGATGAATAAATTTTAGCTGATAAAATAAATTTTCTGCATTTATGTTTGTTTGTTGGGTATAACACGACAAAAAGAAAAGTGGCTAAGAAAAGTTACGTCAACCATCTACTCCGCTGGCTTTCCAAAAGGTCCAAAAAGGCTACCAGACCAACAGTAAGCCTCCATTAACAAAGTGACCAAAGACCTCTTTTTTCCTTGCACTTTTTGCTTTCTGATCCTTCTCATCCGCACCCAGATCATCAAAGCTTGAAAAGTTTCTGAAATCTCCGCTACTCAGTGCGCAATCACTACGATCTGCCTGAGCCAAGTGGGTTATCTTTCTCCTGTTTGGATAGTGTTTTTCATTTTGGGTTGTGTCTCTCTTTACCCATTTTGCAAAATTTGGCTTACTCTTGGGTTTGATAGTTTCTTTTGCATGCATCTGAAAGCCTTAACCCAAAATCTTTGATTCCAGGGGTGATTTAGTGGATGGGTGCTTGCTGGAGCAATCGGATTAAGGCTGTGAGTCCTTCCAATACGGGTCAGCTGCTTCTTGACTGGCATCATTTTGTTTCCTCTCAATACATGAATGAGTTAATTTTCTCAAGATTTTGGTTTTTGGGGGTTGGAAATGAATATAGGATTGATTGTCACAGACTTAAAGTTGTTAACTTTATGGAGATTTGGGCTGTCATATGCATGTATACTAGTCTGTATGACATGCTTGAGATCCTTGCATGTTAAGGCCACCATGTATTCTCTGATATGGTGATCTGTGCTTCATCACAAAAGAGTTTGTTTTGGGAGACCTGTTGGATTCCCAAACTCTAGATTTGGGCCTTACTGTATATTGTCGCTTTTTTTTTTTTACCACATTGAGAAACCCCACATAGGGTTTTCAATAAGGTGATTCCTCTAATACTCTGGGAAAGAAAACTGTAATTTGAGTATGAGAGAAAATCTTGTTGACATCATAAGGATAATTTGGGGTTTTGTTGGAGTCCATGTAGATTTGGTAACAAATGATGACTGTGTTTATTTTTATTTTTTTGTTTTAAGCCCAATGATCGTGAGTGGATCTTCGTAAACATGGCTTTCTTGGTATTTATGCAGGGTTCACTTCTAGAAGTGTGAGCAGAGATGGCTATGACATCAGCTCAAATAGCAGGAACTCGTCAGCCTCAATACCCCTGACTCCTCGGAGTGAGGGTGAGATCTTACAATCTTCCAATTTGAAAAGCTTCAGCTACAGTGAACTGAGAGCAGCCACCAGAAATTTTCGCCCGGACAGTGTCTTAGGAGAGGGTGGATTTGGTTCCGTTTTTAAAGGCTGGGTTGATGAGCATTTACTTGCTGCTACCAAGCCGGGAATAGGCATGGTTATTGCCGTGAAGAGGCTTAACCAAGATGGGTTCCAGGGTCACAAGGAATGGTTGGTTAGTATCATTTCTTGTTTGGATACTCATTCAATTTCCCCGTTTGATGCATATTTTCGTGTGAAGTCATTGTATTTTAACAAAATTCTAGGCAACTGCAAGCTTTTTTGGATACTCATTCACTTTGCATGTCTGATCCTGTTTGTGGGATTTCTGTGAAACTGTATGTTTGTTAACTGCCAGGTTTCCTACTTTGATGTTATTGGCATTACTGGCCTAATCATGTATGATGTAACTTAAATAGCACTTTTTGGATGGACTAGATTGTGATACAAAAATTCAACAAATGTCCAAAACTGACTGCTTTGTATTTAATTTTCCTATTGTTTTGTATTGTGACTCAGGCTGAAATAAACTATCTTGGGCAACTGCAGCATCCTAATCTTGTCAAGTTGATAGGCTACTGCTTAGAGGATGAGCATAGGCTTCTAGTTTATGAATTTATGCCTAAGGGCAGTGTGGAGAATCATCTGTTCAGGAGTCAGTACCTTCTAGTTTAGTTGAATATAAAAGTTTTTGTTCCTTTTTGTTTTCCTTCAAAGAAGCTAAAATTTATGGTTAACACCCTAAGTTGTAATACTAATATTGACTGAATTCATCGTTAATGTAGGAGGTTCTCATTTTCAGCCACTCTCTTGGACATTGCGATTGAAAATAGCCCTTGGGGCTGCAAGGGGTCTTGCTTTTCTCCATAGCACAGAAACTAAAGTCATATATCGTGACTTTAAGACTTCAAACATCCTGCTTGATACTGTATGTGCTTAATTGCATCCAGACCATGTCCTGTTATGGTTGAATGTGATGGATTTAGCACTCAATCACTAAGCTGCTTCATTCACTGCTGTTTTACAGAACTATAATCCCAAACTTTCTGATTTTGGGCTGGCAAGAGATGGGCCAACTGGTGATAAGAGCCATGTCTCTACTAGGGTCATGGGAACCCATGGATATGCAGCACCAGAGTATATGGCAACAGGTATATAATCTCTGGTGTTTGTCAAATTGGATTCCTAACTTATTTTTTGGGTTTCCATCTCATAAAATATGTTGTTTTGGTTGATGGACTATATTTTCACATAATCTTTTGTGTCATTTTCTTTGCCTTTGCATCGGAAGGGTTTTATTAAGCACCCTTGTATAGTGCCCTTAAGTGGCATCTACATTCTTCAAGGTTTTGCTTAATACCAATTACCATGGTTCCCTAGTACCCTTTTTGTGGGATACATTTGTGCAATTTAAATTTATGGAGTTTGTTTTCATCTCGTGATTTGTGAAGTTACTAGATTTGAGCTACATTTAGTTTTAACATTAATATGCAAACAAGGAAGCAATGCGTATTATATTTTTATTACTAAATATATTATTTTTTTCTAGGTCATCTCACTTCCAAGAGTGATGTATATAGTTTTGGAGTAGTCCTTCTGGAAATGATATCAGGAAGACACGCTATAGACAAGAACCGGCCATCTGGAGAACATAACCTAGTTGAATGGGCAAAACCTTACCTATCCAATAAACGTAGAGTTTTTCGTGTAATGGATACCCGTCTTGAAGGTCAGTATTCCCTTAGTCGAGCTCAAAAGGCAGCCACCCTTGCTTCTCAGTGTCTTGCTGTAGATCCTAAATACAGGCCAAATATGGATGAGGTGTTAAGAGCATTGGAGCAACTTCAGGAATCAAAGGACATGAGGAAAAGTGCTGATCAGAAAGAGCATCGAGCACGTGGCCCTGGCCTTGGTCATACCAATGGCCTCCCTGCATCTGGCAAAGGTGGTGCAGATGCTCCTAAAAAGACTGCTTATCCCAGGCCTTCTGCTTCTCCCCTTTATGCTTAAGTGAGGGAATTTTGTGATGCGGCAATTATTAAGCAAAATGCATGCAGTTCACAAGTTTAGTTGTGGCATAAACCATATTTATTTTAGCAATGTATAGTTCCTTTTTTCTTTGTTGTTGCATTTTGGCCTACATTAGAAATTCTTTTGTCGTTGTGGTCCTGTTAATTAGACATAGGGCGAGTCTCATCTGGATCCTTAAGGTGTTGTATTACTCTTGAACCCTGTATACAACTGCAATGCACTACCTTTTTTTTTCAAAAAAAATAATTTCTTTGATATATCAAAAGGTGGTTATCACGACTTTGAGCTAATACCTTAGCTTTCTATCTTAACCATTTGAACTTCAAGACTCTAACCTTCCATCTCAACCAGCCAACCCAATTGACTCTGCTTTATCATTATTGTTCCTGAAGGATGGTAGCATTGGTTGGCAAAATGGGTTACTTAGTTTTACAGTTCAAGCATTTTGTTTTAAAACCAAAATTTTGAATATTTTTTAATTAAAAATTTCTCGGTGGTTGGCATTTGTCACAACTAATACGCATCTGGAACTTCATATTTTCTAAAAAATAAAACCAGCGTAGTTTCTTTTGGCATGTAACTATAGATGGAAGGTTTAATGAGGTTGTTCTCTCTTTTTAGCCCCAATTATCGTGGAATGAGATCATGCTCTTAATATAGGCCGAAGCTAGATTTTCCAAATCTCTTGTATTAAATTGCTAAAACCTTCTAAACAGCGTAGAAATCTAAAGATTGTAAATGGGGAATACAAAGTACAATGACATATCACATATTTAACTATCACATTCTATTAGGAAGGGTAGAAACTAGGATTGTGGCTGATGCTAAATGGGCAGCGCAAGCCCAGCTTGAGTTTGAAAAAACCACAAAGCCGAGAGAATTAGCTTGAAGTAAAATCTAACCCTAATTTCCAGACTCAAAATTTAATTTGAAAGGTTTAAACTAAAACCCTGACGGGCAATAGGATGAATGTTTCACAAGTGCCAAATGCTAGTATATATAAAACAATCTTGGTTGATATGCTGGTATGTCTCGCATTCTTATATTATTTTTGGACCCTTACGATATACGTGAGATAAGAATTATGAGACATATACCTTCTACAAGTAGATGTAATATTTGTAGCTGTTATGTGGTTGTGATTTCTAAATTCTAACTTTCAAATCTATTATTGCCTAAAGGAACTGTTAGAGTTATAAAACCATTTATGTATCTTTACCTAATGCTTCAACTTTTAAAATTATTGATTTATGACATTATATCATAGCTTCTACGCTCAAAGGATTCTTGCTTGTGAGACAGCTTAAGTTATTGGGATAGTTAAGAGGAATGACATGCCTAACTTCAAAGATAAATGTTTGCATTTGAGATGGAACTCTCAAGATTCATGTACTCTTCAAGTTCACCAAGGTGCAGCTAAGAGAATTCTGAGATACATCATGGGTTGTAGAGTTGATTATGGTGTATGGCATTCAAAAAAAGATAGTGACATGCTTGTGGGTTATGCAGATAGTGACCGGGCATGAAGTGTGAAAGACTCCAAGATCACATCTAGTAATTCTTTTTTTTTTTTTTGCAAGTTGTGCTTTCTCTTGGAACTCGGAGAAAGCAAGGAGTGGTGTGGTGGCCAAGTCCTGAGCTGAGGCTGAGTATATTTCAACAGCAAGTATTGTTAACCAAACCATTTGGCTCAGGAAGGGCATCATCAATTGAATGATGCCATTGTGATATGGGTTGACAAGAAGTCAACCATAACCATTGCTAAGAATCCTGTCCAGCATGGCATAACAAACCAAACCATAAGCATGCCCTCATAACTTCACATACATATCAAAGAGGGATTCTCTGATGCTACAGTAATCAAGCAGATACGTTATTAGTTAAGCTTCTTATCATTTTTCAGTTTTTGCATTAGAAAACAGCCTACCTAGAATCAATACTCAAATGTAAAACCTCTGATCCAATTCTTATTCACAAAAGCACCTCAGCTAAGCCTGAATGGATCCTCCAGTCCATTAGAAAATGACTTCACTTCAGTTCTATAAGTGATCGAATGTGCGAAGCTCTTTATTGCTCCTTCTCCTGAAACGATGAAATAGAAAATAGATAAGAGCAAGAAATAATATTGGAGAAAACACCAAAATCTATAGATAGTCAATATCTTAGGCAGCAAATATAATTAATTTTATATCGAACTGTACATCCACATACCGCTTCCATTATGCATTATATGCAGTAATAATCTAAAAATGTTTGTCAAATCTTTATGCTAGAAATCATTTTTTTTTTTTTTTTGCATATTGATGCTTAAATGCATGCATAGGAAATTTTTCATTTTGAATGGGAGAACCCAAAAAAAAAAATTATTAGTGAGAAGAAACAGAAAAGAGAATGTTCAAGAGGAGTATAAAATGAAAATACCAAGTGTCCAAGATCATAGGGAGTTTGGGAGCTAACATATTAGGTTCTTTCTACTTCGTATAAAATAGAATCACTGTTTATTTTGGGAGCCAGCTTGATTCCTGATAAAAATTTTGAAGCTGCACTCCAATAAGGTCCTTTTTGCGTTATTGAACTCTTGAAAGTCTCGGGCATATTGGTGAGTTAAAGTTTTCACCCTTGGGAACTGAAGCAATCTCCGCAAGACTTGCAAAAGTTTGAGATATAGTCACTACAATTGTTCTAGTTATGGAAACAGTAGCTCAATTCAGCATCCATAACTTGTGCATTTCAACTATTCATTTCAGACATCACTTTAAAATTGGAAAACGTATGATATTATGCAAGCATAGAGTGAGTCATTTTATAAATTTGCGTTATATCTTAGGCTCTATTTCAATTCAAAATATTGATCAGCACTACCAGTTTCCTCTCCATAAAATTCAACCTTCCATCAACAATTATTACTCATCCAAAGTGCATATATAGTCACGTGCACGGGCAACTGTTAACCATAAGAAAACATAGACATCTCCCAGTGTAATAGACAAAGAATTAAGGTCTTGAGATTCTTCTCTCATTTATAACCATTAAAAATGTAAACATGCTGATCTCTCTTGTGATGAAGACTTCTCCAAATAGATTGTATGAAAGTGAATGGACTCATATTCCAAGTTGCTATGTTTCAGGACCCAGTAGTCATCAACTTTTGTTTCCTGAAGAATGAAAAGAGATGCCTCCTTTCTGTAATGCTTCCCTTTCAAGTGCTTCTGGAAAGACCATATTTCTTCATTTATGGCCTCTAATTCTTTCTCAACATGTTTGATTTTGGTCTCAAGTGCCCGCTTTTTCTTTCTCATCTCCATTAACTCATCACACAAAATCTGATAGAAACAATGAACATATCAGTGTGTGTGCAGTCATTAAAAGATTAATAAGTGATTAAGTGATACTTTTAAACCAAGAACCAATGTGCATTGTACCGTCACTTGGTTCCTGATACTTACTTTTAAGTGTGATGAGTTTTTCCTTGTCACTTCGAGTTGTTTGATTTCTTGAAGGAGTCTTTCACAATTGTTCTGCTTGTAGTGATAATTGTCGTAACTATATTTCCTCTGTATCTGGTATATAACTAAGAATGGTTCATGGAAACCCAAAATAGGAAAATGAATATGCCTGATTAGATTATAAAAGAACATGTCTATTTACTCTTAAAATAATTTTACCAAAAAAAAGCTGTAAATAAAAATTCTTAATTTACACTTTTCATAAGCTCTGATAGAGGTGGTGAACTTGAAGCATCATCTGTCTCCTGGCTCATATTTATATCTTTTAATAGCTACTTTTCCTCAGCCAAGTTTCTGCTCCCATGTAGCATCCTGAAATTCAACTTCTGAAGCCATGTATTGGGACATGACAATACCAGGAAAAAAAAATAAAATTGGTTGAAAAGAAAAACAACTTTTGAAGGATGTGCCAATGGACAACTAATTTGGGTTGGGTTCTTACATTGTTATCAAGCTCTTCTTCTGTTGAACTTGACTTAATAGCTCTCCCTCTTTGTGCTTTATTTGCAAGAGAGAAATTGCCTAGCGCCAGATACAAGTGAGTCAGTATGTCCTGTTTCCAAGCAGCACATTCATTGTGTCTATAAAGGTAATAGCTCTTCAGATCTTTCAACCTTGAAAGCTTTCTTTCCCTATCAAACGGTTAACAGGAATCCTCAATAAAATAAGATTCTTGACACCATTGTTACTATTAATATCTGAGCAACTCAAAATTTATAGTTTAACATGATATGTAACTGAGGAAATCTGGATCATTTTTCCCATTTGTTCGATACCTTAAGTTAAAGACAGGGAAGAAAATCATCAGGCATATCACTCTTGCCACATACCACTTTTTCTCTGATCTTTTCAGATATCTGAAAATTTAGTTGATTCTTTTCCTCAAACAATCTCACTGCCTCTTGAATTGTGCAATTGGCAATCAGCATCTTTTGGCAAAATTTTAACAAAACAAAATGGTAGCACTTGCTTGGGTACATAATCTGCATCAACAATGTTCTTTGATTTTTGGCCAAAATCTGATCCCTTATTGTGTTTCACATCTCTTAATGCCAGCTTCACTTTCAGGTGATGCTGTATTCTGCATCAAATGGGTTTCTTCTTTTCCCATACTGTTGACTCCACTGTGTAGCTGCAGTTTGATTTTGGTAAAAAGTTTACATAGCAAGTAAATGTAAAAGATCAAAGAAATTCTAGGATTCATTGTGAAATTAAAATTTATTCATTGCTATTTTATTGAAGATATTCATTTGAAGCTTCGAAAAGTAGATACTTACATCAAGCGACAAGAGTTGTTTGTTTCCAGGCACTTTTCAGACAAATGATTAGATCTTGAGCATGAAAGTAAAGTTGTTGTTTATTGTTAAATATAGGCCTTCCAATTGATTAAGTTGAAAGAGTCAACCCTCTTGCACCCCAGGCCAAGTAGGCCCATTAGGTTCTTCTAAAGTGAGGATTTACAGAGTTTGTTTGGGTAAATTTTTTTTAAAAAATATTTTTTTATATGTCTTATTTTAATAAATTTTTTTAAGAAAAAGTAATTTTGTATTTAGATATAATATTTAAAAAACATTTTTAAATAATAAAAAGACTTTTAAGTTTGTTTGAATAAAAAAGAATATAAGCATTTAATTTATATCAAAATTATTAAAAAAAAATTCAAATACAAGATATGATAAATTATTATATTTAAGATATGATTAAATGGACTAACATAATAAGGACGATGAGATTTTTAAGTATATCATGGAACAACGTCATAGAAAATAAGATATAGGGTAATAACAACATAACTAATTATGTATCCAAAGACTTAATAACATATTGCTATTGTTATTTTATTTTACTTTATCTAAGTGGTATAATCATTGAAATCAGAATTTAATTTAAAATATTAAGACACAATGACTTAAAAGTTGCGTTGTTTAAAATATAATTCATAAAATTATTTAAGAAGGTTTATGTAAATAAAGTTTATAAGAAAAAAAAAAGATGATATAAAATATAATTTTTAATAAAGGTAAAGGATATTTTTGTCATAAAATTATATTAAAAATCACTTCTCTTTCTACTTTTTTCATAAACTAGAGATCATTGGCTTTTAAAAAAAAGAAGTAAATTAATTTTTTTTCACTTTTACTTTTTTTAAAAGTTACATTCAAATATACTTGAAAATGTTTTGAAGAACTTTTTTTAAAAAAAAAGTATTTTTTTTTAAAAAAATGTGTATCCAAATAGACTCATAGTCATTGATGAAAAAATCAATAGTTAAGATTATGATAAAATACATGCACATATATAATAAATTATAAGGTTTTTAAAATTTATTTTCTTAATTTTCTCATTAATATTTATTATTTTTTACTTTACCTTCTAAAGTAAACTTTTTACTTTAAAATAGTCAAATTCCTTTCTCTAATACATTGTGAATAAAGAACGACAATAAAATATGTAGAGAAAACTTTCTCAATTTAGTTTTTCAAATTCCAATTTTAAAATTGATATAAATTGACAGAGTAATCCAAATTTTGAACATAAAATTTGTAATTTTGTTTTGGTAAACCAAATCATATACAATTACAAACAAGAAAATATTTTCTTTTTCTCTTGTATATTTTATTGGGTAAACTTTTTTTTTTCTTCTCTGTTGACAACTAAAAAATATTGGTATGACAACCAAAAAGCAAAAATTGGTGTGGTGGGCTTCTGTTTGGGCCAAGACTGGAGCAGTTGCAACAAGAACCCACTGCTTCTCCCAGGTCATCTTCCCCAAATTCAAAAATTAAAACCCTACAAATTCTCAGCTGCGCCAAAAGCAAAAACCCTTGGCCACAGCATTCGCCTCCACTGTAAAACCCGAACAACAGTACCATACCCACTACCACTTCCCAGTTTCCCATGACTGGGCTCGAAGTGTCTCGCTCAGAGAAGAAGAACAAGAAGAAGCACCGCAACAAAGAGGGTGGTGCTCTCGACCATGGCAATTCTGAACCAGCCCAGAAAGACTCCGACTTCATGATCAAACCCCAGAGCTTCAGTCCGGCGATTGACACCTCTCAGTGGCCGATACTCCTCAAGAACTATGACCGCCTCAACGTTCGAACCGGACACTACACTCCCATTCCCTCCGGTTACTCTCCACTCAAGCGTCCTCTTCCCGAGTACATCAAGTACGGTGTTCTCAATCTCGATAAACCCGCCAACCCGTCTTCCCACGAGGTCGTGGCGTGGATCAAACGGATCCTTCGGGTCGAGAAAACGGGTCACAGTGGCACCTTGGATCCCAAGGTCACGGGGAACCTCATAGTTTTGCATTGATAGAGCCACCCGGCTTGTGAAATCGCAACAGGGTGCTGGGGAAAGAGTATGTCTGTGTTGCCCGGTTGCACTCTGCGGTTCCAGATGTTGCAAAGGTGGCACGGGCGCTTGAAACGCTTACTGGAGCTGTGTTTCAGAGGCCCCCATTGATTTCTGCTGTGAAGAGGCAGCTCAGGATTAGAACAATATATGAAAGTAAGCTTCTTGAGTATGACCCAGATAGGCATTTGGTTGTTTTTTGGATTTCCTGTGAGGCAGGTACCTATGTGAGAACTCTCTGTGTTCATTTGGGTTTGGTCCTTGGCGTGGGAGGGCATATGCAGGAGCTTAGAAGGGTGCGTTCGGGTATTTCGGGTGAGAAGGATAACATGGTCACTATGCATGATGTCATAGATGCTCAATGGGTTTATGATAATTATAGGGATGAGAGTTATTTGAGGAGGGTTATTATGCCACTTGAAGTACTTTTGACGAGTTATAAGAGATTGGTTGTGAAAGATTCCGCTGCTAATGCAATTTGTTATGGAGCGAAGCTAATGATTCCTGGGTTGTTGAGGTTTGAGAATGATATTGAGGTAGGGGAGGAAGTTTGTGCTTATGTCTACTAAGGGTGAAGCGATTGCGTTGGGAATTGCGGAGATGACTACTGCTGTAATGGCAACCTGTGATCATGGTGTGGTGGCGAAGATTAAAAGGGTGGTGATGGATCGAGATACCTATCCAAGGAAATGGGGTTTGGGACCAAGGGCATCCATGAAGAAGAAAACTGATTGCTGAAGGGCAAACTAGATAAACATGGTAAACCAAATGAGAATACTCCTCCGGAGTGGCTGAGAAATCTGGTTTTTGCCAACTGGTGGGGATAGTATAATTGCAGGGATTGCTGCTTCAAATGAACCAGATGCAAATAAGGAGAATGCTGTAGTGAAGAAGGAAAAGATTACGAGTGAGGAAGATGGGGAGGGCGTAAAAGAAAAACTGTTGATAGCAGTGGTAGCCCTGTTTCTGTTCCCACTAAGAAGTTGAAAGTTGAAGAGGTGGAAAGGGAAGAAACAGTGAAGGTCAAGAAGGTAAAAGAAGAGCTTGTGGATGTTGAAGTTGAGAAGAAAGAAAAGAAGAAAAAGAAGAAGGATAAAGAGAATGATGAAGTGGTGTGTTCAGATGAGGAGAAGACTGAAAAAGAGAAGAAAAAGAAGCACAAAGAAAAGGTCAAAGCTGCATCACCAGAGAAGGACAAGTCTGAGAAGAAGAAGAAGAAGAAGAAGGACAAACATGCTGAAGATAATGCCAATGTATCAACGGAGATCCTTAATGGAAAGGATGATGGTGATGCTGATCAAAGTGAGAAGAAGAAGCATAAAAAGAAGAAAAATAAGGATGCAGAGGAAGAATAGATGAAAGTATGGTTGATTAAATTCTTCTTATATTTGCTATCTTTAAAATTTCAATTCATTTGCATTGACTATGCTTTTATTTTTCAACATTTTGATATTTTTTTCTGATCTTTTTCCCTTTTTTTTTTTTCAACTACTTCTGAAAATCTGCGGTATGCTTAATGTGTAACCCTGGGCTGCCTCCGGTTCCTCAGTTTGGATGAGCGTCCAGAGAATTTTTGGTTATATTGGCTAAGGACTTCGGTTATATTGGGTAGTGAATATATGTAGGGCCTTGAAATTGAGGAAGCTCTAACAATTGCATCGTTGACGTTTCAGGGCCTTAAATTTGCCTCCACAGGTCCCTAGTTTTTCATTGCAATTTATTTCACTTTTTTATTGCCTTCCCTTTCATTCCTTACAAGAGAACCTTTTGACGTCTATGGAATATTTCAATCATTTTATGCAACCTAGATCTTGTAAAAACAGTTGTGAAGCCAGAAAATCTATGTTGATGATTTCGTTATGATTGTTTTGGGTTCCTTACCATTTTTTTGAATTGGCACTCACATTATGGCTTTGTTTATTAATAAACATAGATGATGACACTCAGGGCAGTAAAGTTGCAGTTGCTAGCTTAAATGTACAAGTTGTTTTATGTTCGAAGTAATGAATTTTGGTTGAATGTGATTTTCCGTGCATCTGTAGGTATAGAATGCTGTAGATACCATGGTATGCTGAAACCTTAAATTATTTAATCTGAACTGAAACATAAATTGGTTCTATTGCTCTAGTTTATATAGGGGACAGGATGCAACTTTAAGATCAGGATGCCTTTGCTTATGAAGCTTTGGCTGAGAACAGAATGGAAAGTTTCCTGGGGGCCTTATTTCCTTGTTTGCTCTCCGTTGGGCTTGTGTAGTTTGCTTATGGCAAATTTTTTGACATTAATAAAAAGCAATACTAGAGTGTTGGAACTCATACTTACTTAAAGACAGTTCACAGTTTGTTCTATTGAATGTGATGCTTGCTTCTGCATTTCATGTTTGCTGCTATAAATGTGTGTTGTTTGGCCATTCAAGTCACCTCAGCATGAAATATCAAGAGTGGTTGTTCTGCTGTTGGTAGTAGTACTTTCTTTTGATAGTATCTCGAAAGTATTTACTCTTACCAAGAAAATTTTCTTGTTCTTTAATTTGTGGCTGGGTAGAAATTGTTCTGGTTTTCTTTCCTCTCATGCTGAAAAGTAATGTCAAAAATTTCTTCCCTTTCCTAAATTTAATATATAGAATTCAGCTGCTTGCAAGCTTCTGCAAATTACACTCCAAAGAACACCTGCAGGATATGGTTATTGCTTGTTTATTGTGCATATAAATGTAGTTTACTTTGAGTTTTGACCTAGAAGTTTCCATGCTTTTATCTTAGTTTCCTGTATCTCCTTTTAATTTGATTTTGTTAGTAAGGATTTAAAGATGGGGTTATTAGAACTTTTAATTGTTTATTCACATAAACTAACACCGGTATACGTCTTGTTTCATCTACTTGCAATATTATTGGAAATTTTCTTCAATCTTTTTCATATTTACGAAGAACAGAAAATATGTTGAAAATGTATTCATGCAATACATATTCCAGTTTTATATTGCCTCGGTAAGAAAATTTTCTAATAATAATCCTTTGAATTTTCTTGAGAAAATTGAGATTAGCAATTTCGGAAGTAGGAATTTTAAGATAACTTAGTCTGAGGGTTTGTTTGATTAGAGTAGTAATTTCAGCATTGAATTTTGCAATGAAAATTTAGTGCTGAACGCTTTAAGCACTGAATTTATGAAGTTTTTCGCGTTAAACAGTGAATGAGGTACAACAATTTGAATTTCAGCTCACCTAAACTCTGAAGTAGATTTGTTGTAGTAACGATAACCTTGTTTTGTAGAGCTCTCTTGAGCCCTGTAGATGCTAGCATAAACCCTATAATGCTTGTTTTAGCTTGATTTCAATATATTCACTTTTATGTACGTTTGTAACACACTAGGGTTAGGTCTGTGCTGGCTGTTGTATTTCATGATGGTTTACAAGCAAAGACAAATCCATCATTGATGGATGAAGGGACAAAACAATAGATCGAAGACTATGAAGTGTATCAAATACGATGAATTGACTTTTAAAATCAATCTCTCATGTGAGACTAAGAAACAAAGTTCTAGGTGCAAAACTCTGCTTTCTTAAGCTTTTAAAAAAAAAAAAATTGGAGAAAATAAATGCCCCTATTTGCCACCTCCCATACTGCCCGTTGGTTTACAGTGGATTTCATTGTAACTTCAACAAATTACCACCCCATCATACGTTGACTATGCTGCCTCTACAATGAATGCAAGTTAAGCAACACTCAAGCATACAAATAACCATCAAGATATTATTTACTTTTAATCAACTGTTATATTTGACCAAAAAAAAAATCAACTGTTATAATGTCAAATTGCATTTGACACATGGCATAAAAAGGACATGATAGAATAAGCAAATACTAATGCCAAAAAGAAAAAGAATAAGCAAATAGTATCAGACTGTAATAGACGTATGATACATTCACTTGATAATATAATCAAATATGGTTGAACTTTTTTTTTTTTTAATCGTAGTATAACTGTCTAACACTATCTTCTCTTTCACCTGATAAGATTCTTATTCCAACTCTATCCTCTACCCCTTAACTCCCATCTCCCCTACTTTGAAGCTTTTTGACTGCCCTGGCCACTGCCCAAATATGGACCAAATTGGCACCCGCTACCATCGCTAAGGCCACTCGCAGATTTGGACCAATTCGACAACGACGAAGATCAAGGACTTTTTTAGCTTCAGACATGACAACCACAATTTCGTCAACTGTTAGGCATCTCCCAGCTATGTGCTCGCTTAGTCTTTCTTTGGTCATTAGTTTGCCACATTCAATGATTTTGTTTTGCAATTAAATTTATTTTCTTATGGAAGAGCTTTTGTTATGGGAAATAATTAAGCAAAAAGTATATATTTCATTCTTTTAGTTTTATTTTAGGTTTTATTTTTGTCTCCCAACTTTATTTTGTTTCATTTTTATTTTAATTTTTTTTAAAACTCATCAAATTTGTTCGTGTTTGGTTTAGTTTTTGAAACTTAAAATTATAGTTTTGGTAGAAGTTATAAGAAACAAACTTTTGTCTAAAACTATGGTTTTGTTTAATACTGTTAAAAATGTTAATGAAATTTACTGATATGACATTTAATGTAAACACAAGTATACAATTAGCATGTCCATAATATTTGAGACGAAAATAAAATTTAAAGTAAAATTAATGGATCAAAAATTAATTTTTTTTTTATAATTAGTTTTATGCATCACTTTCTTTTTAAAATTCTTTATTTTGTGCATTAAATGAAATATACTTTTCATATAGATTGATTGCTACAAATCATATTAAATTATAGAAATGTTTCTACAAAATTAGCTTAAATAATACGAAAATGCCATTTAGCCCGAATGGAGTGGACACCGAATATAGCCCGACTGACATTGCATCATTTCACTGGTTGTGTATCTTGTGCACAGAAAAAGAGAGAGCCCCTTTATGTGCAGCACCGCCTTACATACAGCAATGCATAGTGTGAATAGGAAGAGTCGGGTAAATTCAGATTATGAAAGCCGGGCTATATAGCACGTCTCTAAATAATAATTTATCATCTCTCTTCATTAAAATAGTAGAAGTATTAATGTTAAACCTTATCTTGGTCAACCCTTGAATTATGGAGAGAAAAACCTTACTTTATTCTCAAGTCAACTTAAGTATCAATATCAAATCATAACTATTTAACTAAGTGAATTAGTGGTTAAAGGGGTGTGTTACCTACTTTAACTATTTGGCTAGGGTATTTAATCCCCAAATGCATTAACTCAATGTAGGGGCCTGTCATAAAAATTGTTCGAAGAAGGACTTGGTCTTGATTGGTGCAAAAGTTAATTCAAGGATACCCATAATGTACAATAAAAAATCTTAATTGTTTATTATAGATTGATTTAATGTGATTTTCAATAATCAGTCTATATGAAAAACATAATTCCTTTCAATGCAAAACTGTAAAAGTTCAAAAAGAAAATGATACATAAAATTTATGAAAGAAAAAATTTTATTTTTTATCTATTAACTTTACTGTAAGTTTGTTTTCATCTTATAACTATATTGTTTTATTTTTGTTCCAAATTTTAAAATAAAATTATTAAATTCATTCCAACCGCTAATTTCAAAAGGAAAAAAAAAATCCTTGCTAGATATATTAATTATGCACTTCTGTCCACAATGAATGTCATATTAACAAGTTTCTTTAACATTTCTAACCATGTTAATAATTGAAACAAATTTGATAGGTTTTAAAAAATTTGGGATAAAAATGAAATAAATTATAACTGTAAGACAAAAATAAAACTTAGAATAGAGTTAAGGGACAGAAAATACATTTTTACCAAATAATTATGTATACGATTAGTTCATTTATACACTAATGACCAAATGCTTGATAGTATAAGAGCTTATTTAACTCTTTTATACTACTAGGTTTTATTTACTACTTTATACAAATTAGGTTTTATATTATCATGTATACCAAGGGAAGTCTTAATATAAAACTTTTTATATTATTATTCAATTATAATATATAAAATATATAAAATATTTTATATTATAAATGAATTAAAATTAAATCTTAGACAAGATACTGTTTAATATCCCAATTCCACTATATCTGACACATCAACCGTCTCGAGAAATGAAATTGGGTTCATGTTTAGATAAACTAAGAAATTTGGTGCATGTTTAGATAAGCTAATAAAAAATTCGGATCCATTTTGGTTAATTGTATAGTGCTTTTTGAGGGCAGTCAGCAACTAGTAATATAGATGCAATTTTTTTTTTGGTAAAATATAAATACAGTTATAGAACCATGAGTTTTAACATCATGATTACGGTCCACTGTGGCGAACAAAGACCAACAGTGGGAGATACTTTTATAACAAAGTAATTGCCTTTCTCTTCTTCTCCTATTCTTCTAGTTATGCAAAAGAAATGTCACGAGGTCCTTCTCTCATTTGATAAGTACAAAGTGGTACTCGAACAAACCTCTTTTGTTACCTTAATGAAGACTTAGCCGAATAGATCGTATGAATGTGAAGAAAAGATTTTAGTGTAAGTTTGAATTAGCTTAATTTATTATCAAAATAGTTTATAATTAAAATTTTCTTAAAAGAAATTTAAATTTTTTTTAAAAAATTATACCGAAATATGTACTTAGTAAATTATAGAAGGATGAATTTGTTAATGTTAATATCATTTGGTCCCAAAACAAAAGCTATTGGAAGAATTCCCAAATTAGAATTCTACTGAGCTCTCCTTCCCTTGGGCCTTAGAGCAATGGAACAACAAGCCTACTTATTCTCTCTGCTCAAGCCCACAGTACACTCCGTGGGTCATCTTCCCCAATTTCAAAAGCCCGACAAATTCTCATCTGCGCATAAAGCTAAAACCCTTGGGCACAGCGTTCGCCACCGCTGTAAAACCCTAACAACACCATACCTACTAGCACTTCCCAGCTTCCCATGACTGAGCTCGAAGTTTCTCGCTCAGAGAAGAAGAATAAGCACAAGCACCGCAACAAAGACGGTGGTGCTCTTGGCCATGGCGATTCTGAACCAGCCCAGAAAGACTCCGACTTCACGATCAAACCCCAGAGCTTCAGTCCGGCGATTGACACCTCTCAGTGGCCGATACTCCTCAAGAACTATGACCGCCTCAACGTTCGAACCGGACACTACACTCCCATTCCCTCCGGTTACTCTCCCCTCAAGCGTCCTCTTCCCGAGTACATCAAGTACGGTGTTCTCAATCTCGATAAACCCGCCAACCCGTCTTCCCATGAGGTCGTGGCGTGGATCAAACGGATCCTTCGGGTCGAGAAAACGGGTCACAGTGGCACCTTGGATCCCAAGGTCACGGGGAACCTCATAGTTTGCATTGATAGAGCCACCCGGCTGGTGAAATCGCAACAGGGTGCTGGGAAAGAGTATGTCTGTGTTGCCCGGTTGCACTCTGCGGTTCCAGATGTTGCGAAGGTGGCACGGGCACTTGAAACTCTTACTGGAGCTGTGTTTCAGAGGCCCCCATTGATTTCTGCTGTGAAGAGGCAGCTCAGGATTAGAACAATATATGAAAGTAAGCTTTCTTGAGTATGACCCAGATAGGCATTTGGTTGTTTTTTGGATTTCCTGTGAGGCAGGTACGTATGTGAGAACTCTCTGTGTTCATTTGGGTTTGATCCTTGGCGTGGGAGGGCATATGCAGGAGCTTAGAAGGGTGCGTTCGGGTATTTCGGGTGAGAAGGATAACATGGTCACTATGCATGATGTCATAGATGCTCAATGGGTCTTATGATAATTATAGGGATGAGAGTTATTTGAGGAGGGTTATTATGCCACTTGAAGTACTTTTGACGAGTTATAAGAGATTGGTTCTGAAAGATTCCGCTGTTAATGCAATTTGTTATGGAGCGAAGCTAATGATTCCTGGGTTGTTGAGGTTTGAGAATGATATTGAGGTAGGGGAGGAAGTTGTGCTTATGTCTACTAAGGGTGAAGCGATTGCGTTGGGAATTGCGGAGATGACTACTGCTGTAATGGCAACCTGTGATCATGGTGTGGTGGCGAAGATTAAAAGGGTGGTGATGGATCGAGATACCTATCCAAGGAAATGGGGTTTGGGACCAAGGGCATCCATGAAGAAGAAACTGATTGCTGAAGGGCAACTAGATAAACATGGTAAACCAAATGAGAATACTCCTCCGGAGTGGCTGAGAAATCTGGTTTTGCCAACTGGTGGGGATAGTATAATTGCAGGGATTGCTGCTTCAAATGAACCAGATGCAAATAAGGAGAATGCTGTAGTGAAGAAGGAAAAGATTACGAGTGAGGAAGATGGGGAGGGGCGTAAAAGAAAAACTGTTGATAGCAGTGGTAGCCCTGTTTCTGTTCCCACTAAGAAGTTGAAAGTTGAAGAGGTGGAAAGGGAAGAAACAGTGAAGATCAAGAAGCTAAAGGAAGAGCTTGTGGATGTCGAAGTTGTGAAGAAAGAAAAGAAGAAAAAGAAAAAGAAGGATAAAGAGAATGATGAAGTGGCATCTTCAGATGAGGAGAAGACTAAAAAAGAGAAGAAAAAGAAACACAAAGAAAAGGTTGAAGCCGCATCTCCAGGGAAGGACAAGTCTGAGAAGAAGAAAAAGAAGGACAAACATGCTGAAGATAATGCTAGCGAGTTACCAACGGAGATCATTATTGGAAAGGATGATGGCGATGCTGATCAAAGTGAGAAGAAGAAGAAACATAAAAAGAAGAAAAATAAAGATGCAGAGGAAGAATAGATGAAAGATTACTTGGAAGTTTGGTTGATTAAAATCTTCCCGTATTGGCTGTCTTTTAAATTTCACTTTATTTGCTGTGAGTTTGCTATTATTTTTCAAGATTTTGATGTTTTTCTTATTTTTTCCCCGTTTTTCGACTACTTCCGAAAATTTGCGGAATGCTTATTGTGTAATCTTGGATTGCCTATGGTTTCTCAGTTTGGATGAGCATCCAGAGGTTTTGGTTATATTGGCTCGTGAATATCTAGGGCAATGAAATCGGGGAAGCTCGAACAATTGCTTCATTGACGTTTCAGGGCCTTGAATTTGCCTCCACAGGTGCCTAGCATTTCCATATTCATTTATTTTACTTTTTTTGCCATCTCTTTCTTTCCTGACTAGAAAACCTCGACAACTGTGGATTGTTTCAATCATTTTGTGCAGCCAAGATGTTGTAAAAACAGTTGTGACAGAAAATCTAAGCTGATGATTTATTTATGATTGTCGTTATTTGAATTCTTTACCATTTTTTGAATTGGCACTTGCATTTAACTTTGTTTATTCATTAATAAACATAGATGATGTCACTCATGCCAGTAAATTTGCCGTTGGTAGCGTAAAAGTATGAGTTGTTTTATGTTGGAAGTACAGAATTTTGGTTGTATCATACATCAGTAGGTATTGATGCTGTAGATTCCATGGTATGCTTAAACCTTAAATTATTTAATATGAACTGACACATAAATTAGTCATATGAGTTTAATTTTGATTCATTGTGACTGTCACTGTAAAGCCTGTTATATTATCATTCAATTATGCTCTTAGTTCACACAAAAAAAAGAGTTGAATTTTTCAGATAATTCTTCTTATAGTCAAACACTTTTAAGATGTACTAACATAATAGTACAAAATACTTGGACAATGATAATACATCAAAATTAAATCTGCAAGTAAAAATTGGTTGTGTCTAATTGCTATCTGATGTCGTGAACAAACAATAATAGAAAACGTTTTATACCAAAGTAATTGCCTTTCTCATCTGCCTCCATTCTTCTAGTTATGCAAATAAGGTCTTGAGGTTCTTCTCTCACTTGATAACTACAAAGTGGTACTCGGATCAGACCTCTCTTGTCACCTTAATGAAGACTTAGCCGAATATAGATCATATGAATGTGCATAGACTCATTCCAAGTTGGCACAGTTTAGGCCTCAATATTCCTCTTCACTGTCATTCGTTTCCTTAAGAATGAAAAGAGGTGCCGCCTTTCTACGGTGCTTCTCTTTCAAGTGTGTCTGAAAAGACCATATTTCTTCGTTTATGGTCTCTAGTTCTTTCCCAGCATTTTTGGTTTTGGTATTCAAGTGCCCGCTTTTTCTTCCTCATCTCCATTAACTCATCACACATAAGCTAGTAGAAGCAAACAAGATATAAATGAGATTGTTAGTCATTAGAAGAGAAGTGAAATACTTAATCCAAAACCAAGAATTAATGTTCAATACTCTTATCACATTCTACCTTGACTTGCTTTCTCATACGTTCTCATAACCTGTCTGTGTTTTTCCTCGTCACTTTGAATGTTGTTTCTTCAAGGAGTCTATCACATTTCTTCTGCTTGTTATGATAATAATGGTAACCATATTTCCACTGTATCTGAAATAACTATAAATAGAGTTAGCGAAAACCCAATTAAGGGTGAAGAAAAGGTCTTAGTGGAGTATAAAAGGATGAGTTATTAATGTCTAGTCCAAAAGCCGAAGCTATAAGAAGAATTCTCAAATTACAATTTTACTAGTCTCTGCCAGAGTTGAAGTTGAAGGAGCATCTCTTTGCTGGATCACTTTTATCTCTCTCTTAAGAGTTACTTGTAAACTTCTGAAGCCACAAGCTAGGAAAAAAAGTATGAAAAAAAAAACTAGTTAAATATGACCTATGTATAAAAAAAAAAAAAACCTAGAGAATAAACTATCAATTTAGTTTCTGTTCTGACATGCTTATCAAGCTGCTCTTCTGTTGAGGAAAGACATATCAGCTCTCCCTCTCTGATTTATATGCAAAAGACAACTCAATTAAACTAGGAAACTCTTCCAATTAGCCAATTATAATCATCAACAACTCTAATCTGGGATTTTGACTTGAGTTTAAATTCAACTCTGCAACATCAATTATTTCAAATTAAGCCTATAAATAAGGAAATTCAATGAATCAGATAATAAAATATATAATTGGTAGCAATTATAATTACACAATCATCTTTTCAAATTAAAAAAACCCATGCCTAAAATCATTCATTAATTTATTTTAAATTAATTATACAAAATATTCACATGTTCAAATACTCATCATCAAAACCTTAAACTTGACATTTTTCCATTTTTTAATAATGACACACTTAAGAGCAAACAAAAAATTTGAGCATGATAAATTTCACAACAAAGCTAAAATTTAACAAATATTTATTTTATTATATATTCAACAAGAATCTAGGGCTTTAGAAAAGGCTCTTCCTTAATCCATGAGCTCTCCTGTAATGTATGTTCTTGCTTTTGATGAGCTCCCCTAATGCTCCGATTTTTTCAACAGTTATTAAACTTACCTTTTCTTCCTTTTAGCATAAAAAAGGTCAACTGTAGAATATAATAGTCAAAAATAATATAAAATATAAAGAGAAATTAAGTGACATGATCAAGATAATATACCAAAAAAAATGGATGATCGTATCAATTTTTAGATTTTTCCAAAAAAAAAACCTAGTCAAGATATTAGAAGGATCCAAAAACATATTTAAGAAAACACGTTGGGAAAAAAAACCTTTTAAAAGAAATTTTGAGTGTAACTCGTGTGCTTGCAAGTGTTGTTGGTTCTCTATTATTCCAAGCAAAATTAAAATCTTCCAACTCTTGGACTCCAATAATTTCAACCATTCATCATCAAAACTAAGGCCAAGGGTTGTCAATTAATTTTTCATGCCATATATTGCGGATTCTTGAATGCATCAATTCTTTATCTAACAAAGAACTCCAAAATAACCATATTCTTCATAATCAGATTTCTTTGAAACATAATATTAGCACCAGATAGATAAAAAAAAAACACATGCTCAAAATAGTTACCAATATACGTATCATTTAAAAGTAGTTTCATCACATGCCTATGTATCTGTTTTTAAGAAAAAAATATTTTTTTAAAAAATTCTTTTAATAAAATTTTAATTATAAATTATTTTAAATATAAAATCAATTAATCTAAATATAAATTTAAAAATAAAAAATGACTTTAATATCAGAAAGTCACTCTCGCACATGCCTCAAAGTGGTACTCTTGTGGTATTCAAAATGCTTCTTCCCTCACTTTATTTGTTTATGACTGCAAAGTGGTGTACTCTTGTACAGCTTTTGCAGACCTCTCATCACTTTAATGATGGCTTCTTCGAATGGATTGTGTGAAAGTGCACCCACACTCATTCCTAGCAGTTGAGGACCTAATATCCCATTACATCATTTTTCGTCTCCTCAATATTTTTTTCATTCATTATTTCTTTCTCCATAAGACTGCCTAGAATAAAATTAAAAAAATTTATTATTGTGTGTTGTATCTTCTAAATTGTCCAATACTCTTTTTCCATTTTTTTTAGTAATTTTTTCAATAAAAACAATTTAAGCTCAGACGTAAGATGATTATACCAAAGGAATTCATATAAACAATTAGAGAAGTATAAACATTTTAATTTTTATTTGATATCATTATTAAATTGTTAGATGTTATTGACACTATCAAAAAATAAATTTCAAAATAAAAAATTGCACATAATTAAATGTAATCGAAAACTCGTAAAAGCATATACACAACACAAGCGACATAGTTTTCTCTTCTGAGTAACTCCTCGAAGAAATGAGAAAAACGATTAGATCTTGTGTTTGTAATAATTCCATGAAAGCAATGTCGTTGTTGAATTTTGTTTACATAAGATTTTTGACCTTTGCACTCTTGCACCCGATGCCAAGTAAGTCAACTTTCTCGTGTATATTGTGAATGAAGAACGGCAAATTTTTCCGTTTATTTTTTTTTTCTTTCTCCAGAGGACAGCTTATAACAAAATTAGAAAGATTTGTTATTGTCTATTGTACCTTCCGAAAACTCCAATACCCTTTCCATATTTAAAGTAATATTTTCAATAAAAACTATTTATGATAACACGTAAGATGATTGTGCCAAAAAAATTCATATAAATAATAAGAAAAGTATAAATATTTTTAATTTTATCTGATATCATCATTCTTAAACATATAGATGTTATTGTCACTGGAAAAAAAATGTTTTCAAAAATAAAAAATTATGCAGAATTAAACGTAATCGAATCTTAATGCTCTATCATTAAAATTCCTCTCATTATACTATTTCCAAAACAATTGACCTTGGCGGTGCCTTACCAAAATCTTTTCACTATTTAATCGTTGGTTTTCCTTTAAGGTGTAAAATTGAGCAAAATTCGATGTCATTCTAAAAGAGTGTACACAAAGAATTGAAACAGAAATTTTGGTAGAACACATAATCCTTATATTAGATATATACAATCATTTACAAAAAGGATACAGAATTAATAATTTAATTACAGGAAAAGTTTGTGAAATATCACAAACAATATAATAGATTCACTGCACTCCTGACCCTATTTGCATCTTAATCAACTTCAAGGAGTAGCCTTGAGATCATGGCCACCAGTGGCAGCATCATCAGTAATAAACTTGGTCCAGAACCAGTGTGACTTCCACACTCTGGTCATTTCTTCAATTGGAACGTTCTTGGTCTCAGGAAGGAGCAAGGCAATGAAGATGGTCATGATGATCACAAAACCAGCGAAGAAGAAGAAGAGGCCGAATTTAAAGTGGCAGAGCATGGTGAGAAAGACTTGAGCAATAAAAAAGGTGAACAACATGTTCGTGGCGACATTGGTTGCTTGCCCTGCAGATCGGACCTCAAGAGGGCAAATTTCACTGGGCACCAACCAACCCAACGGGCCCCAAGACCAAGCGAAAGCTGCAACATATGCACAGATGAAGAACAAGAGGAGGTTGGCTTCACTTTTGCTAAGCGAGCCTTCGCCGCTCACTCCGAACTTCATAGCAATCATGCCTCCAACGGCAATCTACAGGCAATGATTATAGCTTTTAAATTAGTCATGTGAAGAAAAAAGAAATAGAAAGATATGCGATCATTGTGAAAATCTAATGCACTTAAGTTGTCATTCTTCTCACCTGGCAAATAAACATTTGGGCGCCACCTTCGAGGAACAAAATCCTTCTTCCAAACTTGTCCACAGTGAAGATGGAAACAAATGTGGCAACCACGTTGACACCTCCGGAGATAACTGCAGACATGAGGGAAGCATCGTCACCAAATCCCAAAGTCTTAAAAAGGACGGGTGCGTAGAACATGATGACGTTGATGCCAGTGAGTTGCTGGAAAAATGGAATGAAAGAGCAGAAAGTGAGTTGAGGCCTGTATCTTGGCTGTGCAATGTTCTTCCACGGGTGGTCCACCTTTCTGGCCGCCTCACTAGCGTCAACGAGATCTTGGTACTCTTCATCAACGTTATCAGTGCCACGAATTTTCTGCAACATTGCCTTAGCCTTTTCGTGCTGGCCTCTTTCAATCATGGAGTTGGGTGTGTCACCTAGAAAAAGAGATCCTAGACACAACATGATCGCAGGAACAGCTCCAACGCCCAAAGAAATTCTCCATCCGTTTTCAAGGTTGGCAGTCCAGTAGTTGATCATGTTTGCACCCACGATGCCGATTGTGATCATCATTTGAAAGCCAATGCTGAGTGCTCCTCTCATCTTTGCTGGAGCCATTTCTGACAAATATACTGGAACAGACTGTTGGGGGTAATAGAAAACAATTGAAGCCAATTAGTCTTGGAGACTTGTTTGCATTAAAACAATGAAGTTTGAAACCAATGAAACGATGCTAGTTCTCACCTGATTACAATATCCCACACCAAAACCGAGTAACAGACGACCGATGATAAGCATTTCGATGTTGACAGCGAAACCATTCAACAATGCACCAACAAGGAAAAACAAACCACCTATAAACATCGAGGGCTTGCGGCCAAACATTCTTGTTGTTGTGGAAGCAAAGAAAGAAGCAATCAACGCCGCGAGGTATAGGGAAGAGGTGAACAATGTGAGGAGCTGGTTGTCAAATTTGCAATACTCGCTCTCATCGCCTGATTCATCTTTCATTTGTCTATACACAGCTGGAAAGAACTCGATCAAGAATGGTTCCATAGAAGTCACACCTCCAGTAATACCAAGATCATAACCAAAGAGGAGACCACCCATGGCAGCCACAAAACATGTGACCAACACGAATGCCGTGACCTTGCCCTCGTAGTGCCTTCCATCTCCTGAAGCAACAAAAGCACCACTTGCCATCTTCCAAACAATTAGATCTTAATTGTATCTCTTTGTTCCCCTTTTCTCACCCTCGGATCTATCTCTTTAATTTGTTCGCCTATGCGCTCCCCTTTGTTTTCTTTTACATGTTTAGACCTTGAACAGTTATTTCCATTATATAGGGTCTACGGTTGCTGGGGATGAGATCGTAGAACTAAAAACAACAAAAAAACAAATATCCCCGGCAATAATATTTTATCTTTTAAATAATTTGTATGATCTGTCTTGCATGTAATATCCTATGTTTAGAGTCTTGCTTCTTCGGATAAGGTGTCAATGCACTGTCGTAAGAACTTGAGATAAGAAATAGATGTTAAAATGACTATTACATCTGCTTATTGACATTATTAACTCTTTTGAATATTATCTAACGTTGTTCACTCTATTTATAGTATGAGGCAAAGACAATCGAAAATTTAGCCAAAAAAATCCAACGACCAAGTTGGCCACTTCCTTTAAGCTGGGTTACCTAATTGTAACGAACGATTTATCTGTCAATGTTGAGTTGATAAATGCTTCACAAAATTTACTATTGTCTCAATGATTTCTTAATCAATATCAAATAGTATGCTTATGAATTATTTATGCAAAAGATTTAATTAAAATGAACAATTAAACAAAAAGTGACATTTTTATGAATTACAGTATTTGATTTTATATTTATGAAAATTGAAGAATTTTTCAATTCTAGATAATTTTTTTTATTATTTTGAATATATAATCTTAATTTATTGAAAGTAAAATGATGAAATTTAAGCCACTTGTGGAGGACTATTACGGTTGTGATTATTAGTTTAAAGTTGCGACTACTACTTTGGTAATTGAAGAGTAGCCAGAGACCAACTAGGGTGCTTCCCAACGTACCAATGCCTTGTTATCCTTAACGCATGTTCGGGTGGACGTTTGCACCACCCAAACATTGTGATACTCACCTAAAAAACCATTATGATATGAAGTAATTATTTCTTATTTTGGCATTGAAAATATTTTTTTCGAGCATAAATTCCTTCGCTCAAACTCATTTCTAAAAGAAAAATCAGGTCTGTAAAATCAAGTTTACAAAATCTAATCCTAACACACCCTTAAATCCAACCTTTGAAAAAATTAGTCTTATTTCCCTTTCTCAACTATTATAGCACATGCATGTCTAGTATTTATATACAGTGAAGTGGTTTTTGAATATCTTCTTGAATAGCACCATAAAATGTAATAATTTCACTGCAAAGGGTACACAGCAGCTGCAAAAAGACCACATCCAATAGTTTTGTGAATTTAAATTTGATCCATTATTAATGTAATAGTTTTTGTTATTAGTTTTGAAACAAAAAGTGACACATCTTTCTTCTTTCTAATTAATTTAATAAAGACTTTTAACGTTAGAGAATTCTCGATTACCTCTATAAGCTTTTTTTTTTTGAATTGGAAAGGAACTATTTTTAAAAACAAAAATTATATATATATGTTTTTCTTTGAGCTTGTCTCTTATTGTTCTTAAGTTTTTATTTGAAGATTATTGTTTTCTAAAGTTGAAGTAATTTGCACTGCAATAGACCCATTTATTATTAATCAATTGGTAGTTGAAAATGAAATCACTCTATAATTCTAAGAGGGAAAAGAATTAAATGAAAGGAAACACAGATAGTAGACGCAACAAGCAGGGGCAGTTTTCTTCCTAATCTTGGGCACTTGAGAAGTAAGATAAAATGTTATGAATTGGCCTCTATTATCTCCTAGGTCAAATACTAATCCTCCTACTATGTTTGTTACTGTGGTTGAATTAGTCTGTTGCATTGCATAAATGGTTAAAAACTTCTTAAATTTCTTTTTTTTGACCAATCAAACAAGAGACAATGACAAGCATTTCACTTGAGCTGAAATTCTCATTACTAAAAAATTTTGCTTGTAGGTCCTTCAAACCATATCTTTGTCACATTTCTCATCACAAGAAGATATGTTCGAAGGATTTAACTTGATTTTAACACAA
Source organism: Castanospermum australe (assembly GCA_019955255.1). Taxonomy (NCBI): domain Eukaryota; kingdom Viridiplantae; phylum Streptophyta; class Magnoliopsida; order Fabales; family Fabaceae; genus Castanospermum; species Castanospermum australe. The sequence continues at coordinate 349,480 of NSJW01000381.1, read as the reverse complement.
TGGACATGTAGCATCCCAAATAATATCTGTCATTGTTAGTACCTTTCTGACTAGGATCAATGGCAATTAATAATTTCTTTGGGAATTGCTAGATCATTTGTACTGAGTGGTTTTTCACGCACAATGGAGTAAGGTTTTTTCAATTCCACTTTGATAGGATTTTCTTTCATTGTGGTAACCTAATCAAATAAGTAGTTAATAGCCTGATTTAGGTGAGTAAATATCCCGCTCCTATTAGGGGATTTTTTGTGCACATTGAAGTAAGATTTTTCTTGTACTGTGTAGTTTCTATTAATTACAATTTAGTTTTTGTGAGTTCAACTAACAAATAATTCATCACTGAACCCAATACATCATTGCAATTTCTACACTCAAACAGTTAACTACTTTTATCTTTAGAAGAGTGAGTCTAGTTTGTTAGTTCAAGTGTTCAACCCTCAAGTTAAATTAGTAGAGTCCAAGATAAGTTTGAGTCAAGTTAGTGCACTACCTGTTTAAGAATGGTTTGTAATCCATGTAAATCAATTCTACATATTTTATTTGAGTTCCAACCTTTTTATTATTTTGTAATTGTACTCACTTTTATTTTGTCACGGTTTATAATCTTTTACTAAGAATTGCCTCTTTATTTTTTAAAAAAAAATTTAGGTAGTTATCTTTAGCCAATTAGGGGAAAAGGGATTTGAGCTTGATTCGCTACTTTTGGTGGAAAGACATACTACCACCTAAGCTATTGCTCAAATGGCATGAATTGCTACTTTCATGTTACAAGTTCAAAACCATCATCACATCCTGACTTGGGTTGGCTCACCTAGTCAGCCCTCCGTTCATGCTTTGCCAAAACTTGGGTCCAATTCTTGGGTTTTCTCATTGGTGAGTCATCTGTAAGTACTCTTACAAACACTCGATGAGCTTGGGGGTTACCATCATTGCATCCTCTCAATTAGTTCTTCTTTTAGTACAAAGTCCTCATTTTAAAGGCAAACCTAAAAGAACTTAGTTACAGCTACCGTAACGCTTTCAAAACACACACATGCAAGAATATTGTCTAAAATATAACATCCATAAATTTTTTTTATTTGATTACACTCTGAAAAACAACTTGCTCCAATATAAATGAAAGCAACATTTGGTCATAATTGAAGCTAAGTAGACAGATAATAAAACAGTTTTAAAATTGGAAAGAGGACAAGTGTAACTATTTAGGACTAAAAATTGATATTATAAAATTAAACAGATAAATTAATTTTCAAATTAGAAAAAGACAAAACTTATTAGGTGTTTTTGTTATACTATTTCTTTGCTCTCCTTCAAATAACCCTTGCCAATTCATGGTTGGTGCAAACTTAAAGTTGAGGGCTCAACATTTCCAAGCCAAAGCTCGATAAGAGTATCATTAGTTGGTTGTACTAGAGGCCATATATGAACAAAAGGGTAGTGGGTCTCTCAAAATTCATTGAAAAAGGGATTGTTATGCTAATTGAACTGTGAGGCCTTCTTGAAAGCCACAAGGTAGCTCATAATCTTAACATCATGAACCTTGAGGTAGAGATAGAGATATAGATTATAAATATGGAATGCATTTGATTAAAATCAACATGTTGATACGAATCTTCATTACTAGGGAACTATATATTCTTGAATTTTAAAGATGATGGTTGAAGAAGTTCTCTTGAATTAGCATCTCGCACATCTTTGGATGTTGCTTTTGCTTATGCACTTGCAAAGGAGGCTAACGCGCATAGAGAAAGATTAATCACTATCATCGTTCACCAACAGCATTCTTTTGTGGGCTTAGTAACTTACCATAGAACTCACATAGTCCCTGCATAACTCATATCTATTATGTTTGTACTACGTACTTAACTACAATATTATTCATGCAATATTGTAATATTCCCTAATTTATAGAGAAAAAAATTCCCACTAAGATATGGTGAGGTGAGATTTATAAGATAGAAACAAGATATTGTTGTTATGTATATATCCCCAAATTAACAAAAAACAAACAAACAAAAGTTTCATAAATTTTTATTATTATAGAAATTATGAAAGCATCAATAACTTACTAACATAAATTTGTAAAAAGATATCAAACCTAGAAATTAAACTAAAGCATTTGTAAATGGGTTCTTTGCATCATCATATATGGACTCATATAACAATTTCTGCTAAAGATTTTGATCGAATTAATTAATACCGGATAGGTCAAACAAAACCAAGAGAATAAGAATATCTTAGTGGATGTTTGGTTAGAAAGAAAGGAATGGAATAGAATGGGAATGGGAGCTTTATGCTTTAAGCTTGGAAATTTTGTATGTTTCCATTCCATTTTTTTTTGGCATACCAAACGTGTTAAGGTTTTGCATATATTAATGTTCAGTCGTTTGTGCACAAATAAAACCTCTAACCTTTTGTGCTAGATTCGTAAATGAACACCGCAGGTGCTACTTCCCCTATTCTACCTGTTGAAAGGTTTACAAAATTAGATTCAAAGCTTCTAATCCCTACGGATATTGGTGCAAATATTTTTCTCAGTCTTGTGCTATAAAATTAAAAGTAATGCTGCTATGATCCGTATCTTTGAATTTGTTGTCAGTTGTAGTTTTATAGGATTCTTGATGGGAGAAAAGATCATACAATTGCACAAGGATCTTGGAATTTCATGACCTTCACACATGTCATTAGATAAAAGAAAATAATAAGGATAATTACTTATCTTGATTCACGATCAAGATCTTGAGTGTAGAAAGAATGTTGATGTCTTCAAGAATCACTAAGAAGAAAATTACATATCTATCCCTTAGCCCTCTTTACTTTTACGTCGTTCTTGAATGATGGAGAGGAGAATGTAAAACTCTTATAGGCAGAGATAGGACCAATTTCAAATAGGATAACTCATCTTTTTTAAACCCACTTCCATCAAGTAGGCAATTAGTTATCTATTAGGAAACCATTTCTCATATTAACCAATCAAAATTTAGCAATATTTATTTAAAACCAATTAAGATATATATCACTTAAGCCACATAATATTTTATAATATCTTACATTCTCCCACTTGGCTCATGTGACACATCTCACTTCTTGGCTCAATAAATATATCAAACATAATGCACATAAATAAAGCTAATTCTTCCATACATTGGTTACATCATTCATCACAAATAAGAATAGGAATTAATAAGAGTCATGGCAGTTGTATATCACTTAATCGACATAGTCTCTTCTATGTACTACATTATTAATTTTTTCCTTATCATGAACTATAAACGAAAAGTATATAATTAGTCCAACAATAATGTCTTCATTAAAGACATATCCTGTTATCATTATTCTATATACAAAGTATAGAAAAATAAGAAAATCAAAAACATGTCCTTTAATGAGCTCAGAGTGTCAAATACATAAAATACTAACTTTAACATTCAATGTTGCCTACTAGCAATAATGCCCATACTTTCAACATGTTTAGTAAATGTCATGGGCGGTAACCCCTTCATCAAGGATCAGCTATCATAAGATTGGTGCTAACATGCTTAATTGACACTCTATACTTCTAAACTTCTTCTTTAACGGCAAAGTATTTTCAATTCATATGCTTAGCACTCTTAGAATACTTGTCATTTTTTAGAAAAGAAGACAGTTGCAGAATTATCACAGTAAATTTTTAGCAACTTGGCAACATTGTCAACTATTCCAAATCCTAAAATATAGTTTCACAGCCAATTAGTTTGGATCATGGCCTCAAAGCATGCCACAAATTCAGCTTTCATCGTAGATGCAGCAATTACTGATTGCTTCACACTCTTCCATGAGATTGCTCCTCTAGCTAAAAGATACACAATACCCAAATATGGACTTCCTTGTATCCATACAGCCAATCAAGTCTGAATCTGAATATCCAACTACCTCAAACTCCCAACAACAGATACATAAGGTATTCCTTCCATCTGTTTCCATTACAAATCATTATTTGAACACTGCATGAGACTAAACTTATCTCTTTTATGAATTAGAATGAAAGATGCTGAACATTTATCTATTTTGATTCTCTCTAAGACTTTTTTATATATGCTTTCTAAGACAAACCGAACAATTTTTGTGGTCTGTCCCAGAATATTTCTGTTCCGATCACATAGTTTGCCTCTCCCATATATTTCATACCAAAGTTCTTAGAAAGAAAATTCTTAGTCTTACATAATAGACTAAGATCATTAGTTGCAAGTAAGATGTCATCAACATACAGAATTATATACGCCGGTCAACAGTATTTTCTTTAAATTCAAAGGAAACAACAGTATCATTAAACTTTAAATACCATTGTTAGGAAGCTTATTTAAGTCCATATATTAATCTCTTAAATTTACACAACATGTGTCTTTTCCCTTCAACTAAAAACTCCATTAGTTGATCCATGTAAACATCTTCCTCTAAATTCCCATTTAGAAAGATAATTTTCACATCCATTTGATGTAACTCTAGATCATACTGAGCTACCAATGCTATGATAATTCTAAAAGAATCTTTTTTGGAGATTGGTAAAAATATCTCCTTATAGTTAATGTCATCCTTTTGAGAAAAACCTTTGGCAAGAAGTCTGGCCTTGTAATGTTCAAGGTTGCTATGAAAGCCATGTTCGGTCTTAAAAACTCATTTACACCCAACTCTTTTACAACCTTCAAACAATTCTACAAGGTCCCAAGCAACATTCTGTTCCATAGATTTTATCTCTTCTTTCATGGCATCGAACCATTTATCCGCATTATCATAATTAATGGCCTGTGAAAAGGAAACTAGATTATCAATATTGATACCTAAGTTAGCTTCTGACTTTTGCAGATATACCACATAGTCATTAGAAATAGCAAGTCTTCTTTCCCTTCGAGATCTTCTTAATATTATTTCCTATAGTTCTTCCACTACAGGTTCATCTTGAATTTCGAGAGCATTCATTCGTTGCTCTTCTTGATTATTATGCAGTTTAACAACATGAGGAACAACAACTCCATAAATAGGAGCACAAGTCAAAGGAACTTGTACCTCTAACTTCCTTAATCTCCATATTTTGTGAAGGTTCACTCCTATTGGTTTATCATTCTCAATGAACCTGGCATTTCTAGTTTCAACAATTCTTGTATTATGGTTAGGACAATAATACCTATACCCTTTCGACTTTTTTAGATAACCAATGAAATATCCATTGATTGTTCTTTCATCCTATTTCTTTTTATGTGGATTATAAATTCTTATTTCTGTTTAGCATCCCCAAACATGCAAGTGCCTTGAATTAGGTTTCCTACCAATCCACAGTTCAAAAGGTGTGTGTCTTTAGAACTACCTTACTAGGAACCCTATTCAACAAATACATGGCAATTGTAAGAGTAAACATCCATAAAGATACGAGTGAGGATGAATTGCTTAACATACTTCTAACCGTGTCTAACAAAGTTTGGTTACGCCTTTCAAATACATTCTGTTGCGGTGAACTTGGCATTGTGTATTAAGCACAAATACCATGTTTTTCAAGGAATTTAGCAAATGGACCTGAGTGTTGTCCAGTTTCACCATATATTCCATAATACTCACCACCTCTATCTGACCTGACAATTTTCACCTTTCTGTCTAATTTTCTTTCAACTTCATTTATGTAAACTTTCAAGGAATTCACTGTCTCAGATTTCTCATGCAGTACGTAGACATACCCATAACGTGAATAATCATCAATAAAGGTGATAAAGTACTTTTCTTTACTGAAAGAATTAACATCAAAGGGTCCACATATATCGGTATGTATGACCTCAAGAAGCCAAGTGCTTCTCATGGCTCATTTCTTTGTGTGTTTTGTTTATTTTTTATTAATAAAATCCACACAAATATTAAAGTCAGTAAAATCCAAATCTGGAAGGATTTCATTCTTTACTAACCTATCCAGTCTTTCTTTAGAAATGTGACCTAAATACTTATGCCATAAGCAAGCAAAACACTCATACACTAAACTATGTTTAGTGCCACCATTATGATGCAAGGTCAAACTTAAGTAATCACAAAGTGAAACATCCATTACCAAACTTAAAAGAGTATCCAGCAACATCAAATTTAGAAAAAGAAACCCAATTTCTAGAAATACTAGGCATATAAGAGGTCTCAAATAAATCTAAATCATGTCCAGTGTCAGGATTAAACAATAAGTCCCGACACCTTTCACTGGAGCTTTCACTTTATTCCCTATGAAGAAACTTCTCATTTGGGCTTATGGTTTGGATTGAAAGGAATCATTACATCGTATTAGAAACAAGAATCATACATCCAGAGTCAATCCACAAAGTATTATAAGGAACTTCAGTTAAATTTGATTCAAAACATACATAAGCATTAAGCTTACCCTTCCTTTCGAACCAAGCCTTGCGTTTCGGGCTATTCTTCTGAAAGTGCACAGATTTCCCACAAAAACAACACATTTATCATTATTTGGTTCCTTCTTCTGAATTTGAGAGGAGGACTCATTAATCTTTAATGATCCGTTGCCCTTTCTAATTTTTCTGTTAGCTTTCTTTCCAGTTTCTTGATGGTTCACATAATGGATTGAATGATTTCCTTGATTCTTAAGTCTTGTTTCCTCCTGAACTAATATACTATGCATTTCATGCACATTCCATTTGTCTTTCATAATTTTATAGTTTATTTGGAATGGGTCATACTTAAACGATAATGAGTTCATAATGAGTTGTATAAGGAAATTTTCATCCACTTTTATTCCCAAAGACTTGAGTCTTATATATATACATATGTATATATATATATATATATTAGTAGTTTGGGAGTGCTTTTCCACAAATTTCATAAATTATTTAGCACTTTCAATTTCAGAAAGAGTTGACTTAATGTTATTTACTATGCTCATCTGCATAAACATTAAGCTTAGTCTGTTTGACCTTTCCCAAGTCTTATAATAGGCTCTTTCATCATTGCTACTAGCATCAGTAATAGTTGCAAGTTTCTCAACTTGTTCACTCCAGTCAGAAAAGTTCAGCCCATTAAAGATTGAAATAGTCGAAGCATGCGAACATAAGAAAATGACACTTAACTTTGATGCTAATGCTTTGAGTTACAAACAAACATTCTACAGATTCAAAAAAACATATAATTTAAACAATCAATGTATATTAATGTTCTCCTTTGGGTGATACACCAATACACAACAATAACCATAATGATGCTAATAAAATTTAATATTATCTGGCAATGATACATGCACCAACTAGAAATATTTATTATCTTTAGATACATAAATAAAACTAATAGTGCACATATATTACCAACAATCATGTCCATTAATTATAAGAACAACTAATCAACCTTTGGGTGATCCATAAATGCCTTATAATAATAAACTCCAATTTACTCATAAACCAATAATTATCATATCATTCGTAGCATCAAATTATGAGTAATTGGGATATAACTATCATCTAATTTGGAATTAAATCAACTTAAAGATTTAACCACTTTGGTGATTAACAAATCTATCATACATTAATTCTAAAATTCAAACATTTCATAAACTATTAGAGAATATAATATAATTTTTTTAAAATGCCTATTACGCTGGAACATATGGCATAAAATAAAAAGGACATAGGATCATGAATTACCGAAGTGAAGTTTTAATTTTAGATTAAACTACCAATTTGGTCCCTCAAAGATCAACTTGACATCAATTTGGTTCTCGAAAGATATATGACATTAATTTGGTCCTCTAAAGATTTAAAATGATATCAATTTAGTCCTTTCGTCAACCTTCGTGTGTTGACCGTCATAGAGACGCTTATGTGGCATATTATCTGCCATTGTGGCAGGTTAATTAACAACATAGACCACATCTTGATGTACTACATGGACCAAAACAACTGAGTTGTATTTTATTTTGTGTCCTAAAAGGGGAATTGTTATTTAGGGTTCAAAAGGGTTGTACAAAGACATTTGGGACTACCATCGCCATCGAAGGAAAGAATCAACTACGAAATTATGACCGTAGAAGGATTCCTCATAGAGATTCGAAAAGTAATCCTTTGTTTGGAAGGATTCAAGGTTAGTGTTACGTGTCATTTTGTTTATTGTTGGTATTTTTGAAACTTTAACAATTGATGCGGTCCTATTCTCGATTTTGGTTGGTTCTGTTTGTAGCATTTTCACATGGTTTTCTGTCTCATGGTCATGTTTGTGTGCTTGTAGTGATATTGTATTATAGGTATATTGTATTATATGTATAGTTAGGTCTGATGGTAATGATCTCATATGTGCCCAATGTTGATTGTGTTTAAGTGTACGTGTATATGTGCCTAGCATGTGTTTCTATACCATTCCCATTCCCTAAATTAGCTTGTATTTATTATGTATGTTGTAGAATGTCAAGACACATTTAGGTCGTGCTTTATCACAGTGGCTATTTTCAGAATAAGACTCAATTGGAATATGTGAATGGTGAGGAAGATGCATGGGATTATGTGGATCCAAATTTGTTGTCATTAATAACCATAGGTCAAATATTAAAGGAAGACAATGACCTAACATTTGAGAAGTGCTTTTATACAGTCCCAAAAATGACTTTGGCTGAAGGGTTAAGAGAAACTAAAGAAGATGAAGGTATAATTAACATGATCAATTATAATGCACATGAAGATGAAATTCACATTTATTTTGAGCACCCTAAATTGGATAAGGATGTAGATGTAGATGCTATGTGTGATGCAATAGATTTGTTACATTTCAAGATTTATGAGATAAATGTAGCACCTCATGAGACTGAGCCCAATGCCCCCACTAATCCCATTGATACTGAACCTAATGTGATTGAGCCCATTACAGCCACTAATCCCAATGAAAGTGATAGTGAAGAGACCCAAGAACTACCTGCAAGGAAGCTAAAAAGCAAAAGGAATACAATTTGCAGGTTTAGGGATAGGGTTAGAAAGGCTAAGGCCATTGAAAGTGAAAGTGATTATGAATATGAGTGTGAAAGTGAAACAAGTGAATCTAAAAATGAAGAGGATGTAGGTTATTATATTGATGAACTATTGTCACTAGCTAGTTCATCACAATCTGGCGGAGAAAAGGATTTATTTCCACTATTTAATAGCAACTTTGAGTTTAGGAATGTTGTGTTAGAGCTTGGAATGGAGTTTGGTACCCTAAACCAATTTAAGGAAATTGTTAGGGACTATAATATCCACTTGGGAAGGGAAGTAAAGTGGGTTAAAAATGATGCCAAAAGGGTAAGGGTTGTATGTGTGGCTAATGGGTGCCTATGAAAAATATTTTGCAGCAATCATAATAGCAAAAAATCTTTCCAAGTGAAAAAAATTGTTGATATACAGACCTGTGACAGAAGTTTTAAGAACAAACAAGCCACAAGAAAGTGGGTTGCTAACAAGTTAGTTAATGAGTTAAGGTAACACCCCACATTAGATGGTCTAGGTACATATGAACACATGAAGAAAAATTGCAATGTGCTGATTGGTGATGCTAAAGTGTTCAGGGCAATAAAGGAGGTAAGGAAAATTGTTGAGGACTCAAAGATTGAGCAATATGAAAAACTTTGGGACTATGAAAATGAAATAATTTCAACCAATCCAGGGTCCACAGTTCTCTTGAATGTAGAAAGGCCAAGTCTTGAGGTGCTTCCTACATTTCAAAGATTTTATGTTTGTCTTGATGCTTGTAAGAAAGGGTTCAAGGCAAGTTGTAGGCCTATGATTGGGATGGATGGATGCCACCTCAAAGGCTATTATGGGGGACAGCTACTATCGGCAGTTTCTCAGGATGGAGACAATGCATTTTATGTGACTGCATATGCAATCGTAGATATAGAGAACAAAGGTATGTCTTTGACTATACTTTCACTTTTGTTTACTGCTACACCTTACATACTATTTGCATGTTTCTTAATTTATTTGACTATTTTATATAGACACATGGTCATGGTTCATTCCTTACTATTGGAGGACATTAGTGATCCTACAAAGTGTGGTTATGAATTTATAACAGATCAGTAGAAGGTGAGATGTGAAGATTGAATTATTATTTTTTTAGAATTGGTTAAATATTGAACTTTTTGGTAGATGTGACAAAATTATTTGTGTGATGTAGGGGTTAGTTCTAGCAATGGAAGAACTAATGCCTGGAGTTCCAACTAGATTTTGTGCAAGACATGTTTGGGCAAACTTTAACAAGCATTAGAAAGGCAAGGAGTATAGGACTTTATTTTGGGCTTGTGCAAAATCTACAACTAAGCAGAAATTTAATTCCAACATGGACTGTGTTAAGAGACTCAACAAGAAGGCTTGGGAGTGGTTATCTAGGATTCAACCATCAATGTGGTCCAGATTTAGCTTTTCCACTTCCACCAAGAATCCCACCCTTTTAAACAATATGCGTGAGCAGTTCAATTCAAAGATAGGGAAGTTCAGATCCAACCCTATTATCACAATGGCAAAAGAAATAAGATGTTGCATTATGAGAAAGATGAATAAGCAAAGGTTGTTATTGCAAGGATACACTAGTCCAACCTGTCGAGAATAGCAAAAGAGATTGGAAAAGAATAAAAAAGATAGTTTTAAATGGATACCACAATAGGTGGGAGATCTAGAGGGTAATCAATTTGAAGTATTCTGCAGGCCTAAGAAAGTGAAGGTGGACTTGGAGGCACAAACATGTTCATGCAGATAATGGGACTTGTGTGGTTTCCCATGTGAGCATGCATGTGCAGCCATTGGATACAAAAACACAAATCCAAAATAGTATGTCCATCCATTGTTGTCTAAGTCCAGGAATGATTTAGCTTATTTGCCTTTCACTCAAGCTATCCCTAGCCAAGAGTATTGGGAGAAGACTGGGCTTGATCCTATCCAACCAACAGCTATCAAGAGACCTCCTGGAAGGTCTAAGAAAAGAAGAAGAAAGAATCAAAATGATGAAGAACAAGATCCATACAAAATGAAGTGAAAATATAAACCAATTGTGTACAAAAAATATGGTGAAGTGGGACATAATGTTAGAACATATAAGGAGGCACCTAGGGAAAAGAAGAAACAGAGGCAAAGACCCTAAATGGAGCCAACAGATGAAGATATAGGTGCAGGATTGGAAATAGAAGACTCCTTCAATATTCTACAGTATGATGTGCAGCTGTATAGTCCTGCTCACTTTCTCGACCTTCAAGTAGTCAACAAAGTCAAGTAGTTAGTCAGAAAAGTCAGGTATTAACAATGTTAATTGGTTTTAACTTGTATTCAATTGGCCTATATCAATTTTTAACATAAATTTTGGTTTTAGGATGGAGTACCACTTACTATCCAGTTATGTAGTCCACCACCCTCTTAGCCTTCAATTACTGCATATAGTAGTCAATACAGTCAGGTACTAACAAGTATAATTAGTTTGCATTTGTATTTAATTGGCCTATATAAATATCTAACATATTTGTTAGTTTTAGGATGAGAATGCACTTAATGTCTAGCTGTCTAGTCCACCACCCTCTCAACCTCCACTTACTGCATCTAGATCGTGGAGATATGGGGTAGGTGTAACCCCTATCACAGGCTACAAAGAGCTATAAATGCAGTAAGGCCTCCACCATCTCAGCTGCCAGTAAATGTTAGGCCATCAAAATTCACTTAGAGGGTGAACAATGTGTGACAAAAGAGACATTGTTAGCTATTTCAACTGCAACTAGGAGAAGATATTTGACAAGATATAGCAGGATGATAGGCAACCAAAGAGATTCTGACTCTGTCCCTGATTAAAGTCAGCAATAGTATTTTGGAATGTGCTGGTCTTTGTTGGTTTTTTTTTATGTATTTTGTAAATGTATGTACTGGACACCAAAAATGGAATGTACTGATCCTTGTTTTTCATTGGCTTAAGACCATATTATGTATAAGATATCATGTTGGAATGTATAGGTCCATGTTTTTTAGGTTAACCATAGAAGCATTGTACTGGCCCTTTTTTTTTGTTGGTTAAGGATCACAATTCTGTGTAAGGCAACATATGGAATATATAGGTTCATTTGATCTGATTTATTATGAAAGCAATGTAATGGTACTTGTTTCTTGTTAGTTAATGACCACAATTATGTGTAAAACAACATTTGGAATGTTTGGCCCATTTGATTTGGTTTATTACTACTGTGATGCTGAAAAAATTTCCTTTATCTCAAGCAATTATTTTCATTGAGCTTTTGAAATTTGCACTTCATAGTTATTTTATTTGTTCCTTTTCTGGTAGTTAGTCACCAAGGGTTGAATAGTTTATTCCTCTTTTTGCTTTTATTATGCAGAGTACTACCAATTTGGTTATACAAATTTTGGTCAAGATTACCAATTGATGTCAAGATAATCAATGATATAAAGTACATTATTACCAATTGTATTATGCAAAAAGCATGTTAATTTCTAAGGCACCATATTGTATTCTGCAGAGTTACAAGATTAAACCAAATATTTCGAGGACCAAATTGATGTCAAGTTAATCTTTGGAGGACCAAATTGGTAGTTTAGTCTGATAAGTTAATACATTTCTATAATACAAAATTGGTCCACATTGCAACAACTATTCAACCCAAAACAGAATACAAAATGCAACAACTAAGGCATAATTGCCCTAATCCAAAGTGCAAAAAATACAACTGCCAAAACCCCCACAAAACAGCAACCTATTTTCAGCTTAACAACCTCATTCTCCAACATGGCAACCTTCTTTCTCAATTTGTTGCTTATCTTCCTCTCAATATCATTCAACCTTAGAGATTCATCAACCCAACGAAAAAAGCCCCATGCAAAGTCTTCATTATTGTACAATAGGCATCGCAAAAAACTCCTTCCAGTGTTGGCTTTGGTGTGTGAAGTCAGCAACACTGTCTTCCTTCCACAATCGTAGAGAGCTAGATTTTGGTTCCTTCGATGCTCTTTATTTGCAGCATAGGCCCATTGTTGCACGTGAGAGTAATAACAACTTTGAGATTGTGTACTCATTGCTGAGAGAGGAGCGTGTGATTTAAGAGGATTTACGATTCAAATAGGTTTTGAATTTCATCTAATGACTTTTGCCTTCAGATTTGGGAACTAGGGTTCCTAATCTCTAAATTTGGGAATTTAGGGTTCCCCAACCTCTTAATTCAGATTTTGGTCCACGTAGTACATCCAAATGTGGTCTATGTTGTCAATTAACGTGCCACAATGGCAGATAACATGCCATATAGGCATTTCTGTGATGGTCAACATACGAAAGTTGATAGAAGGACTAAATTGATGTTATTTTATATCTTTGGAGGACTAAATTGATGTCATATATCTTTTGAGGACCAAATTGATGTCAAGTTAATCTCTGGGGGACCAAATTGGTAGTTTAGTCTTAATTTTAAAACACAAGTTTTCGTCCACAAAAAACAAAGTGCACGTTCATGTGTTATTCCACACAAGGCATGGTATGATTCTTCATACAATAGTCACGTTAATTGGGTAAAAGCCATAAAACAAACTATGGCATAAAAATATTGAAAAAAACATAATTCTTGATTGAAACATAATTTGACCATGCGATAATGTTCATCAATTCATCAAAAAGCCACAAAGTATCACTATTGAAGCTAATATGCCATTAATTGATCCACACAAATCAACAGAATAATTTAATCAAAAATCCCTAATCTTGTAATTAGGGTTCATACACAAATCCCAATCACCATTATTAGGATTCATATATAAATCCCTAATTTTTTATAATTAGGGTTCATACATAAATCTCCAATTTTCATAATTAAGATTTATACATAAATCTCCAATTCATAAATCCCTAATTTTCATAATTAGGGTAAACACAATTAATGAAAAATCATGAATTCCTTAACTAGGCTCTGATACCACATGTAAGTTGTAGTTTTATAGGATTCTTGATGGGAGAAAAGATCATACAATTATAACAAGGATCTTGAAATTTCATGACCTTCACACATGCCATTAGATAAAAGAAGATAATAGGGATAATTACTTACCTTGATCCATGATCAAGATCTTGAGTATAGAAGGAATGTTGATGTCTTCAAGAATCACTAAGAAGAAGACTACATATTTACCCTTAGCCCTTTTTTCTTTTACATCGTTCTTAAATGATGAAGAAGAGAACGTAAAACTCTTATAAGCAAAGATATGATCAGTTTCAAATAAGATAACTCCCCTTTTTTAAACTCATTCCTATCAAGTAGGCAATTAGTTATCTATTAGGAAATCACTTCTCATATTAACCAATCAGAATTTAGTACTTTAATTGATATATTTATTTAAAACCAATTAAGATATATATTACTTAAGCCACATAATATTTTATAATATCTTACATTTGTTCCCAAATATTTACAGACACACGTACATCAATATATTTTTACACACACATTTATATGTAATCTGATAATTTGAAAATCAGGTATAAATCACATAAGGATTATCTTAAATTACGATTCGTAACCGCAATTACAGCACAAAATTATTATTACAAAAGTCTCCACAATCACAATATAACCACAATTATAACTACATCATCCTTTATTTTTTGTAATTTTTATAATTGTAATGTAACCACGATCGCAATTTACATAACCCTAAAATGTAATGTGTGTCAAAGCTCTTTAACTCGGTACACTAGGCACGTACACTTGGTCCTCGTTTCCAACCACAACATAAAAGTAAAGCAACACATCACAGCAGAGCATCTCATCACGAAGATAACAAAAAGCAAACGCAACTAGGCAAAGTCTCACCAAAAAAACACATGAACAATATATCTGACGCCCACCCACATGCTGATGCCAAGGTCCTGGTCGCTCTCACTTGTTCCTAATTAAGTAGCTACGAATGAGATAGAACAACCACGTGGGACATATATATATTTACACTGAAATTACATCACCAGTAATATATATTAGTTTCACTCCATCTATGTTACACTGCACTCCACTTGCCTTATCTTTGTAAATTGCTGAATCTCGAATCCCATTCCAACTTTTTTTCTTCTGTGCGATCATATCTTTGCACCACTTTCACAGAAAGTGTAAAAATTATTACTTTATTACTCAATGATCATAAAAATTTCGATGAGTCAATGAATGGAACACACGTACGTGAAGTAGGTCCTCCGTGCCTCTTGTTTTTCGTGCCGAAAGTTCTTGCGGTTTAAGTGATAACTGATAAGATGAAAAAAGCATAAATGCCTCCCTTTTTTTCTTAGAAACCAAACAGACTTTTTTTCTCCTCTTTCAGTTTCGGGGGGTTCATACAGAATCTTATCAGAAGAACCAAGCTCCAGCACCCCCTTTTCCGTTTGTCTCATGAGACAAATTCCTTGTGTGTAACTTAAGCCATTTGTAAAAACGAGATTCTGGATGTGAGAGGCTTGCCGTTAGCCAATAACGCATTGGTACTTTGGCACAAGGGCATAGCTAGTGCTTCAGTGTCTGTCTAGGCTTCATTGGGCTGTGAGGCTGCATTGACCATGACACAACAATGACAACGTTTTATATGTTTCTTAGTTGAAGTCGAATATAGGTTTGGTTTCTTAGTTGAAGTTGAATTTAGGTTTTATATGTTTCCTGGTTTCTGAGCTTTATATTGGACAACCATGCTTTACTATCCTCTTTATTGAACCTGGTCAAATCAATGGTGTTGTGTCAACATATCTATGGAATCAACATATAGCTCCACAGAAAGCTGGAAGGCCCACAATTTGATTATGCAATAGCAATCCAACAATTAGGTAGGGTGAAGTTTTTGATTGGTTCGAAGAGAATATGAAACTTAAAGGCAAGAGAGGCGCATACCAAATTAAAATTCAAAGCTTTGATTTAATTTGTCCCCTAAACCTTTTCTTTTATTTGGTCGAATGTTTTTCTCAAATCATTAAAATTTGTAACTTTGAATTCCTAAAATGTGACGCACTGACAAGTCATAAAAGGGAATATATTTTTGTTGATCTAAAATAGAAGTGATGAAGAGTTCAAATTTTGAAATTATTATTTTGATAAGGACTTTATTAACTACCATTTTTGACTTGAAGGGTTAATTTCACATTACATCAGGATACCCTAAACAAAGAAAACAAAAAAACTAGAAGCGATGCAAACATTTGTGTTAATTGATTAAAGAGAAAGTAAAAGAAAAAGGTAAGAGTAACATGATTTCATAATATATAACAAGAAGGCCCAAAAACTTGTGACTAAAAAGCTATCCGAAAAGACATAATAATGGCTCCACTCTAATGATGAATCCCACTAATGTGTCTTATTGGGCAATTGTTCGTGCTATTCAAGTTGAATAGCACAGTTTATATATAATTCACATTGTTAATTTTAATTAAAATGAAAATTGAGTAAAATATTATAATTTGTATATAATATGTTTTAAATAAAATTCTTTAAAATAGGAGGTAAGTTGAAAACACTGCAATTAGTTTTGATTGCTGTAGTAACTTAAATGATTTTTTTATTACAGAAAAAGACTATGAATAGTGTTGACTTTATATAATTACTTAATTAGTATATATTTATTAGAAGTTGTGGAATTATGTGTGTATGTTTGTGTAAGGTCCCACTACAACCACTCGTGCTATTCAATTTGGGCTGAATATTACGGTTCATATATAGTTCATTTTGTTAATTTTAATTAGAATAAAAATTAAGTGAAATATTATAATTTGTATAAATATAAAATATATTTAAATGAAAAAAATTTTAAAATAGGAGGTGAGTGGAAAACACTGCGGTTAGTTTTGATTGTTGTAGTAACTTAAAATATTTTTTTATTACAGAGACAGACTATATGAATAATGTTGGCTTTTAGTGTGTTTGGTTTAATTTTTAAAATTTTAAAATCATGATTTGGACAAAAACTATAAGAGACAAGTTTTTATGAGGTCTCCCATATATGCGGATGGTTTTATACCAATTTCAATTTTTCTTAAATGTTAGCATCAAAATAAAAGAATTTTTTGATATCTCGGCCATTCATTTTAAAAGTCAATTAAAATTGAGTCTTTCCTTAAGAATATTTTTTTTTGTTTAAAAAAGACAGCTTCGTTGACGTATATATATAAATTTAGTAAGTATTTTTCCAGTATAATTTTATTATATATGAATTTTTTGTGTACAATATTTACGTTTGTATCAAGATAATATCGTTGTCTTCGTAATATTATGATACACAAATTGTTAGTAAAGAACTCTAAATCAGCCACCCGACTAAGGGGATCGAAGAAAATACTCTCTGGACCCTACACGTAGTTAAAAAAACTTAATTTCATAATAGCATTAAAATTTCATTCAACTGATACGACCAAAAATTTGTGTGAATCATATCAAAAATCACAGCTGAAGAGAGCAATGCTGGGACTCCAAGCCGTTGACAAGGTGCCACCGTTGAATAGGGTGGTGGAGGGACTCCAATCCGCCGACATTGGTGCACCAATGAAGACGATGGTGCCAGGAGAGCAGCAATCTAAGAGGGAGACCGTGAGGGAGAGGATTTATGAGACGAGGGCTTTGCGTAGAAAGGGTTTTGCTCTTGAAATATTGAGAGAGAATGGCGCAAGAAAATGTGCTGATTGACTTAGTGGTGCTTAGCTACGGTTACACTCCTAAAACTGCATCTAAATGATGTGTTTAGCCACAGTTGTTGAAACCGCAGTTAAAAGACTAAGCTAATTCTCACTTTTTTGGTAGTGGCATTTGACAATGTGAATTAATTAATAATCAATGATAATAATAAAATTAGAAAAATTATAAAGAGATTAATCATATTATTAATAAAATTACAATAAAACTAACTAAAAATTTGGGGGAAAGAGAAATAAAAGAAAGAACAATTATGATATCAATAGATAAAATTATCAAGTTATAGTAAGGAATTTAAGACAGCCTTTTGTGATACACCACAGAACAAAATTAGAACAAAATAGGGTCGAAACAACCAAGTTAATTAACAACCCCAGTGGAGAAACAAAGAAAGATATAGCACCAACGAGAAAACTCAACAAAATAACGAGGCTATCTCACAAAATTTCAGACCATCGATCTTTCACTTTGGTGATTGTTCCAGAAACAGGCCAAACAATGTTTATGATCCTCCATAATAGATTTTATTGCGAAAGGAGATAGAATTAAAGAACCGAAATTGCCTTTGTGTGAGGGAAAGAGACCAAATGTTGAGTGCTTTCATGATCCACTACCACATATGGGGGACACAAAACCAGCACTTTCCTGTAGCAAAGAGTCACTCTTGTGGGGAGAATCTCAGCTCATTTAGGAACTTCCACGTAAAGATCTTCTATTTCTGAGGGACTTCAAGGTACAAAACATCTTTCAAAGCTTTTGAGTACCAATATTAATTAGATAGATTCAGGTTGTGGACAAGTCTAGATCTATGTCCTTGCAAACAACCCCAATGAACAGTGCGACCGACACATTGTGGTGAGTAAAATGATGAAGTTGATGATAACATTTATCTGGTAACAGAACCTACTGAATAGCCACTTGCAACATGTTGTGCTCAAGCCCATGTTACGCAGGTTACTATTGCAAGCAAGCTAGGAAGCACCAATACGACAAAGGACAGAAATACGGGGCTAGGCAAATTCAAAGAATTATAAAATACACATGACTAATATATAAAATATAAAATTAATATAAAAACACAGATTTTAAACATATATGTAATTTGATAGAATACAAATCCTAATATAAGTACCTGCACGTATTTTAAATATAAGCATTCTTATATCATCATCTCTAACGTGAATTTTATTAAAAAAAAAAGGTTAAAAAAATTAATATCAGTCATTGTGAATATAATAAAATATTATAATTATTTAGCTAATGTTTGATATTACATTTATATTGACAAAATTTTAAAATAAAATAAAATAAAATAATTTATGTTACAAACTAAAAATATTATAGCATTTGAAGAATATCCGACATGATACATGTTCAACACCGTCCGTACTGTAACCATTTTAAATTTTTCCTGCTTTCGTGGTAGCAACTTTGCAAGTTGGCAATTTCTTGCATATTTATTGTGCGCAAGATTTGTAAGAGTGGAGTACTAGTGATAAATGCTGTTTGACGGACCAAAATTTAAAATTGCCAAAATTAAAAACCAGTTCTTATTTATTTGAAAGATAACACTACTTGTGTATAATATTAATGCAAGAACTTATTTAGTTTTTTGGTAGTTAAAAGTTAGGGAGAAGGGAAAGTTACTACGTTTCAAGATTATAACATGTTATAAGATTTAATGAAAGTTTACAGCGTACTTATATATCACCTACTAAGAAATGATTATTTATAATGGAAATCAAATTTAAGTCTTATAAACAAAGTAATTAAGATGAAGGAAGAAAACTATTTTCTTTTTTTTTATTTTCACTCTATTTATGTATCTTTAATAATACTTCTTCATAATTACAACAACCTTTATCCATCCTCTAATCACTTTTGCTTTTTCACTTTTTTGCATAACACTCTTCGTTTTCTTTCTTACATACCAAAAACCATTACATGAGGGTCATGAGTCATGAATGAGAAGCAGGGTTATACATTATTTCTCAAATTTTAATTTTCATTCCATTCTTTTGTGGCATGTTAGGGTGGGATTTAATTTGTACTGACTCTTGGTTTATATTTGAGAAAAGATGTGCCTTGAACGAAGCTTCAACTGAGAGAACAGATACCAAAGCTGGGGTTAATAAGGGAAAACGGAATTCCATGCTTAATGAATGATGTTTGGCAACAACGGGTTTTTAATCTCAAATCAAGGTTTGACTCGAAGTGAAATGGAGTAGAATCTACGTTGGAATAAACGTGCAGCTAGAAACTTTTATGACTCAATAATAATAATGACCTTTTATACCTCTATGTTATGAGTTAACTTGTTTTGTTTCTTTCTCATTAATTGTTACAAAAACATTCATGCTATTTATTAAGGTAATCACAAAAATAATGAAATAAAATAAAAATAACAATATGAATAAAGCAATATGAAACTTATACTCTTTTTTATAATTATATATTTAAAAGTAATTTTTTATAAATGCAATTCAAACAATATTTATCTTATTAAAATCATTTTTTATATAAAAATTCTTAAACATAAATCAATTTATTATAAATTTACTTCTAACTAAAATTAAATTTATTAAATTAAATTTATTTAAAATTAAATTTGTAAATAATAATCTAAACACAACGGATGAACTGAAAGAGCAAATAAATAAGCTTTTCATTCTTTTTTACAAAAATATTTTTGTCTGCCCATTCATCCTCTAATCAGATCTTTGAACTACTTTTGTAAAAAAAATATAATAATAATATAAAAAAATTTCAGTGACAGAGAAAGAGGCAGGTGCGCAGGCTGCTTCAAAAAGCCACCGACAAATGGAAATCTCATAGCATTGCTTTCTTGAGAATGGTTTACATCAATTTATTGCTTGTGGGCTTCGGAAGTTCAGTTGTCTACATCCATTGATGGAATTGTAATTTCATTATCCAATGCTTTAAAAGAAATATAAGACAAAAAATTCGACATTACTGTATGAAAATGCAAATTGAAGAATATAGTATTTCTGTTAGTGTTTATTGTTACGGAAAAGGATTGGAGAATTATGAATGATTGAGACCTCTGCAAATTAATTAAATGAATGTTAATATTTAACTAGTCCTGGCGTTTGAATAAAATTTATGAATATTTTTGTCAATTGAATATACAAATAATATATTTCTTTTTTCTATTTTAATATGAAATTATTTTTTATATTCTGAATCTCTCACTAGAGAAGAAGAGTTTCAAGTCTTCAATAGTTATGTTGATTTGTTATTAAATAACATCTAATATTGAGAAAAAAAAAAGTTACGTACAATAAATGTATTAAATTATGGTGAAAAGTGTAATGCAAAATAATAAATTAACTAGGAAGACAAAATGCATTTAACCTTATTTTTTTAGCACATAATATGATGTTGTATTAGATAGTTTCAAGAAGCCAATTTTTAATACATTATATATAAATAGTGACTAAGAGAATTTAAAACACAAATTCAGAGTCAAACTAAATTAATAATATAATGATAAATAATATTTAACAAATTATATTAAAGAAAATGTATTACATTTCTAAAATCTAAAGTTATTAAAATATCTAAAACATATACTTTTATTTTTAATAAGCAGAAGTAAGTTACTGAAAATAAATTAATTGATCATGTTCGGATTTTAATTGAAAAAATGTGAAACTATATATATATATATATATTCTTTGTTCTCACTATCAAGCTTTATTGCTACTTTTGTACTGTGCATTCTGATTAATTTATTCTATTTTTATAAAAAAATTCTTAAAATGTTAAAAAAGATTTAACTGAAAAGTCTTTTATATAAAATTATTTAATTAACATACAGATTTAATTTTAATCCACTATTAATAAAAAGTATGTTTACATTATTATTCAATCACATGTTATCAAATATTTTATATTTTAAGTAGTTGTTATCTTACTTAAACTTTTTTTAATGATTTGATAGTTTATATTTGATAATAATATAAAAACATTTACACTAATAATTTATTAGAATTAAACTCATTACACACAATGTAAAAAATATATATATACTTACTTTTAGCCTATATGCGATATTTCTTTTCATTTGGATCACTAATTAAACTTTTTTAAAGAAGGAAAAAGAAAGGTGTTATAGCAAGTCTTGACTCTTGAGTATCCATCAAAATAAGCTTACACAAGCTTTTTTAATTTGACAGACTCGGGACTCTTTCCTAAAGGTTTGTCAGCTAGTCTTATTTTAATATAATCCAACCATACTCTACCAAGGAAATATATATATATTCTTTGTTCTCACTATCAAGCTTTATTGCTACTTTTGTACTGTGCATTCTGATTAATTTATTCTATTTTTATAAAAAAAATTCTTAAAATGTTAAAAAAGATTTAACTGAAAAGTCTTTTATATAAAATTATTTAATTAACATACAGATTTAATTTTAATCCACTATTAATAAAAAGTATGTTTACATTATTATTCAATCACATGTTATCAAATATTTTATATTTTAAGTAGTTGTTATCTTACTTAAACTTTTTTTAATGATTTGATAGTTTATATTTGATAATAATATAAAAACATTTACACTAATAATTTATTAGAATTAAACTCATTACACACAATGTAAAAAATATATATATACTTACTTTTAGCCTATATGCGATATTTCTTTTCATTTGGATCACTAATTAAACTTTTTTAAAGAAGGAAAAAGAAAGGTGTTATAGCAAGTCTTGACTCTTGAGTATCCATCAAAATAAGCTTACACAAGCTTTTTTTAATTTGACAGACTCGGGACTCTTTCCTAAAGGTTTGTCAGCTAGTCTTATTTTAATATAATCCAACCATACTCTACCAAGGAAAAGTGATGAAAACTTAATGACTAAAAATTTATATAAACATAATAATTTTATCATCTCTTGAAACGTATAACTTTTTCAGTTAAGTAAAAGTGATTTGTTTTTTTATTTTTCTTGTAAATAAGTAAAAGTGATTTCCAGAACTCTCTTTGAGAAATAGGAATTCCATTAATAAAAAGTCCAAAGGTTACAAAAGATATGAAGAATTCTAAAGTAAAATTCTCTCTTTCTTCTGATGAATAAGTCTATATCTAATAGCTCATGCCGTCGCACAAATATATTGATATTGTTGTAGACTACAAAATGATTGAACAAGAAAGTTTCTGTATCTTTCAAAAAGTTTATAGCCTTATGCTTGATGTTCATGATGTACCACATAAAAATGTGTGTTCAAATTTTGAAAGCGAAATATTGCTCTTCTCTTGTAATATAGTATGACATTAATAAAGATAGTAAATTATATTGATATTTTACTATGAAGTACAGATACTTTAAAAAAATAAGATATACTTTAAATTATGCTGTATTTATGTACCGATGAGCCGTATCCATATCTTTTAGATATCTCATAAAATTTATTGAAACTATATTAATTTTTCTTATAATTTTAGAAATTATGCTGAACATGAAATAATATAGCTACTTTATTTTAATCACTTTTATTAAAACTGGATCGGACCGAATAGTCTGACTAGTTCAATCATAAATCGGACACTTAACTAGTTATGATTTAGTTTTATAATTAAATTCACGACCACTTTGAACTGGTTAAAACCACATAAAACTAATCATAACTGTTTGAACAGACTGCTTTAATCGGTTTAACCTGCCAATTATTATTTTTATTTTCAAAGAATTCAATATTTTATGAATATTTTCAAAAAATTTATATTATTCAATTATCTAATTTGATTAACCGATTTAAACGATTAAATCAGTTGAACTTGAATCAGAAGTCCTATCGGTACACTGTTTAATTTCATTTTAACAACACTAGTTTTAATTTTTTTTAAAATTCAGAATGATATAAATTATCAAACTTCCAATAGCTTCAGTGTGAATGACTGAATGTTGAACTAAAATGAGGTCCACACAATGTAAAAGAGGTAAGATGCATGAGTCACAACTCCCAAATATTCCTCTAACTTTAACATGCACCGCCGCATTCACACGATTCTTTTGTTTTCTACTTTTCTATTTGCATCTATTCACACATTTGGAGGCCACGAAGAAGGGTAAAAGATGAATCAATCTGTAAAAAGACGATCAATAAGCAAGGACTTCTTTTTTGCCATAGAAGCCTCTTGGCAACAACTTTATGGCTAAACATGCTTTGAGATGGGTCTAGTGATTATTATACAAATTTCTTTTAGAGTATGTTAGATTGAAGAGTTTAAAAGATAAAAGAGGAGAAGAGTAATATTTTATTTTTAAATTAAAAAATAATAGAATATTTAAGGAATAATTGAAATATTCTTCTCATTTTAAATAATTTTCAAATAAAATAAATGTTTACGTAAAAAATTTTCTCTCTCCTTTGTTTCATTTCAAAATTCTTCATCCAAACATACAGTGCAGTTGATTTTTCTCAGATAGCCTTTTGGCACCAACTTTACATTAGCTAATATATGCCGAGAGATGGGTCTAGTGCTTATTATAATGATTCTTTTTAGGGAACAAGTGCTGTTGATTTTTCTTTTGATCTGGATCATAGGTGCTCACAATTGCCATCACACCAATTCACATTTCACTCACTATCACAACCACTAGCTAGCCTACCTATGTGCATTCTGCTCCCTTTTTTCCCTTGAGCAGGCGTTAAATCTTTCCCCACCTTTACGTGGAATGGCATGGTCCAGGTCCAAAAGATTTGGGCCTCTCTACGTGTCAATCTCATCTCACGCCCTTTCTTTTTCAATTTTCTCCCTGACAATAATACTCTCTGAAATTTCTTCTTCCAAAAATTGTCAAAAATATTTAAAATTACCTTATCTAGCATATTTTAGATTTTCGAGTAATAATAGTTAGACATACATTTTAGTCAAATATTATTTGACAAGTGATAATTTTAAAATGAATTTATTTTAATTTATTATTAATATAAATAATTTTATATTATTACTTAATTATATGTTATTAAATAATTAAAAAAATTTATTAAAATAATAATTATTTAAAAATTAAATATTTTTAATAATATAATAATATATGATTAGATAATAATATATAAAAAAAATTTATGAATTAAAATTGAATTCTTTAACAATTCATCGAATGTTTACCTTCATTTTTATCCCATTCAAACGTGACCATAAATGGTAAAAATTCATTGCATTCATACCTGACTCTAATGTTCTTATCGTTCATTATTTATCTTTTTACTTTGTGTTGGCAATGCTGGATTCAAATCAGCAAGATGGATGGAACACTGTTTCCCTCTTTACACACTCACAATCTGGTACTTGGCTTATTACTTCGTTCTTAGATACATTTAAAATAAAATAAAAAAGCAATTAGACGAACAGTAAGGAGAAAATGTTCCAAATCTAAGAATAAAAATTTTCCTACTTTATTTCCGGTTACAAGAATATCACCAACTAAACTACTACACTTTCTATGAGAGATTTAAGGCCTTTGGAGTCCAATCAAATTTTCCAATCGCATGCAAATGGAAATTAAACATAATAACACCAACTAAATCTAATTCTATTTGGCACAAAGATCAAAACCCAAGAACAAAATCAACTTGCACCACCATTCAACCATTTCAAAGGAGGCAATTGTAACAAAAACATATTATATATTAATACCACATATTTATGTTTATAATAAAACCAGAGCTGCGGGCTACATGCACCTTGCAGCCTCCTCAGCCCCCTTCCACATTCAGTTAAAATTTAAAAAGCATTGCTGGGTAATAAATATACCAGCAGCAACACCCCCTTACACTTTTAGTAAACACACCGACAAAATTCACCCACTAAAAAAAAAAAAAAAAAAGCTAACTTCCACATACACTCCCACTCTCATTTATATAAAGTCACTTTCACTTTTTCCTAGCTACCCTTTTCTCACTTTTTATCCTACCCGCAGCACAACTGCAAACTTTCCCGGGAAAATAGAGGAAAGTCGAAGGCGGGAAACTAAACCAAACAAGTCAAAACCACAGAAGAGCCACAACCAAGGGTGAATATATTTTTCTTTTTTACTTTTTTCTTCAGACGCGGAAATTCTTGCCCGTGAAGGTCTGGCCGAACTGCCAATTAGGTGGCGCCACGTTCCACGAGGTAGAGGTGCGCCTGTCGCTACCCGTGACTCTAAAGGACAGGGCCTGGCCCACCAAAACGGCGTTGGATTGCCAGTTCTGCCCCCAGTTCCGGCTCATGCTGTTCCAACCGGTGTTGGATCCTTTCACGCTCACGCGCACGATGTCCCCTGCACCCGCCACGTTGGCGATCAAAACCAAGTTGAAGTAACGGAAACCGTTGATGGTGAATCTGATTCCCCCTCTCTTTCTGCATGGGACCCTGTAACCAAAAAAATAAATAAATTATTATTATTAGCTTTAAAAAAATTTTAAAGCATCAATCACTGTGACAGTAAGGTTTGACTGGAGTTCTTGGCAATTTTATATTTTACGGAGCCCCAAAATTTGGTGCGTTTTTCGTAGGATGTGACCTTACACAACAGTGACAACACCACGGCACGGCCCTGCGCCACAACGCGAAATGTTTTTCAGACTTGACTCTTTTAAGGCCATATCCTGGCTTCGGGAAAATTTTTGTTTTCTCTCGGGTTATTTTACTACTACACCCTCCAAGGACAGATGAATTCACGGCTTCAGCATCATTACTTGTTTAAAGGTTTGAGGTTATTTTGGTCGCTAGGTGGTAACTAGTAACTACTAAAGTATAGAAAGCCAAAACAAAAGGACGCAAAAGCCAAAAGGCAAATAAAGAAAGAGAAAAGCTTTTTATAATTCAATAACAAAAATTTTCGTGTGTAGTGTACATGTTGAACTAAGGAGCCATAACTACTTAAATACAAATTGGTCACAATAATGAGATTAACAGTGTCATTTATTGATTTCATTTTTCACTAATGACAATTGTTACAAACAATTTCCCACCATTACCGCGTGTTTCAACTTTCCAAGCCATTACTTACTCGCGCACAGCTAAGCAATGAGGATGTTCAGTGCGGTATGGAGAAATTTTGCAAAAAGAAGGAAATGGGGGTCTTTCTGTTGGTTTGTGTCTGGGTAATCGACGAAAACCTGAATGGGGTTCTGAAGAAACTGCTGAAGAGATTCTGATGAGAGTTTGTTTGTTTGTTTCCCACGAAAATCAGCGGGACTTGGGAAGAAAACAATAACGAAAAGCAAGGTTTTCAACCTCATCTTCTGCAAGTTGTGTTTGGCATGAGGTATGGATGCCTCGGGCTTGGACGTGGTAAAACGCCAAACTCATGCAAATTCATAATTCCAGGAGACTTCTAAAATGGGAATTAAATTGGCCCAAAAATTTATATATAATGGGAATTAGAGATTTCACTTGTGAGTTTGACTTAGATAAAGACCCACTTTAAATAATGAAAAAAGAAAATGCAGGACATACATTTTTTCTTCGTTTCTTAGCATCCAAACAGTGAATACACGTGAAAAGAAAAGGGGCAAAGCTAAGATAAGAAAAGCGGTTGGTTAACTCACCGGCGGTAGCTGACAGGGACGATTCCGGCACGGTACTGAGCGATCTTGAGGAACATTGGCATGGCGAGGTCAAAGTGGGGGCGGGGCGGGTTGCACCAGCCACCATTGTCACTGGGGAGAGCGAGGTTGGGTGGGCAGAAGTTGGTGGCTGTGATGATGATGGAAGGGCTTCCGGGGTTGCACCATTTAGGATCTTGGTTGCACTTGATCTCAAAGCAGGCACCGCAGCTAAGGCCATTGTTGAAAAGAGCTGTGCTCAGAGCTGCAGTGTTCACTCCATAGCCTTGGCTGTAAAGATTGCCGTACCCACAAGCACCACCTGAAAGAGAAATGACAAGTCAAAGACGCTCATTACATAATTCATGACAGAAAATTTGACTCAAAAATAGATATTTGCTCAATGTTGCCTTCTAATTTCTCCAGATTTAACAGACAAGTAGAAAAACTATGATGGGAAATTCATCTGGTATTATTAGTATAAAAGAAGAACACAGGTGTGCATTTGGAAGAGAAAGGGGAACCAGAAATGGGTTTCGAAAATGGGTCATGGAAAGGAAACATTTCTTAAGTGAAAGCTGAAAAATGCTACAATACGGTTTAAGAGGGTAGAATTTGATGAAAAATTGAAAATGCAAAATGGTGAGCGCAGAGACAGTGCGAAATCAGTGGAAGAAGGAAGGTGAGAACGATTTGGGTAAGAGGGCTAGCAGAAAACAGAGCAGAGCAGGGGAGAGTGGCAGAGGAAGGTGGAGACAGAGAGAAAATGTGGTATATAAGGGTACCCATTGTTCCAGAGGCGTCACTTCCGCCATAGAAAGTAGCATGAGCACCCTGCCAGGGGCCACCGGTGTAAACTCCAGGGATTCGACCACTCGTTGCAACAAAAAGCGAGACCAACGCTGCAATGCAGAGTAGACCCGTTCCGGCCATTGCAGCCATTGCAGAAGAGAGAAGAAAGAGAGAGAGAGCAAATGGAGGAATAGGTTGGTTACTGTGGTTGTGTTGGTTTGAGGCGAATGAAAAGTGGGCAGAAGGTGAAGGGGTATTTATGGAGGGAGGCCAAGGAGTGGGAGGAAAAAAATTTACGCCGAGAGGTAATAACGCAGCTTGCTTGCTTGCCTCTCTTTCTTTCTCTTCCCTCTTTCTCTCTCTCGTTACGTTTTTGCATTTTTGTACAAAGAAGTGACTTTTACAGTAAAATGATATTTTTTTTATTTTTGTACTCTCAAAAATATATTATTTATTAATTTAATATTTTAAAATTAATTTTATTAATTTAATTCTTTAAATTTTAAATTTATAATAATTTAATTTTTTAAAAATTAAATTGATAAAATTTAAAAAAAAATAAAAAAAATAAAATTTAAAATAATTTAAAATTTAAAAAGTTAAATTGATAAAATTAATTTCAGATATTAAAAATAAATTTTATTTTAACTTTTTTTTAACGGTTAATAAATTGGTTTGATTTTCATTTTTAACCCCCCCAAAAAAAAATGTTTGGGTCACTCATTAACGCAACATGAATTGATGATGCAATATGAATTGATGCATGTGCAGCACACATGGGCCTTCCTCATGTTAATTTTGTTTTTGGTCGCGGAGGAGAAGAAGGCAACTTGCAGTTCAATTTGGGAGAAGCAAGGGGGAAAGCACACATGATGCATCTTGGAATCACGCAGCTAAAATTAGCCCAGCTCTTGATGTCTTACTAAAATCATGCTTCATGTTATCTACAATCAACAACTAGTCACATGAGAATTTTTTTTTCCAGAAAAAAAAAAACATTAACTCCAGTGTCATCAATTACTTTTAGAAGCTACTTAATTTTGGAATTGTTTTTTAGTCACGTCATTTTTAATTTTGGTTTCATTAGTCACGTCATTTTATTTGTTTGCATTTTTTTGTCTATCCTCTTCTTATGACATCATATGTCAAACCTATTTTGTAAAATTAAAAAAAAGAATTTTTTTTATTTTTTCCAAAAAAAATAAATTTCCAACATTCAATTTACAGTCCTTCAATTGATAATTTAATAAAAAGGGTTTGGATCAAATAAAATGTCATGCCATTCATAATTTGGGAAAATTGTATGAATAACAAGTTAACAACAGAAATAGTAAGTTAAGTTCTTTGAATATTTTTATATACCCAAAAAAATAATTTCTCATAACTATATAAATAATTTCTCTCAACTTGTTTGATTTGGAATAAACATCAAGTCATGGTTTGGAGCAAGTTCATGCATTTATCATTATCTTCCATTTTTCTTTCTTTACCTTTCTTTTCCACTCAGATTATAATCAAGGAGGGGAGATGCTTTTCTTGTTTGCAAATTGGGATATGTCTTTTAATCTTTTTTGTTTAAAATTAATTAATCTCCAAGATATTTTCTTGAAAATTCTCAAAGATAGTCATCAAATTAATTCCATCTACAGTGGGAAGCACATGGTTCAAACGACTTGTAGCAAAACTACAAAAGATCAAGCCGAAGTGACTTTAATCAAACGGTTGTGATAGATCTCTGATTTAAGTGTTCCTCTCAAGTAAAAGAATATTTAAAAAAAAAGAGAAAAGAGAAAAGATAATAGGGAATCCAAAGGCATGAATGAACCACCCACTAGTTTAACTGTTTAAGTTTTTCTTCCATTTTTGTTACATTTAATTTAAAAGATAAAAAAAACACGTAATATATATATATATATATTCAGAATTTTGGGGATGTCCCCACGCGAATTTTCATTATACAAAAGTTGTTTTAATCTTTTTAATTAATTTAAACGATAAAAATTTATCTCAGTAATTATTTAATCTTGTAAATTTCATTGATTCATTAAAAAGCATTGGAAGGCTAATATGGTGATCAATGGCTGGGTCCACCTCCAGCCTTGCTTTTCTTCGGCTGAGGCTTCACGCGTTTAACAATTTTTTTTTCTATTATATATATTTCTCTAATATCTTAGATTTTTATATTTGAAATATCACAACATGTAAGTTATTTTAAAAATTATAAATCTTCAAATTCTTGTATACATAGTTGACGGAGCAAATTTTAAGTTCAAATATCTACCAAAAAGAATTTTAAGTTCAACTAATTGGACTTAAATGCTAGTTAATATTGTTGAATTAAATAGGAATGTAATAAAAAAATGAAAAATAATTGTAATTGTTATTCTTAAAATGTTTTTTTTTTTGGTATCAAACTGAAAATAAAATTAAAAGCTTAAAATAGGCATTGCACTGATGAAACAAAGTGTGCATATTGCACTTTAACAACAACAAAAAAAAGTGTGCATATTACACTATATATACTTAATCATATAAAAATCTTAAATACTATACTATTTGAAACTAGGGTATCTTATATGTACAAGTCTGACATATACGAAACACCCCAACTTACACGTACTGTAGTTTTTTTTTTATCAAGAGACTTTCTATATATCTACAAATTAATATTTGTTGTATTACAAAAAATGCATTCTTTACCAATATTATTATATTTATTTATTAATTTATACGAAATTATATATATAAATTTATCATTTCTCTTTCATGAGAGTAGCAAGTACTATATGACATTGATCTAGGAAAATTATATTAAAACGACAAGAAAGTATGTATATATGGGAGTGTATATGCTATCCGTTAGTTAGAATCTAATGTTCCAAAAAGGAATTATTTATACGAAGGTTTGGTGGTCACATCAAATACCCTAAAACCATGTGCGGTGTCACTCCGTAGCCCAAACACAGGTTCTTCATTCTTAGTGCCAAACCCTAATTTTCCACTCATAGTTCAAACCCATAGAAGCCCAACTCCATGTGAAGTGTGAACTTAGTCATTTGTTTTGATGTCCTTCAATCTTTTCTCCTTTTTCTTAAGAAAAAATTTTGTATTGTAAAAAGTATTTTCGATCATTTTTAATGTTAATAGAAACTTAATTCCTTCAAATAATCTCGAAAACATGTGAATTGATAGTTTAACTGGGTTCAAATATAATAGAGTATCTAATCCATCACTTTTTATTTATGCACATTACTCTAGGTATATCTAATTATAAACTTGTTTTCATTTCACTTTAATACTAACTTAAACATTAAAATATTTTATAGGTACCCATCACCATTACGAAGGATTGTTCAATAAAAACTTTCTGGCATTGTCATGCAGTCTTGGATTCTCACTCAAAAACAGACATGAAGAACATGCATCTTATATGACATGTTACATTCTATTTAACAGAATTAATTTTACTATAATTAAAGCTTAGTGTTTGAACTTGAGTAATCAAGATAATAATGCACTTTTTTATCCGCTGGATCAATCCTTTATATAAATACTTAAATATCTCCATCTTATGATACACATAAAATCTAAGTCATTGAAAAATAAATAAAATTACTAATATATGATAATTTAAACAATAATATATCATGAGTATATCATTGTAAGTGTACGTAAGTAAGAAAAAAACTCTCACAAAAATGATATGATTGAAAAGCATTATCAGGAAATACGAAAAATATGTTACAAGATTAAGAAAGAAATTTCCGACTATATACTTTACTCCTTTGAAGAATAAATTTTTAAATATTCTCAAAATACTTTACTCAACAATCTAAATTTCATTTAAATTAAATTATATAATATTATAAATTTAATTATATGTGTTCATGTCTTATGATATGTGTGATGTTTTTACTAATTCAATTTTAGTGTAATAAGAATTTCTTGCTTATAGACTCTCACAAAAGAAATTTGATTAAGTAGTTGATAAACTAAAAAGTATTACAATGAATTTAAATGCATAATTTCTACTTTTTTAACTCACTCAAATTACTTAAGTTTATCTGAGTGGTACCTGGACATTTTCTAATTCGGTTTATGTTTACATATTTATCCAAATAAATTAATAATACGAGAATTATATTACTAATCATAAAATAATGGATGATCCGATTCAATTGTGTCCATGTTTACTGTTTGCATTTTTGCAAACAAACCATTTATATTTACGAATTTAGATGCTCTAAAGTGTATAGGGTATATTTTAGTAAATAAAGTACGAGTAAGTAATTATTGAAAAAAAAATTAGAGAAAGAATTATTTCATTTTAGTAAACCATATATTATTATTATTTTTAATCAACGATCATAAAAAACGCACTTTACTTTTGAAATACACCTGCCACTTTAAAAGATTTGAATACTATATTTACACAATATAATATATTTTGATTTGTTTGGGCTTCGGACAGTTACACTGGACTGATATATGCCATGGAAGAATAATCATATTTAGTCCACCGTGAAATTTGTAAAGCCAATTGGTTTTGAATGGAAAAGGCTAATTAAACTGTGAATTAAAATTTTAAATGAAAAGAAAATAAAAAATGACACATGTCAAGTACACCAAGCTTAGCTCGAAGTGTGTTTGATAAAAGGAAAATAAATTTTATAAAATTTAATTTTAATCAATTCTTAATGTAAATTTTTTTATATTATTAAATAATTATATATTAACTTATTATTAAAAAATTAAAAGGTCCAACCATTAATCAGAGATTCAGTTAATTATAGTTAAATTTTATAATTAGATTTATAATTAGAATAGTTTTTTTGTGCAAAAAAAAACTAATTGGTTATTAATTTATTTTCAAAAAATTTAATTTTTTTTATATTTTATAAATATTCTCATAAATTCTATCTTGCTGCATGTGAATTATTTGTTTGATATCATCTAATTCAATTAGTCAATTTAAATAATTAATTACTTGAATTAAAAAGTTTGTCTATTCATTGTCTAATTTAATTTTAACAATATTGGTATCAATATATAGTTTGATGATAATGTTAAGATTGAGTAACTCATAAACAATTTATATTTAAACTATTTTTTTAATATAAACAATTTATATCTACTTTTTGTTTGCATAGTAAGATTGAGTAACTCATATCTAAAATTTACCATACAGAATAAATATAAATTGTTGATTCGATGAAATAAAAATATACTAAATTTGTGTAAAAATAAATTATTGCAAGCACATGACACAACAACGCTTCTCATTAAATCGCAAGGCAAATTTGTTGATGAGAGAGCGTTGGTGCAGAGTGACACGCAAGCCACGGAGACTTGGAAAACCAACCAGATCTAGCGGATCTTCCACGTCAGCACGTGCTTCAACCGCACATCACCAACCATTGCATGCCAAAACATGTGAACGTCCACCAAGATCGCAACCACGCGTTGTGTTAGCCATGCCATTCTTTGGCACCCTTTTCTTTCTTTTTTTTTTAATATTTTTTCTATTTTTGTCTATTTTTGTTTCATTTCCTCCTAGCTTCCCCAGTGACTATTTTTTTATTTGATTAAAATTATTTACACAAAGGCCATGATAAATTGAAGATTTTCATATAAATTTAATTTTTATATAAATCTTTTTTAATGATTCGACAATTCATGATTAGATGATAGTAAATTAAAATTAAACTCTAATGTAAATGTGTAGTTTTCACATAGATATCTTATGATGTGTATCTCTATTATATACACTTTATGGACACTATAACAATATATATCATCTGCACAATAGCTTCACATAAATCTTTATCTCTTTGATTTTTCTTTGGCAGTAACTGATTTATTGGCATATTCATACTACTTAATAAATTTTTATAAACTATTATTTTTATTAATCTAACTGTTAAATTATTATATTAATTATTTGTGTTAGATTTTAAAAGAATTGAGCAACAACAAAATATAATGAAGTAATTTTCTAGGGTTTCTAATTATCTTCTTTCAAGGGCGGTGGTGACCACAAGGTACATTAATTTGAACAGACGAATACAAAGTTGGAAGCTTCTAGCCAATTTTGCATGTGAACGCTAAGAAGTAGATAGAAAACAAACCAAGCTTCACCAAATCAAGTAGGAAAATTTATTTTTCTTAGAAAAATAAATCCAAGAAGGACTGCTTTGGGGTTACAACAAATATTTTTGCAACCTAATTAATTAGATGTTGATTTAGGGTTTGACTTTTGCATGTGTACTACCAAATTAAACTCTGCTTGCTCTTCCGGGATCCAAAGCCACATGGGTATTATGATTATAGTTTGAAGAAAAGAAAATATTTTCCTTTGGGTCTTAAGACTATGATTATTAGTATTGATTATGAATAATGCACTCCACTAAGATAGCCTGAATCATGGATTCTTTTATCGGAGAATGAGTGGGTAAAGTTCCTTTCTAGTTTTGTCTTTTTTGGTCCATTGGTGTCACTAGCTTTGGTGATTCTTCGTTATATTAGGCTTGCGAGTTTGGTGTGATACTGCATACTCGAAAAGACTTTCATTTTAAGGAAAGTATGATAATTCACATATAAGAGGAGAATGTTAAAATTTAAGTGTGAGCAAAAGTTTTACATTAGATATAAATGAATTAAATAAGAACTATATAAATAAGAAGACTTATAAATCTAATGTCTTAAGACTTTGAGTCAAGTTATGATGTCAAGTGTACTTCTTCATTTCAATCTATTATTAAAGATATAAATTATATTTTACCTTTTTATAAATTTCATCACACCGTTCCTTCTTAGCAAAATTTAAGGTTGAAAGTTTTATAACTTAGAGTATATTTAAATCTATCGTTTCATTGGAATTTTTTTTTCGGCGGTTGAAATTTTTTTAAAATACTACTATTATGCCTTAAAAGTCTTGTCGAAATAGGTGTCTGTTGAACACATAGATGGGACACCGACAACTTTTGGGTTGCATAGCAATATTAAAAAAAATTTCATTCATGAAAAGTCAAAATGTTCATCCAAAGTTGTTTTTCTAACGATCTGATTATTGACGAATTTTGTCACCGGCAAATTTTGTTGCCGAAAATAAGCTCTCTTGGCCATTTAACTGCTCATATTAAAAAAAGGTATAGTACATTTAGTTGTTCTTTAAGCAAAGGAATGTACTTTACAGATCGATTGCACCGTACCACTTCGTATGGCGAAAAGAGATACGTATTTTAATTTAGCTATCATTAATGGGTAATAAACTTGTCGGTGATATATATATATATATATATATATATATAGTAGAAATCTATTTACATCAAGTATAAATTTTAAATATTTATACAGTTTAATAACTTTTTATAAAATACGAATAAAATAATTTAACCGTTAAATTATGTGATATTATCATGATTATTATACAAGTTAAATTTGAAATAAATTAGACATTTATAAATATGTAATATAATAGTCAATATTTACTTATATTTTAAAAAATACATTATATGTTAAAATAAAGTAATGCGATGAAATATCACTTAGTTTTTAAATTGTATAAAATTTTGTAAACTTGATATACTTTATATGAACTTTCAACCCAACAATTAGATTGTTATACTTACACTGCTTAATAACTTTTCATAGACGTTGAATTTCATCAATGCAACCATTGGGTTGAAAGTTCATATAAAGTAAATTAAGTTTATAAAATTTCATATAATTTAAAAACTAAGTGATACTTCATCGCATCACTTTATTTTAACATATAATATATTTTTTAAAATATAAGTAAATATTGATTATTATATTACATACCTATAAATGTCTGATTTATCTCAAATTTAACATGCATATTCATCATGATTATATTACATGACTCAACGATTGAATTGATTTAATTTACATTCTATAAAAAATTATTAAGTAGTGTAAGTGCTCAAAACTTATACCACTTGTAAGTGGATCCCCACTCATATATATATATATATATATATATATATGTATGTATGTATGTTTGATTGACGTATATATGTATGTATTTCAAAAAATATGTGTGATTTGATTTTTGAAAGTACCTTAAAAGTTAATTATAATAATGCAATATCTAAAATTAGATACAGCGCAATAAATAGAAAATGTGAGATCTTTGCCCGACACATGGTTATTATGAAACATGGGAGCATATAATCGTTATCTTTTTCCATTGGAATAAAAGCTTTCAGATCTTGTTGTGGACAATGAACCTGAATTTATTCAATACTTTGAAAAGTAAAGCCCAATATTGATAACAACTCGAAATCTTGCGAGATGACAAGACACTGACTTGGGGACAATGTTTGATACAAATATTATTAAATATCATAGAACTAATAAAAATAACAAATATATCGATATAAATAACATATTAGTTAACGAGGGATAAAATCCTAAAAAATTAAGATAAATACAAATACAACTCGAATAAAGGGGTTCATCGTTATTTTAGAAGAATCCTTATCTAAATAAATTAAGTTACCTTACCTATATAAAAAGGTCTATCCTTTAAGTAAATAGATCTATCCTTTAAGTAAATAGATCTATCATTGATACTTGTAAATTGGTACCGCCTCTAACTTTAGCATTAGAGTGCCTTTTATATGTATATCCCCATCTTAATTAATAAAACAGGTAGCACATTATCATACACTTTACCTAGATTGTAGGTATTCATAAATTCTTAAATTTAGTTCAAAACACCTTCAAAATAAGATTTGGGCAAAAACAACCCAAAAACTATGCATAAGCTTCATTCTTAAGCTTCAATTGTATTTATCTTAATTTCTAAAGAATTCTAATATTCACTTCATCATTAACAATTTAGTTATGATCGTTTATCGCATAGTTATGGATGCTAAATGTCATCTCAATCATGCATCTACTTATAATGCAACCAAACATTATCAACATTTAAAAGCCTTTGTTAAAACTGAAAAATATTGGTAACTATAATAACGTATCACTTTCTTATTTAGTAATAATATAAAAACTTTTACATTAATTATAGATCAAATTTAAACTTATAAAACTATTGAATATAGTCTTTTTGTGGCTGTTGTGTAGCCGTTACAGAAAGACTATTGCATTTTATGGTATTATTTTAGAAGATATTCAACTACTTCTCTCTATATAAAGACTAGACATGCATTTGCTACATTAGTTGAGGGAAATAAGACTAATATTTTGCAAATGTTAGATTTAGGATGTGTTTGGATTAAATTTTCTAAAATTGATTTGAAATAAACTTGATTTTACAAATTTAATTTTTAATTAAAAGTGAGTTTGAGTGAAGTAATTTATGTTTAGAAAAAAAATTATGTTTAACACAGAAGTAAAAAATAATTACTCAATAAATGAGTTTTTGATGTCAGAATCACGTTTGAAAAATTATATAAATGTCAAAACAAACAAAATATAAAATGGACAAAAGTCTATTTAAATATCTAAAAGCCTATTTGAGTAGTGTAAACACTCACCCAAACATTCATTAAGGATAGCTACTTGGTATCAAGCTGCTGTTCAATTACCAAGTAGTAGTCAACGTAATAGTCCTACACAAGCGGCTGAAATTTCAGGATTTTACTTTCAATAAATTAAAATTATACATAAACAACCATCACAAATTATCTTGAATTGAAATTGTTCAATTTTCTCATATGAAAAAAAAAAGAAATTGTTCAAATTTCAAAAATATAAAATCAAATATTATAATTCATAAAAAAACATAACTTTTTGTTTAATTATTTTTTATTAAATTTTTAGTATAAATTATTCATAAACATGCTATTTAGTATTTATTAAGAAAACATTGAGATAGTAGTAACTTTTGTGAAGTATTTATCAATTTAATATTAACAAATAAATCATTCATTATAATTAGATAACATACCTTATAAGGAAGTTGTTAACTTCGATGTTGGATTTTTTTTTTTTTGCTAAATTTTTTATTGACTTTGCCTCATACTATTCATAGAGTAAAAATAATTAGATAATATTGAAAAGAGTTAATCCTTTCAATTAGCATATGTAATTGTCATATCTAACATGTAGTTCTTATCTCAAGTTCTTGTGACAGTGCATTAACACCTTGTACGAAGAAGCAATATTCTAAATTTAGGATATTACATGTATGACAAATCATAAAAATTATTTAAAAGATACTATTATAGGGGATATTTGTTTGTTTGTTTGTTTTCTATTTCATGATCTTATCACCAGCAATGGTCGACCCTATATAAAGGATAAAAGTCTAAACATGTTAAAAAAAGTGAGCATAGTGAACAAAGAGATACAATTGAGATATAATTGTTTGGAAGATGGCAGGTGGTGCTTTTGTTGCTTCAAGAGATGGAAGGCACTACGAGGGTAAGGTCATAGCATTCGTGTTGGTCACATGTTTTGTGGCTATCATGGGAGGTCTCCTATTTGGTTATGATCTTGGTATTACAGGAGGTGTGACTTCCATGGAACCATTCTTGATCAAGTTTTTTCCAGCTATGTATAGACAAATGAAAGATGAATCGGACCATGAAAGCGAGTGCTGCAAATTTGACAATCAGCGCCTCATATTGTTCACCTTTTCCTATACCTTGCAGCATTGATAGCTTCTTTCTTTGCTTCCACAACAACAAGAATGTTGGGTCACAAGCCCTCGATGTTTATAGGTGGTTTGTTTTTCCTTATTGGTGCATTGTTGAATGGTTTTACTATTAACATTGAAATGCTTATTATCGGTCGTCTATTACTCTGTTTTGTTGTAGGATACTATAATCAAGTAAGAACTAGCATCATTTGTATGGTTTAAAACATGAATGTTTTAATGCAAATATTAATTCTTTAAGACTAATTGGCTTCAATTGTTATTTATTACCCCCAATAGTCTATTCCAGTATATTTGTCAGAAATGGCTCCAGCAAAGATAAGAAGAGCACTAAAAATTGGCTTTCAAATGATGATAACAATTGGCACCTTGAAAATGGATGGAGAATTTCTTTGGGTGTTGGAGCTGTTCCTACGGTCATGTTGTGTTTAGGATCTCTTTTTTAGATGACACACCTAACTACATGATTGAAAGAGGCCAACATGAAAAAGCTAAGGCAATGTTGCAAAAGATTTGTGGCACTAATAACGCTGATGAAGAGTACCAAGATCTCATTAATGCTAGTGAGGCTGCCAAAAAGGTGGAACACCCATGGAAGAACATTGCACAGCCAAAATATAGGCCTCAACTCACTTTTTGCTCTTTCATTCCATTTTTATAGCAACTCACTGGCATCAATGTCATCATGTTCTACGCACCTGTCCTTTTCAAACTTTGGGATTTGGTGATGATGCTTCCCTCATGTCTGCAGTTATCTCCAGAGGTGTCAATGTGGTTACCACATTTGTTTCCATCTTCACAGTGGACAAGTTTAGAAGAAGGATTTTGTTCCTTGAATGTGGTACCCAAATGTTTATTTGCCAGGTGAGAATGACAACTCAAGTGCTTTAGATTTTCATAATGATCACATATAAATATTTTTTTTCATTTAAACATGACTAATTTCAAAGCTTTAATAATTATCTATAGATTGCCGTTGGAGTCATGATTGCTATGAAGTTTGGTGTGAGTGGTGAAGGCTCGTTTAGCAAAGAAGAAGCCAACCTCCTCTTATTCTTTATCTGTGCATATGTTGCATCATTCGCTTGGTCTTGGGGCCCATTGGATTGGTTAGTGCCCAATGAAATTTGCTCTCTTGAGGTCCTATCTGCTGGGCAAGCTATCAATGTTGCCATGAACATGTTATTCACCTTTGCTATTGCTCAAGTCTTTCTCACCATGCTTTGCCATTTGAAATTCAGCCTCTTCTTCTTCTTTTCTGGTTTTGTGATCATCATGACCATCTTCGTTGCCTTACTCCTTCCTGAGACAAAAAACATTCCAATTGAAGAAATGAACAAAGTGTGGAAGTCACATTGGTTTTGGAACAAATTTATTATTGATGATGATGTCATTGGTGGCTATGATCACAAGGCTACTCCTTGAAGTTGATTGAAATGTATACAGGACTAGAGTGCAGTGAATTATTTTTCTATTTATGATATTTCACAAATTTTTCATATAGTTAATTAATTAATTCCATAAATTTTTGTATATAATTGTGTATATCTAATATTGGGATTATGTGTTTTACCAAAATCTTTGTTTGAATTTATGGTGTATACTCTTATAAAGCGAGATTGGATTTTACTCAATTTTACACTTAAATGGAAAACCCATGCTTGAATAGTCAAAAAATTTCTTAAGCCATCGCCAAAGTTTATTTGAAAAAAAATAATAAATGAAATTAACTTCATATTTCATTTTAAATTATTTTTTACTATGACAATAACATCTATAAATTTGAGAATGATATAAGTTAAATAAAACTTTAATAGTTTTCTAAATGTTTATATCAATGCATTTGGTATAACTCTTTTACGTGTTATTATAAATATTTTTTATTAAAACAAGTACTGAAAAATAAAAGGGAAATTGAACATTTTAGAAGATACAATACACAATAAAAAAAAATCATTCTAATTTTATTCTAAGCCGTTGTATGGAGGAAAAAAAAATGAATGGACAAATTTTGACATTCTTCATTCACAATATATAAGAGAAAGTTGACTTACTTGGCGTGGGGTGCGAAGAGTGTTTACTATAACAACTTAAACACAAGGAAGGTAAAAAATCTTATATAAACAAAATTCAACAACAGCATCATTGCTTTCATAGAATTATTACAAATTCAAGACCTAATCATTTGTCCCATTTCTTAGAAAAGATACTCTGAAGAGACAACTCTATAGCTTATGGTAAGTATTTGCTTTTATAAGTTTAATTTCAATTAAATTTAAACTTCTAATCTCACTCAACGAATCCGATGAATTCCTTTGAGCTTTCACATTCACTATGCAAGCATATTAAAATCTGGCTGAGCTATGGCATTTACAAAATGGGTAGAGAAGAAAATGATTTGGTGCAAAATGCCCTATCATCTGGAAGAGAAGCTGACAGTAACAGATGTGGAGAACACAATGTGGGATAATATTTACAACAGACATTAAAGAATGTTTTTCAAGCAAGATGTGCATCAAAGCAAGTCTTACCCTTTTTTGTAACAAATTTTGGCCAAAACATGTAGATGGTAGTGGCAAGATTAAGGAGGCAATAAGGTTGTTTGAGAAAAAGGAGCATCAAAATTTTCAGATATCTATAAACATCAGAGAAGGGTATGTGAAAATACTGATATTACTGATGCTTTTCTTCTCTGATTTTGAGCTTGAGGTATAAATTGAATGGGAAGAATTGCAATGCTTCAAGGTTACAATTTGTAGTTATCAATATTTTCTCTATTCCATATCATGTCATAGAAACATTGAGTTGCCGAGAAAGAGAGATGTCATTGATCTTAAAGGCAGTAATGGTATCAAAAAGCTTGTTCTATTATGGATGTTTGCTTGTAGTTTGATCGCAAACGGATGGTTTCAAGGTTGAATGATCTAAATTATCACATTTACGGGTTAAATGGTTGTATTGATGCGATAAACAGAAACCAAATTGTTGTAATCTATCCACTTGACCAAATCCATTTAAAAGGAGTTCTTATTTAACTAGTTTTTTTTTTATAAATTTTTTTTACTTGGCTTTTGTCTTCATAAGCTGACTTTCAGGATGCTACACATATGGGCAAAAATTTGGCTGAAGGAAAGCAACTTTTGAGAGAGATGAATGTGAGCTAACAGAGAGATGCTCCATCAAGTTCACCTCCTGCAGAGCTTAGTGAAAGTGTAATTTAAGAATTCTTCGCATGGCTTTTGTTTTTGGAACAAGTGATATTTACATTAATAATTCATCATTTTATAACCTACTAAGACCTTTTCTTCACTTTTATTTGGTTTTTCATGAACTATTTATAGTTAGTTCAAATACAGTGGAAGTATAGTTACTATCATTATCCTTACAAGCAGACGAATTGTGATAGACTCCTTGAACCAATCAAACAATTTGAATAGACAAGGAAAAACTCAAATGGGTTAAGAGAACTTACAAGAAACCAAGTGAAGGTAGAGTGCGACAAATCACAGAACATTAATTCTTGTTTTTTGCATTATTAATTATTTCACTTCTAGTCTATTGACTCGCAGTCTGACTTAAATCTTGTTTGATTCTAATAGATTATATGCGATGAGTTACTGGTGATTAAGAAGAAAAAGCCAGCACTTGAGACCAAAATCCAACATGCTGAGAAAGAATTAGAGGCCTTAAATGAAGAAACTTTTTTATAAGCCACTTAAC
Source organism: Castanospermum australe (assembly GCA_019955255.1). Lineage (NCBI taxonomy): Eukaryota > Viridiplantae > Streptophyta > Magnoliopsida > Fabales > Fabaceae > Castanospermum > Castanospermum australe. Next base: position 307,099 of record NSJW01000381.1, on the reverse strand, counting down.
GAAGAGGCATGGGAAAATAATGTCCTTCTACTTATGAGATATTGACATAATAAAAATAAATTATATTATTAAATAAAAATTAAATTTATGAGATAGTTCAAATAGATTAAATCCTATAAGAATATTTCTGATTCAAATCCTATAAGTGAACATTAAGCTTATGGAATAGTTTAAATGAATCAAATCTTATAAAAATACTCTTGATTAAAAAAAATGTCATGCCCTTCTTGATTTAAAATTTAAGAAATAAATATTCAATAAAAGCATAACTTCTCATTCTTTCATGACCGTTTGACCTTTTGGAACATTTCTACAAAAACTTATTTATGCTATCAATCATTTCCCATTTACGAATAATTATCCTCATTCAAACATTTTTTTTCTACCAAACTCAAATTCCAATGAGTTTCATTCAAAACCAGACACCGAAATGCAAAAAATTCGTCGCCAAAAGTGATGTTTGCCCGCTTAAGGCATGTGCTACAACCATCCCTCTGACAATGAACCATGGACATGTAATTAAGGCTTGTATCTTTTAGATTACCGTGCAATCCAAAAACGCGTTTGCGAGAAGAAAAAAACAATTTTTTTTTCCTTTGAAAAAAAGTGTCGGCAGTTTAACAACTCACAAAATTAGTTTAGAAGTGATTAACTAATTATATAAATTCAAATAATTTTGTAACCACTTTTAATTTATTTTTAGTTTAGTTTAAATTTGTATTGAATAAGTTTTAGTATCAAATATTGCTTGATGCATTTTTTTCATAAAATTATAAAATCATAACCAAATTTAAAATTTGAATATAGAGAAAAACAAAACATAAGCAAAGAAACTTTTAATTTAAATATTAGGAGAAAGTAAAGAGATAATGAAAAAAAAAGGATACAAAAATTTTAGGGAAAAAATAGGAGACATTAATAAAAATGGAATACTATATAAATTCAACTTTACATTGATTTGTTTATAATTAATTTTAGCATTAAAATAGATTAGATAAGAATTAAATTTTTAAATTTTTAGTGCTTACCAAACACTCAGATTTTATAACCAGTCTCATTATATGTTATCCCATTTCTTTGAGTTTAACAAACACCCCCTTATCTCGTTTCTATGAGTTTAGCCTTAAAGAAATGAGTACTCTAATAAAAGGAGAAAACAATGAATTTATTATTCTTTCTTCTGTAAACAATGGAAAGAAAGCAAAACTAACCCCATTGACTATAAGAACTGAAGGAAATAAATTCCATTAGATTCCCTTTAAATTTAAATGGGCATAATTAAAATGACCGCAAAAAAATGGGCATAATTAAAAAATCAGGTCATATATGATCCAATGATTTTTAAGTAAATTTTTAAAATAGCATTATTTACACAACTTTTACATATATACACCAGATTGTATGACTTTAACATGTAAAATCATGCAACCATTCATGCATAATAATTGAATAGTCAACACTTATTCTCATCTTTTTTTGTAATGAACACACCTCTCTCTTCAAAATTTCATGATCCCTATTCACTCTTGGATGCTAAGGCACACCCTCAAGCAGGCAGGCAGCAAAGGCAAAGCCAGTGAAACCTATGCTAGGAATTTTGGACTTTTGAATACTAAGTAAGAACCACAACACAATGACCAACCTCGCTGCCTTTCATATATAATGACCCCACAAGAGTTGACAGTCACAGAAGAAAGCAATGGAGACAAACTACTGTTTGTGTGGTGGCCACACAACAGGGTGTCATGCTGGTATACTAAATGCTCTGCAGCACTGGCTTAACTGCAAGCTGGCAACTGGTCAGTGACCAAAAACCAAGAGGGAAAAAAGTAATGGCAAGCAGGCTTGCACACAAGCATACCACATGCATTGTGCATGATGAATCTCAGTGTTTGTCGAGACCAACCATCAATTGCACCTTTTGACGCAACTTCACAATTACACAAATTACTTTCCTTTTATTGACTTTTTCAAATTCCTTCCATCAAATAATATGTTGAGATATATGAAATATGAAACTATTAAAGATACTGTATTCATTTCAAATGATCAGATATTAAAACATAAACACCTAGGTGTGCTGGATTTTCCAATCAGATGCAGAACCTTGCAGACTCAAACACAAGTAAGAAAAAAGCATCAGGAATTTCCCAAATCAGAATATCTTAGCTCTTATGTACTTCTCGTGGAAGGAAGGACACAAACTTACATGAACAGTACATTGTTCCTCACTCTCCCTACGTCCACAGCAGGCAAAATTACGCTAGTCACCACCTTTAAGAAAAACATTTACCATGGGAGATTACAATCTTCACCAATGCTAACTACATCTCAGGAATTTGAAGTTAGGAACGAATGCCTCGAAATGTTCTTAACATCTGACAATGCAGAAGCTATCAATTATGGTTATATTAACGCAATGATAATCCCTTCATTTGGGATTGCACTTGTCCTCGACCCCCACTAGAACATAGTCAGCAATTTAAGCCCATTGATAATTTTATGATAAATTATAGTAATATCTGAGCAATTGGGTGTCATGCATTGGATGCATGTAACAATGCCTCTCCCATATGGCCCTGTATTGCAAGTTTAGATCCTTATATCCTCTTCGGCACAAAGTGTGCGAGATTACAATAATGAAAACTAAATGGATATTTTTATGAAGATAAACTTGTAAAGCCAGCCACATACCAGGCAAAGTAAATTACTGACGAAAAATCTCTCATAACCATGACTTTTCAGGAAGAAGAAAAAAAAAAACAGCCTCTGGTGAAGTATTACCAGCTCACGTCAGACTTATCTTCACCAAATCAATGGAACAGCAAAGTTGCTTGCGAAGAGGGGTAGAGAACCTGCTAACTTTCTCACTCTATGGTTTGGAGAAAATGGAAGTTGAAGGACTGTACAGAAGCAGCATGATGAAGGATGGATATGCTGGCTAGAACTTTTCTGAATTTCTCAGCCAGATATGACCCTATAAAATGTGAACAGCTTGACAAATTCCCAAGGATGAAATTCTGCCAATGAAGCCAGATCTTTCTTCCATAGCATCCTACCAGCCAGGCCGAGTGAGAGTTAATAAGAATAATGCCATCCTCCCAAATCAAAAGAGTATGGTTCAGGTATGAGTTGACAAAAATATAGAACTGCTAGGATTGCTGAGAAAACTGTTTACCTTTTTGTATAAATCGTTGAACATTGAAAAAGTCTTCCCTAAAAACATATCTTTAACTCTTAAGTCACCCTTTTGCAACCTCCTTCAGACAAAGAATGTCATCACGTGGATGTGCTTCTTCCACCTTAACTACTATTTCATCCCCTATCTGAGTTCCAACAGACACCCAAGCAGAAGCTTGAAGTCCAACCTGCAAACGAGAATCAACTTATGGATTCAAAACAGTGGAATATCACAACTGCATCTTAGTCACCCAAAATAAACATAGCACTCTAGTAAAAGCAATTCCTCTGTGGTTATCTAAACAATATACACAGCCATGTAAAACAAGTAAGCGGAAAAAAGAAAGATGAGAAATATTATTATATTAGAATATCAATTTTAGTATCAGTACTACTTTGACAATGACATTGTCATCAGTCGGTTGTAAGAACCATTTCTCCACTTTTATTAGCTCCTCAATTGCCCAATATGCAGCTTGGCATGCAGGGGAAAACTTGTAACAAGCTAAAGAAAATTTTTCTTCTCCAAAACGACATTGGAGTAACTGAAGCTTTTGAGAACAGCTAATTTTATATTTAGTTTTTGACTGTATAAAAATATTAAGTCAATTGGTCAAGCATCCATGTATAGTGGTTAAAACAGTACACTTCAATCAATAAAAATGGCCTCCCTAAAATCGTCATGTTATTGTTGTATCTCCAGCACACTAGGAGAAGGCGACAAAGAACATTATTTCATAATTCCTCAAGATTAATAAAAAGCGTGAGATTATGTTTCACCATGGATCTAAAAAATGCAGATATCCCTAACTAATCACAGATGGTCCTAGCAGCTAGCCCATCTTGATGTTTTATATGCTGCCATCATTTCCCACAACCATCAAATGGCATTGACTGCAAGACAGATTATATAACAAGAACCATTAGCTGCTTACCTCAACCAACAACAAAGCCGCAATTCGATCTTTTATAAATCTAAGGATCAAAGCATGATATTTTTTCTCTTTGGGTTGTCTTCGTAAATATTCTAATATCCAATATCGAAGACTGCTGCTGCAGAGCTTCCTCACTGCTCGAGCTTTTTCATTTGCAGCTGCCGCTATCCCTTCAAGCTTACCAGCTGAAAAGGGTGGAGGTTCACCTCTAAGAAATGCCTTTACCTAAAGAAAGAAAGCAGACATTCCGCAAATTGGGGAGCAAAAAGAAAATGCCAAGATGAAGTATGGCTTATCAATTACACTAACAGAAACATTATTAAAAAGGCAGATAGGGAGCAAAGGGCCACAAATAAAAACATTAGCACAAAAATATGTTGCATATTCAATCATATTGCAAAACTTGTGATATTATAATAATCAATATATCATAAAGATTAAAACATGATTCATAAACTCAAGTCTTCTAGGTTGTATTCTTTTATGAATAAAAACCCATTTAATGCTTATATTACATGCACATAATTGTCACACAAGATTTATTTTTCCATCTATAAATGACTCATTTAAAGAAGCACGAATGGGGAATCCTTAAATAGTTAATTCGAAAAAGGAAATATAAATGAGATAAAAAGTTACAAGAGCTATGATTACAATGTGGAATGAAGGCACTCTCACACTAAGTAGAGGTGTCGAGAACAGAGAAATAAAGTAGTACATGGAGGAGGACAAGATATCCTTCAGCGCAGGAGAGAGGAGAAAAAAAAAAAAGAAAAAAACAGGAAAACAGAAACAAAGATAATAAGAAATGTAATGTCCAGTCTCTGCATATCAGAGATGTAAACTCCCTTGAAACAGCCATGAGCAAAGCACTGGGGAAAAGTCATAAACACAATCCAATCCTACAACATATCTAGGGCCAAAGAGGAACTCTTAAAGATGTGGGGCATTCATCTCCAACCAAGTATGCCATAGGACTCTTAAGAACTGCGCACTCACAAAATTTTGGCCTACTTGGTTTCTTCAACAGTGTTTGTTCCCCTTTTATTAAAACATCAAGGGCTGTAATCATTACCTAATTACATACCATAAGAGAATTTTATAAATCAGTGAACATATAGCAACTATCTTTTGTATAGTTATATTCCTCCCAACAAAGGTAGACAACCCAAGCACCCAGAGTGGCACTTTCTGCATCTTCTTGGTCTCTCTCTCATGTAGGCAACAAGTATGTTTTTATTTCTTTTTTCACTTTCCTGATTCTTGCTTCTTTCTACTATTTTAGAAATTTATCTTACAAAAGACAGGATCTGATTTCATAAATCAAAATTTTCTAGTAGGCATCTAGCAGCACAAAGATTTGCAATCTACCCGTGAATTGACAAAATTGAAAGCAACTCACCTGATAATGAGCAAGAAGATCCAAATATCTACGGATGGGAGATGTAAATTGAACGTAACCAGGAATTCCCAAAACACCATGGCGTGCTGGCTTCCTGAAATCAATCTCAGCAGCGCGCATTACCCTGACCAGGGCAAAGCTCCTAACAGGCCCTTCTGGAAGGTGGGCAAATTCAGAAACATCTATATCTGATTGGGGCTGTCCCCTGTAGGGTAAAGGGATGTCATTCTGAGATCCAAATGTGGCAATAGCTTCGCCACAGAGTATCATCATCTCAGAGACTAATCGCATTGCGGGGTCTGCTTGGTTTTCCACATAAAGATTAATTGATGGCTCCAGATCCTCTGGATTAGGCACTTTAATGCGAGTTTCTAATGTTGCTGTCTCAACCGCACCCTGAATAAAGGCAGAGAAAGGAAAAGTTAATGTATCAGAGGCTAATAATTCTCAATAGCTTTAAGTAAAAAAAAAACTTTTTGTTTAAGCAGTCGATTCTGTATGACTTTATCCACAACCAAGTGCGTGTTTCAATTACTAGGCCAAATTTGCCAATCATCTAAACCTACTACTCAATAGATAGTCCCATAAATTCTCAGAATATTTCTATTTTATTTTAATAAACTCTTGGCCTCTCAGTACATTTTAGACACTCTAACTAGCAAAGAATCTTTTCTAAGAGAATTTGAAGCAAGAAATCGAACAGGTAAAAAATTGACATCCATTTGAGAATGCTATCATTTGACAATGTTTGTGGTTAATTTTGCTCAACATCAAAATATATGAAATATTAATGCAATTTTTTATCACTTATCATAGAGTAATGAAATTTTAATATCCATGGGATGGACCAAAACTCCTGGACAAACTATACAATATTTTTATTGGATAACTGAAGTACTAGGTGATGCTTTATCTTGGAAGTGTTGAAACCTGCAAAGGCATGAATCATGAAAATCGGTGATAACGCTAAGTGGAAGATTTTTAAATAATGAGTGTAAAAATCTAACAAAATAACCTTTTCCCCAGATGTGATTAAGATATGTTATTTTTCAAATAGTTTATATTTCAACTATAAAGATCCACACTGTATCACATAAGGTGACCAAAGCTAAGAATCAACTCTTTTTATCAAAAGGAAAATATAAATAAATACCTTAAAATACAAAATTTTGTAAGCTTATGGGTCAAAAGAAGATACTACAACCAACCTGTTGGCGGCGCCAATTTAAACGAAGGTTTGCAGCCTCTGACAGAATTCTGAGTTCACCCTCCTCCTCAAGGTTCAAATGAAGTAGCTCAGATGCGCTCTCATATGTCAGCATGTATGTTGGTTTAATGACTGAGTTAACCACTAAACATTCTGCAATGCTGTGACACCCACATAGGACATCATTAACAGAAGGCAATCTCCAAAAACCATCATTGTCATCATCATCATCATAAACATTATTGTTGTTTTAGACAAAAGAAGAATCCATTGAGAGGAAAGAATGGCGCAAGGGTGGAAGATAAGGAATCCTCCTAGGGGAAAACAGAAAGAAGAGAAAGAAAACAATAGCTCAAAAGATCTCTCTAATCCCTTAGAAAATTCAACAATGGGACCCCTTTCCAAAAACTATATATATATATATATATAGAGAGAGAGAGAGAGAGACAAAGAGAGAGAGAGAGAGAATAGAAAGTAGAAACTGTATATCTACATATTTATACTGAAAAGGAAGTTAATGATCTAGGATATCAGCATAAAGTCACAAACATAATCATGAAATATTTAAAACATCCCAACTTTGATATAGGGTGTCAATGTATTCTTCTATAAGCTATATTGTTGTCAATGACCAACTTTCTTAAAAGCTTAAGCTGGTAGGTGGAATCACTCGAATCATTTTATATCTTTAACACACACCCCCTTATACAAGAACCCTTTGGGCTTGAAGTGTAGACAAAACATAGCTCAGTTTTACCTTATGTTGAAATTCAACTTAATTATAAAGAATGGGAACAGCAAGGATTGAACTCTTGACCACTTTGGTCATAGAGATTCTGATACCATGTCAAAGACCAATTCTCCTAAGAGCTTAAGTTGTTAGGTGGAAGCAATTAAATGATTTTATATCTTCAACCATTGCATAATTTATCTTGTATATACAATACTTGTGGATAGGGCGAGGCTGAGAAAGTTTAGATTAGTTTATATATTTACTTTCCTGAATGATTTTATAATGTCTGTGATTATTGGCCGTAATTAGGCTTGAATTCTGTGTTCTTTTAGACATAGGCCCTGTTTGGATTAATGGCTTAAAAAAGTACTTATTTGTGTAGAACTTATTTAATAAGCTCTATTGTCAAACATGCAGTCTAAAATAAGCTAAATAGCTTTTGGATACAAAGATATAAAAGCACATATAAGTGTAAAAATTACTAAAAAGGATACTCATAAGCGCTTAAGGTTAATTTTAAAATTCATTAAGGCTAATTGTCATAAATTATTACAAAAACAGCTAGCGCTTAAGCTGTTTTTAGCTTTCGCAAAGGCTTATTTTCATAAGCTTCAATTTCTAGCTTATGAAAATAAGCCAAAAACAGCTTATTGGGATTTCAAAAGCTGTTTTAATAAGCTTATCCAAATGAAACATTTATTCAGATAGGCCTAAATAAGCTATTGATAAGCTCATCCAAACGGGGCCATAATTAAACCCAATATAGATAGGAGCACCTCTTTGACAAACATATGTCATAGGAGGATGTCTCATCCTCCCATTCAGTACTCTCTTTCCATTTAATGAATCATGCTTTTATCTAACAAATTAATTCTAAGGCTGTACAATTTACTTTTGAGGGACCATAAATGTAATCCAAGCAGTACAATCTGCTTGGCAGTGTAATCCAAGCAGACACTATGAGTGATTTTTAAGGAGCCATAGCTGTGAAGCCATTCTTTTCTTAATTTCTAGTCTGATTTTCATTAAGAGCTTTTCCTAGAACTATTTTCCTGGACAAACACCTTGAAGTATTGTTTACTGACATAAATATCCCTAGTGCACTCCTGCACTTTGGTATTAGGCCTAAACTTATCTTAAATATGTGCATATAAATTAAACAAAAAAATAAAAAGAAAAAAGGTTTTGCTAGTCATCCGTTTGTGTGCAAACCATCCCTACCCTATTATACTTTAAATAAACCTACTCCAACCTACTAAAAATCATGTTTTCTTGTCACCTGAATTTCCTGCCACCAGACAGCTTCTTCTAGGTTTAAAGCTTTCTTACACAAGTTAATTATTGCCACAAGTGATGACAGTGTTTGAAACAAAAAGGATTTTGTAACGAATAATTGCAATGTAAGACAGTTGTATGTGCGGAATTCAGAAAGAGAGAATAGTATATGTTCTCATTGATATTTCTGGATGTACAAGACTGTATTTATAGTGAAATTCTAGGAAAAAGCCTAAGAGAAAAAATAGGAAAAAAATCAGGAGAAAATTAACTGTAATCCCTTAATTCAAGGGATTGGTTTTTAGCCTAAAATCTAGCCTAGAATCTCTCTAAGAATATTTACATTACAACAGTAAAGATTGGATTTGATTTGGATATCCAAATCACATCCAAATATTCCAGCAATCACATCCAAATATTCCAGCAATCATATCTGTACATTCCAACACTCCCCCTCAAGCTGGTGAATATATATCTTCCATTCCCAGCTTGGAAACCATCTCATGAAAATTTCCACTGTTGAGTCCTTTAGTTAAGACATCGGCAAGTTGATCTCCTGAAGGAACATAGGACATGCAGATTAATCCTTCCTCAAGTTTCTCTTTAATAAAATGTCTGTCAATTTCAATATGCTTTGTCCTGTCATGTTGTACAGGATTATGAGCAATATTAATTGCAGACTTGTTATCACAATACAGTCTCATGGGACCCTGCCATTTGATCTTCAAGTCTTCTAGTATAATCTTTAGCCACAATAACTCACAAATTCCTTGTGCTGCTGCTCTGAACTCGGATTCTGCACTTGATCTTGCCACAAACATTTTGTTTCTTACTCCTCCATGTTATTAGGTTACTGCCGAGAAAGGTACAATAACCTGTTGTTGATCTTCTGTCAACCACGGAGCCAGCAAAATCCGCATCTGTATATACTTCTAACTTGAGGTTTTGACTCTTCTTAAATAGCACTCCTTTCCCTGGACTTCCTTTCAAGTAGTGTAGTATTCGAAGAGCTGCTTGCATGTGTGATTCCTTTGGATCATGCATAAACTGGCTAATCAGACTTACTGCATAGGCAATATCTGGTCGGGTATGAGCAAGATAGATAAGCCTTCCTACTACTAGCCTCTGGTACATTTCTCGATCAACAGCTGGTTCTTCACTTGCTGCAGTTAGTTTCTGGTTTGCTTCAATCGGAGTAGCCACTGGTTTGCAGCCAAGCATTCCGGTTTCCTTCAAAAGATCCAGGACATATTTTCTCTCTGTGAGATAAAGATCCCTTGCTTGGAGTATGAGACTTCAATTCCGAGAAAGTACTTCAGTTTTCCTAGCTCTTTTATCTCAAACTCTTTTGCCAAGCACTGTTTCAGTTTGAGTTTCTCCTCTTCATCATTACCAGTGACTATTATGTCATCAACATATACCAGAAGTGCTGTAACTTCCCCTGAATCCGTGTGCTTGATAAACAGTGTGTGATCTCTTTGACTTTGCTTGTACCCTGACGCTTTCATGACTTTGGTAAATCTTCCGAACCAGGCTCTTGGTGACTGTTTTAGCCCATACAGGGCTTTTTTCAGCTTACATACTTTAGTTGTTGTTTCTCTCCCTTCAAAACCTGGTGGAATACTCATGTAGATTTCTTCTTCTAGGTCCCCATGTAAGAAGGCATTCTTTACATCATATTGTTGAAGTTGCCAATCAAAGTGAGCAGCTAGAGATAGTAGGATTCTCACCGTGTTCATCTTAGCTACTGGTGCAAATGTCTCCTGGTAGTCTACCCCATAAGTTTGAGTGTACCCTTTAGCCACCAACCTAGCCTTGTATCTCTCGAGTGAGCCATCAGCATTGTATTTTAGAGTAAAGACCCATTTGCAGCCGACTAAATTCTTTCCAATCGGTCTGTCAACTATCTCCCATGTCTTGTTTTTCTCTAGTGCCCTCATTTCTTCCTTCATTGCATTTCTCCACTCTTCTTTTGACAATGCCTCAGATAGAGATTTAGGAACAGCAATAGTATCTAGACTTGCAATAAAATTTTTGTGGGGTGGTGACAAACGTTGTAGTGACACATAGTGAGACAATGGATAAATAGGTTGCTTTGTGCACTTTCTGGAACCTTTTCTAAGGGCAATGGGAAGATCCAAATCATCAACAGGCGGTTCAATCAAAGGAGGAATAGAACTTACCGTGCTTTCATTGATAATGGGGAGATTTAAATCATTCTCATGATTATGAATAGGCTGTTCAGCCAAAGAATAGAACTTACCGTGCTTTCATCGATAGGGTCCGGATTGGTAGTCTGGCTTTGCTTCGGATTAGGAACAGTAGCTGATCTCCTTGAATATATCTGAGAAAACCTTGTAGGATTATGAACAGAATCGGTTTGAGGAAGAGTTATAGGTTCTTGAGAAATAGAATTTGGAATAGACTCGAGTTGAGAATTTTCAGAAGTAGTAGATTGGGAAACAAAATCAGTTGGGGAAGCAGATGGAGTTTGAGAGACGGGTAACTCAAAATCACTAAGACCCAGACCATCTATTTCAGGAGCATTCTTATCTTCCAATGAATTCTCACCCTGAAGATAAGAATGGTTGAAATATGACTTGTTTTCAACAAAGGTTACATCTGCTGACATATAGTATTTCCTAGAAGGAGGATGGTAGCATTTATAACCTTTTTGTGTGCTAGAATAGCCAAGGAAGATACATTTGATGGCTCGTGGATCTAATTTTCCCCTCTGGTGGTTATGTATATGGACAAAAGAAGTGCAACCGAAGACTCTTGGTGTCAGACCATTGGATACTCGGAAGTGAGGATAGAAAGTGGACAAAATTGCCATGGGTGTTTTTTGGTCCAATATACGTGAGGGTAACCTATTTATCAAATAAGTGGCTGTGAGAATAGCTTCCCCCAATAAGACTTAGGAACTTTCCCATGAAATAACAAGGCTCGGGTAATGTTAAGAAGGTGACCATTCTTTCTTTCAGCAATTTCCGTTCTGTTGGGGGTGTATTGACACAGGATGACTCGTGTATGATTCCCTCCTTTTGAAAATATGGTGACAGCACTTGATTAAAATAATCTTTGACATTATCAGACCTAAAAACTTTGATTTTAACCCCAAACTGATTCTGAATCATGGAATGGAAGGAAGGAATAATAGTACTCACATCAGATTTTTGTTTGAGCAAGAAAGTCCATGTGACTCTAGTACAATCATCTATTAAAGTAACAAACCAACGAGCTCCTGAGACATTTGGGATTGTAGAAGGTCCCCAAATGTCGCTATGGACTAAATCAAAAGGTTTGGAACATCGTTTATTGCTAATAGGAAATGGAACCCGAGTGTGTTTTGGCAAGCTCACAAATATCACAATGAAATTCTTTAATATCTAAATTCTTAAACAAAGATGGGTACATACCTTTCAAAGTTTGAAAGGATGGATGGCCAAAACGAAAATGATGAAGCCAAATGGCTTCTTTATTAGAAGTTGTAAGGAAAGAAACAGATAGATTTGGTGAAACTCCTTTAGAGGCATCTGGTATCTCAAGAAAATACAGCCCATTCCTTTCCTTAGCAAGTCCAATCCTCCTCTCCGAGCCCTTGTCCTGAAAAACACAATAAGATGGATGAAAAACCACATTACACTGTAAATCTTTAGTGAGTTTATGGATAGAAACAAGGTTGGCTGATAATTTTGGCACATGAAGGACATCTTTCAAGGTAAGATGTGGTGAAATAGATATATTCCCAATTCCAGCAACAGTAGCAAGTGATCCATTTGCTACGGTGATTTTTCTATTACTAGGACAAGGGGTATATGTGCTAAACTGTGAGGAATAGGGAGTCATATGGTCAGTAGCCCCAGAGTCTATGATCCAGGAAGTGTCTAAGTGATTCCGTGAGGCATGTAAGCCAAAGAAACAGGAAGAGGTTCCAGACATTGAAGCTGAAAAACAAGGAATTGGTTTAAGTAAAGGTGAGGGATGGGTACAGCAATGAAGGCTGTAGAACAGAACAGAGACGCAGCAATGAAGGCTGCAAAGGGAAAGGGAAAGAGATGCAGCAATGAAGGCTGCAAAGGGAAAGGGAAAGAGATACAGCAATGAAGGCTGCAAATAGAACCCAGAAATCTCCCTAGAGCTCTGATACCATGCGGAATTCAGAAAGAGAGAATAGTATCTGTTCTCATTGATATTTCTGGATGTACAAGACTGTATTTATAGTGAAATTCTAGGAAAAAGCCTAAGAGAAAAAATAGGAAAAAAATCAGGAGAAAATTAACTGTAATCCCTTAATTCAAGGGATTGGTTTTTAGCCTAAAATCTAGCCTAGAATCTCTCTAAGAATATTTACATTACAACAGTAAAGATTGGATTTGATTTGGATATCCAAATCACATCCAAATATTCCAGCAATCACATCCAAATATTCCAGCAATCATATCTGTACATATATCCAAATCACATCCAAATATTCCAGCAATCACATCCAAATATTCCAGCAATCATATCTGTACATTCCAACAGTATGATTGTCCTGACATTTGCCTGGCTACAACAAGATATCTCAAATATCTGAAAACTAGGTCCAAAGATAGAAATTCACGTACACTTCCAATAGAAAACCACCTAGAATATAGGAGGTACTGCAATGTGGATATGTAAGCCATGAACTCAAAAAAATTCATGTCTTTAAGTATAATAGTTATTTATTGTGAACTGTGCATTGTTGTGTAATGGGCTCAATGAGCCACTGAGCATTGCACAGGCCAATATTCTAGTGTGGTGCACACAATATTTAATATAGCCTAAACTAACAATAATATACAAATAAAAGAACAAATATATGAAAAACAAATTTTATACTTAAATTCATAACTGAGTCTAATAAATCCAACATTCATCTTTCATCCAAACTTCAAGTGTATCAAAGACTCAAACATAAGAGACAACATCAAACACAATGATAAGAGACAGAGTAATGAGAGAGAGAAAGGATATGCCCTTCTGGTGAGGGCTTTTTTTAATGGGTTTGTTCTAAATTTTGATGGAATCTTTAAAGTGGGCTGTGTGCAGATCGCATGCAAGACATGCAACACAATTGTGCATATCACGGGTGCAAAATAAGGGCAAGATTAAGGGTGCAGCAAAGAGGGCATCATTGCCCAGGGCTAGGAGAGAAGTTTAAAAAATGGAAATGAAACAGTTTTACCAGCCTGGTCCCCCCCTCCCCACCCAGGGGGACAGGTCAAGTCTAAAAAGTCTATTCACCATTGCTGCCCACTTAACCAACCAGGATGATATTATTCACCCCCATCCCCGTAGGCTGTAGAAATTGGTCACCTTTTTCATAAAAATCAAGTAAATAAATATACATTTGCACATGCAAAGGAGGAAATATATTTTATCAAATAAGTTAGCTTCAGTTTTTTCCAGTGATGTTGGTACATTTCAGAAATAATAAGGGCAACTGTAAAACAGCAATATATATTTTTTTTTTTTTGGTGATTACAAGGGGCCATAGCCCAAAAAAAAAAAATAATAAACAAAAAAAACAAAACCAAACTAACTTCTACCCAGAGGCCGTAAACAGCCTAATTGCATCATATCAGACAATAACAAAACACTAAGGTCTGTAGGAGGATAATCATAATGGAAGGTACCAACATTTTGAGAAATGGCTCTTGATGCCAACCAATCGGCACAGCAATTCCCTTCTCTATCAATATATATACATATATATGTGTGTGTGTGTGTGTGTGTGTGTGTGTGTGTGTGTGTGTATGTATGTATATATATATATGTATATATATGTATATATATGTAAAGAGTCAATTCAGGGTATTGAACACTGGGCTCAGGACAGGCCCCAGCAGGTTTTCTCACTTCCTGCAATCTTATGTTCCACTTATATGTCATCATCAGGTGAATTTCTACTATGCATTCAATAAATTTGAACTTACCTGCCATCTTTATGCAGAACAACTGATACAGTAACAGCATTACACAGCTCTCCTTGTCTCAAACTCATACCTCCCATGGCAAGATTTTCTGGAAACATAGGATATGTGGCAGTGGGCAAGAAAACAGAAGTTCCTCTTCTCATAGCCTCCCTGCATGTCATGATGTACATTAAGGAGGTAACATAACACCAAAGATTCAATTAACATGCATGTCTCTTTGAATCTCAACCAGATACCTGTCCACAATGCTTCCAGGTTGAACATATCTAGTTGGGTCTGCAACATGTATCCAAACTTTAATTCGACCATCTTGCAACTTTGTTGCACTCAAAGCATCATCAAGCTACATATTATAGGTTAGTTAATAAAATTGTAGGCTACCTAAAATAAATGGAGCAACACTTGTCAGGATCTGAAAAGCAAAAATAAAAATTGATGCTTTACCTCATCAGCCTCATCAACATCAATGGCGTAGACCTTTAAATCAGTAAGATCCTTCCTATTAATCTAAAAATAGTAACACAAAATGAGTATCCAACAATAAAATAAGATGTATCCAAGTAGTGACTAAAATGACTACAGCCACAAAGGAAAACAAGATGCATAAGAAAACCTCAATATGATTTATTTTAAAACAACTGCTAAGGCTGTATAGTCCATGTATTTAGTGGAAGAATCTTGTTAATCCAGCCTTCTATGAGGTGTTTGGTACATACATAGACATTATAGAAGGGCATAAGATTTTTGGGTACAAGATATCTGGATATTATGGTGTTATAATTGTTAATCACATTAAATTTCTAGGTATGAGTGATACCCTTGTTTGGTTTGCATTTAGCAGTCTTAGATATTCAACTTTAAATTTCCAACAATACCCCTTCCCAATTTTGTATATTTGACTAAATAAATAAATATAAATAGATTCCATGCAATTTATGATTTAATTTTTGGTCGACACAATTTATGAATTTTAAAACATATTAACAATCAACGTTGAACGGTCAATTGTTAACAATTACTACAAATAATTTTTTTATAACATTAAAAATTTTCATTAATAACAATTTTTCTCGTTACCCTTTCTTTAGCAATATATAACAGCAAAAATCCCTCCTTAAATCTCAAAAACTCTTTAAGTATGCATAAACTTTATGCTATGCAATATATGGTTTTGAAAGAAGGGAATGGAAACGTACATTAATAATGACAAAAATTTTCGCAAGATAAATTGCATGTACCTTAAAATAACAATCATTCTTAAGAATAAAGTCATAGATCATTCTTAAGAATCCAGTCATAGGAACATATAGGATATATCTCATATTTTAGAAATATTATCAGGTAAAGGAGACTTGCCTCATCTGGATCAGATGAGTCTGATAGAAGACTGTTAGCAGCCAAAATTATTTCTTCCGAATGATCAGTGGGAATTCCCAACTTCAACAAGTCAAGATTGACATGCACAGGAAAATACCCAATATCTATCAAGAGATTTACAGCTGAAGATGCTGTTTTTGCCAGACCCATTTCCTTAAGTATCTGCTAGTGGCAGAGAGAAGATGAATTTATCAGAAGAACAAGACAGTCAACTTAGGTGACAACAAATAACAATCAACAGTCAATGTACTATTTTAAGAGTCTCTACTAAACTTTCCAGCAAGGAGACTGTTAGAACTGGACCAGAGAAGGTAAAAGAAACACCAAGAATTACGTATTATTATGCTTCCACTCCTGCAATGTGCAGAACAGTGAAACAAAAGTATAGTAGTATAGTCTGATACAAGTTCAGGACATTAGAGAGGTCCTCTCTCTACCAATACCATTCCTGCTTCAAATCTTTCCTGCCTCTAATCTGTCCCTACACTTCCTATTTATACAAGACTCTGCTAGTCCCAGTCAACTAACTTCTTTTCTCTGTTTTGAACCTGTTCCTCTCTCTTTCCTACTCGCTTTTCCTTCTAACATACACTTTTTTAATTAACAGGTGGCTAACGGAGACAACCAAATCCACCAATATCAATCATTCACATTGTTAAAAAAATTGTATCGTTGGTAAGTGCTGAGCATTATTGGGCTGGACTTGTACTAGTTGTACTACAATTGTACATGAACTAATTCATTAGTATAAAGACTGTTAGAATATTAGAATTCTTAGTATGTTAGTTGTCTTGTGATATTAGTAGTCCTATTGGGATGGACTTGTACTAGTAGTACTATACTAGTACTTGACCTAGAATATTAGTATAAATAGGACCATTAGGTTGGTATTTTGTAACACATCTCAGCTTCAATCTCATATCATTTTATTCAGAGTTTTTCTCTCTTTTCCAAAATTTCCACCAAATCTGTATAATTTCAACAAATACATATAGAGAGAGAGACTAACTAAAACAAGTTTGAGAATCCCATTCACAGATTATCCTCTCTTCTCTCTTTTCTTATCTCTTTATATTCCTTACTCACATGAAGAGAAGCATCAATTGCTACATTAAATGAAAAACAAACTAGATTTGAGACAAGAAGTTACCATCCCAGCTGTTTTCCTTTGTTCATCACTTTTACATGCATCAATAGCATATGCTTCAAGTGACTCAATTCTGGTCCGAATTTTCTCCTCATCCATCCATGAAGATTTGGGAGGTTTATCTTGTGAAGGTGTTGATTTTGCTGAGGCCAGCAATCCCACAAACTCCTTAAGTTCTTTCTCAGCAGCCTCCTTTGCAAGCTTCCTACGGATAAGCTCCTCTACCTGCCTTTTCAAACATTATTTAGATACATATCTCCATGTACACATGTCAAAATAACTAGTAAAGCAAGCAAGAAGTACATACACACCCTTATACACTAGAAAATATCACGCTTTTGTGGCTATCCAATTTACAATTTCATGAATTAATGATTTAAATTATGAGCAAAGCACAAAAGAAAGAAGACAATGTCCACCAGCACATAACTATCGCTGCATCTCCTTAACTATTCAAAGCAATTTTCCCTATTTTTCTAGAATTTTGAATGTAGCACTTACTGATCAGAACTGGTAGAAATTGCAAGGCCCAACAAATCCATATGATATAATTTTCTAGAACAGAAATATCTGCAGCCTTAACTTGAATTAGTTATTTAAAGAAAAATGACATTTTTGTTATGTTCAGCATTTAGGTTAATGATTTGTTCAGAAAATCAAATAATAAATATCCAGATGACCGCCTGTCCGCCTCTATCAAGGTCCTACTGCTGGACCATCACACAATTTTCTTTTTTTGATAAAAGGACATCACACAAGATGGAATAGTAGACAAAAACTTTGGCTTTACCATTTTAAACCAACAAGATCCATTGGCAAAAAGTTCCTCTTTCAGTCATTAGCAAAAATTCCACTTGACCTTGTTTTTCATTTGACGAATGTTTTGCTAGTTCCGAACCAAAGTAAAGAAAAATCAAAATTATATCCACATGCTTATGAGAAAGATTCAATTATAACAATGATTGGCATACTCTTGCAGCTGAAAGGAGTATTACTTTACTCCTTGAGGAAAACTTCGCTGATAAATAACAAAGTAACCACCAAGTGGTCATAAGTATTGGCTTTTAATTACTGATCTGTGATCCCAGTTTACAAGAAACCCACAACAGGTAAAGAACACCCAAAATTATGTAAGGCTTTTCCTGGGGCACATGTATACATAGGAAAATACTCCTAAAAGGAGCTACATAACTCATATGTATAATGAATAATCCTTTCATTTTTTAAAACTAATCTAAACATAAAAGTAACACATCTACCTGCACACTTGGTCGAGGTCCATAAAGGGAGCAAGAACCTTTGGTCTCCAGCACAGTGAAGTATACTTCATCTTTTGATAGCAAGAGATGAGCAGAATAGCTCTCGAGAGGCTCAGCACTGCCAAAAATTATCTACAGAACAACCATCTCATGTAAGGATTTAGAAAGCATAATTTGACATCCAGTCAGGAAATAATATTACCTCAGCTAACTCTTCAACTGTCACAGACTTATTCTTTTCAAGGAGCTCAACCCAAGCAAATTCAAGTAGTGATGGGTCCTGCATCATATCAGCCAGTGTTTACTTATCAACAGAAGCAACAATTTATAAAATTGGTATAACTGTCACCATCCTAGCGAAACTGACCAAGTTGTCCTGAGCTTTCTGAACAAAATCTGCAATATCTACTTGGTCAAAATTGTCAATACCAGGAACAATATATGTCACTTGTTGTGGTTTGATGGAAGAAGTGACACCATTCTTCAGCACAATTACACCAAGGAACAGTCAGATTACATAAAATCTAGCAATATTAAGCATTTTAAAAAATGCAAGAAGTTCCAACACCTAGCAACCTATTAAACATGCCGCATTATGTTGTTTCTACTAGAACCTGATCAGAAACCATCCAATTCTTCTTGCCATCAGGTCTCTGTGCAACTGCTAGCAATATTCTATCAGAATCCTTCTTGAACTCCAAAAGTAACCCTTTTTGCAAAGAACGGTTCACAAGTCTATCTTCAAGAAGCTCTTCACTCAACAATCCCATGCTGTCAAGTCAACAAATAAAATTACAATAGTTACTCAAGCAATGGCAAAGCTAGGAAACCACAAATCAAGCTTTATAGAAAAATTTACAAGCCTTCCTTCCCATAGTAGTTGTCTCAAACATGATTGTAGAAAATGTTAAGACCCTTCCCTCAGGACTTATAAAATTGTCAAAAACCAAAATTAGTTTCTCAAATTAGTAGAAAAATTTGAAACTAACTTTGAAGAGTTTACTATGAACCGTGCGATGGCATTTCTTTCCTATGAACCAAACAACCAAAAAATAAAAATAAAAGAAAGAGAACATTTTTCAATTTTTTATATCAAGACTTTTTCCTTCAGAAAACTATCTTCAAAGAAATTTTCAAAAAATCATTCATCTGTGTACTTTTGCACTTTCTTGTTAAAAAAATAATTGAAAAACATAAAACCATTTTCTGAAACTTGAAAGCAGAAATAAAGCTGGCTTTTGTTTCTATCTTCCTTTTTAAACCACAAATTCATGTAGTAGGGAAAAAATACTTATTATTAGTATTTCACAATATACAAAAAATTATTATTGGTCTGTAAATATCAGTTTAGGTTGTTGAAAAGTTGAGACTAACAGGCTCTTGATCTAATGAAAGCAAATATATTCTTTTAGGAAACTCATAACATTATCACAACCATTAGCCCACAACATACTTTATTTCAACCAAATAGTTTAACCAATCACCTCCATATTCATTACAAATTTTGTTACATTTATCATCATGACATATAGTAAACTTCATATTCAAAGTGGGGAGATTAAGATCAAAATATGTTTAACTTTAATTTTAATACACAACTAATTGAATAACCGCTTGAACTTTCCTTAATTAAAAAAATATATATATCCCTATATTCTCAAACTAATATTTTTTTTAATCCAATAATGCTGGAATATATCTAAAGGCCGTGGATTAGGTCGAAAGCAGTGCTTCATACAAAGACCATTTAGGAGTAATGATGGGACAAGGTAAGACACTGAACTTAGTTGGTCTCTACTTTCCCCAAACACTAAGTAAATACCCTCTGGATACGTAACCTACCGTCTCCAATAAGTCCAAACACACTGACCTTACTTTCTTTGAAGTTTCTAAACATGACCCACCACGAAGCTTATGTTAAATATTCCACCTTGAAAACTAACTCCCGATGAATGTAACTGAGCCAACGATTTCTACTTTGCAATCCTAGGCTACACTGCTTGCACAATTCCCAATTGAACGGATCAAACATCGAGCTAAAAACTATAGCCCTCAAGAATGAATTTCCATTTCATAAAACAAAATAGGGAAACAAGGGAGAAAAGGGTAAAATGGTACTTGGAGGCGGCGGAAACTCTCTTCCTCCGTCTGCGCATGGATTGGAGCTCTTCAATGACGCTCTCGACGAGGCTCTGGATGGAACGGCTCTGAGCAGAGCCATAATTGAAGAAGAAGCGAGAGGGAGAGCAGAAAGCGGGTGAAGGACGGCAACAGAAATTGCGGTGACGGGAGGAAAAGTGGATGGCGGCGAAATGGGATAAGCGGAAGGCGGAGAGGGGAGGAGAGGAAGAACGTAAGATTGAGCAGGTATTCACTGCTCGAACGGCCATGGTAATGGTGGTGGTAGTCGTAGAGGACAAGTTCAGAGCTTCATGAGAGCGCTTGTCTTGTCTGGTCCAGAGTTTCTCTTCAGCCTTCAGATACCAACCCCGCGAGCGTAGGTTTCCGGTACGATTAACTCCTTTTAACCTTTTCAGGTTTTTGGTTTTGAAGAAAAAATATATTTCCGAGCTTTTTTTATTTTTTTATTTTTGAACATTGCAGTGCTAATGCACCTTGAACTTTTTTTAGGATATTGTTAAATATTTATTAATTATTAATTTTTGTAATAAATATTTAAAATTTATAAAATATAATTAATAATTAATAATTAATTAATAAATAATTAACAAACAATATTTTGAAAGAAATATATATATATATATATAAAATAATTTATTCATTTATGAACTGTTACTAGAAACTCATTTAAAATTAATTAAATTTAAAAATAAAATTTATTTTATGCTCAAAAAGATATTTAGAGATGTGACGTTAAGAGAAAGAGATTTTCTCAATTCTTTTTTGTGCTCATTAAAATTTAAATCAAATATATCATAAGTTAATCGTTCTATTATAATTAGTTAAAAATTGTCAACGTGACTTATGATTTTACTTTATCTATTGAGATTTTATTTACAATTAATTTTGAATTTAAATTTAATTCATGTAAAACTTTTTATTTTCCATTATCATTCACTATGTGTTGCCACATCCTGGACCTGGAGGCATTGCTTCTTATTGTTCTTATCTGCAACTTCTCTTATCATGACACAACTAGGATTTTTGTTTACCTGCGGTTGCATCAATTGGTTGGAACCGCCTTGAGCTACCAAAGAACTTAATAGTCTTATAGTCCCTTTTTTTTTTTTTGGTTCAGAAATCATGCATTTTTTAAAATAAATGACACCAACATGATGTTTTGGATTATAAGCAGAGCACTTAAATTAGCTAATTGCATCAAATGTAAAGTCTTCGGAACATATTAGTGAACTAAACAGATGATTGAAGCCATTTGAAGTCAGGATAACTTCATAAAGGATTTGAAACCCAATCAAGTGAATTCATATCAAAGTAAATTTGAACCCAAGTTTTTTATAATACAAATCAGCTGTAAATGTAACTTTAGTCCTGAGAATACAATAGACAGAAAAAAGAACGCAAATCAACCAATATTATATACACAAAAGGATATCGACATCTACTAAGGCAAAAGGTATTGTTATTTTAAATCCTCAATAAGGCAGAAAGGTATAAACTAAATAGCATTGTAGTGTTTCATGATAGCCTGAAACACTAATATGGACAAATGAACATCTCATTCCAACGATCATCCCTTTATGTCAAAACTCAACCACAAAGTTGAGTACACAATGTCTGGATCTGAGAATCAGTTGGATCTTGTATATAATATATTCTGGATTTACCATTGCTTGAGCATGTTACATTCAGTTGGTTGCCAATCTGGTTTGACTGCAATTGTGGTATTTCAACAACAACATTAATATCCAGACCAAAACACAAAAAGAAAAACCACACAATCACAACAACATTAGTATCAGGCATTAAGAACAAAACAGGTAATTTAAATGGTTAACATTTAGTACAATCCATCTTTGACCATCAAAAAGTGCTGTGTAATGAAAACATTAGTCTAGCTGATGATAACACCTATATGTTTTGAATTTTGGAGATCAACAAAAAATTGTTTATAGAATTTATAATAGGCGAAGGAAGTGGTTAAAGATTGCCTTAAACTCCTCAACAAGTGTTATAAATGTTAAATCAGGGAGGTAATAAATATCACGATATCTATAAATGTTCTTCAACCAGGAGAGGGTATATGGTATTGAGTATATAACACATGAAAAAAGGTTAAAGATGTGTCACCTATTCATAAAAAAGGGAGTGAAAAAATAGTAGTTTCGTGGGATCTGATAATATTATGCAGATGAAGAGGCTTTTAGGTAAAATTCTTACCAAACAATATGCAGGCTGTGTGTTGCAGCTCCATCTTGAAGTTGGGACACAAGACAGATAATGGCACCAGGAGCAGTGATCATTTGCATCAACACCACGGAGAAGTGCTACCAGGCCGACAGTAAGCCTGTCAAATAGACAATTTAACATAAACAAAACTAAAAGACAAAATGACAGAATGAGTTAAAAGGAAAGCAAGGATGCAAATAAGATGATGGACAAGGTAGAAGTTGCAATGTGATCATGCTCAAAACTGAATTTCATACACAGACACAAACTTACATTAGTAAAGGTAGATCTACTTTCTGTATCAACCTTGGGTTGCTTTGTTTTGTGAAAAAAAATAAAAATGTTTCAATAACCAAGAAAAATAAAAAATAAAAAATGTTTCAAGAGATCCTAGCTCCTCATCCAACTTAAACAAGGTTTAGGAGATCTGCTCAGTAGTAATAAACAATTATAGTGGCTAGATTTACTTTTGCACGATTGCAGAGGCACCAAAATAATTGTTTAGGTACGAGAATGTTAAGAGGGAGGGAAGGTAGCCCCATTTCAAGGTCAGGACATGTCAAAAATGACTTATAGTGAATCTTACAAATCACCTACCAATGAGGGATCACCAACAAAAATCAAATTCAAGACCATTTTTGGTGAAGGTAGATTGATCCTACCAAATGAGCCAACCCTCATTGGCAGAGGCACCAAAACAATGACAACACATAAGGAGATAAATACACTAACGGCGCCTGAGGATTTCTTTCCTGGTCTACTTGATGACCAACACTTAATAATAGTTCGGCCAATCACTCAAAGCTATCATAATTTTCATAACTACTAGTGTTGAGAATTCTGCATATACAGAAAAAATTATTTGAGCAATTGAGCATCCAAATTGCTCTTATAATCAACTAGAAGAGCATTCCTCTAGTTTGTAGTGTGCCTCTGAAACATCCTATATATAGGCTGCTTGTAACTACTGGAACAAGGCCAAAGCTTCTTTATGAAGACATAGATGTTTGCTCTCATTATATTTGGTGACATTTCAGAAGCTTCCCTCTTTCATATCACTTCTGCTGCTGTAAGCAGCAACATATGCCTTTGTTTCCTAGTACAAACCTGAAAAAATTTGTTATGGCTGTGAGGGGGGACTCTAATATGGCATTCAGGTCAATAAAACACTTCCCAAGACCTTTCTGGTATCATTGACTCGCAACATAATTTTCATGTGCAAAAGTAACAAAGAGACTAGGATTTGCAAGATAAGGAAATTACAAACTATGAGTTTGTGCTCCTTGCTAGGATCTGTTTTGCGGAATTCTTAAATAGTTTTGTTGCCAGAAACTGATGATCTAGCATTTGTAGCTAACTAGCTAAGAGATTTAAATTTTCAAATAACTCTTTTCATTTGTGCCCCTTGCAATCACGAATTTGAGTTCATTCCAACCAGCTGAGACTAAACAGTTAGAAACAACAGTTGTTCTTTCAAAACTGAATATCACACTACTGTCATGTTCTTTAAATATCTTTCTTTTCATGCCACTCTTCTCCCTGTTTTTATCACTTCAACCCTGCTGTGAACCAATTATGTAGACATTAATTGTAAAAGTGTAATTAATTAACTACGATAATGAAACTCAGTTTTTAATATCCAATAAATGCAACAGAAGATTTTGATATGTTTTTAGATTCTGCCTAAAGCAAATAACTTGGCTTCTCATGCTGCATCTCTTTTTCTTTTAGTATAGTAAAAACTAAATCTAAAAACTCTACCCAACACTACAACTACCCCCAGCTACTTGAAGTAAGCCCAAGTCTCATGCTATATGTGAACAGGGTTAATAATACTCAAGCCTCTCCTTTCACATACTTTTGCTAGAACAATTTTATCTTAGAAAAAGTGACACTTCAGATGCTTACCCAACAATTAGAATGATCAAGGAAAGGATCCATAAGATGCACTGATATTTCTTGAATTTAGGTTTAGCTGATGCTGGAGAATATTGTAGGGGAACATATCGTTGGTTAACCCATCCAAATTGGGGACGGATCAAAAACACAAATCCGAGAAGAAATCCTGAAAGAAATCCCCCAATATGAGCAAAATTGTCCACATGTGGGAGAATCCCCACTGCTAGATTGGTAACAATGATGACCACAAGAGTGATGAGTGCTGCTAGCTGCACACACATGACAAGAAAATCTTAATCAAGTTAGTAGTTTTCCTTTAAGAGCATAATCTTTCCTTTCGAGATATTCACAATTCAAATATGAGCAATTTAATAAGCACCTTATTATCATATATATAGACCAGTTAGTAATGAGTTCCGAAAGCATGCCTCCCAGCAAGCCAAAAAGTGCACCAGAAGCACCAACAGAGATGTTTGACTGAATGAAAAGAGAAGAAAGCAAACTCCCCCCAAATCCAGAAATGACATATAATAGTCCAATAAGCACTGTAATACAACTATACGAGAATTAGTAAAGAATTTGGAGCTAAACCGTGCAAATAATAACATGAAATCAGAAAATCATAAATACCTAGAAGTAGAAGAGAAACTGAAAAGTAAGTATCTTCCGTAACATTCTGATCTATTTATCAGGTAATAAAAAGTATAGCCCATATTATTCCTCAAATCATATTCTGAATGTTAATGTTTAAAATCTGTGTTGAAGTCTAGACTCTAGAGTCTAGAGGATACCATGTTTTAACCTTTCACCAAGTATCAATAACTAGAATTCTTATGATCTACCCTTCAGCTGTGTTTGTTGACTAATTTTCAGAATAAAGAACTAATCTTCTTACTGTCTAGTTAGCTTTTTCATTCTACTTTTCTACTCAAAACCATGTTAAGAGTATAAAACATGACTAATATGGAAGACAACATTTAGCAGAAAAACCAAAAAACTTTTACTTCTGTCACTGGTACATGTTATTTTGTAACAATTATCTTAAAGGTTCTACAGGCCTTAACTCTTAGAATACCTAATAATTGCAAGGTACATAGAGAAAGATACACAGTCTTGATATTGAATATGACAAACGTACCGAACCCAAATTCTTGCTCAAGCCGAATTCCAATGATTAGAATACCCAACATATTTGCCAATATATGAAAAACCCCACCATGTAACCACATACAAGTGATGAGGCGCCAACCTTGGTGTCTGTGAACCACTCTGTTTACATCAAGAGCCCCCATCTTCTGTAGCCTGAGAGTAAACAGACACCAATTGTTTAATGACAATAACAATCAATCAGCAATCAACTCTAACTACTCATAGCAGCAATATCCATAAATTTTAGTGCCATATACAAAAAAAATTACAGGAACTAGGAAAAAAACTCACGTCAATGATGAAGGCCCCAGAAGGGGATTCTCTTTGAAAGGCTGAAAGGAGAAACGACCCAGGAACCTGGCGATGCAGGAGACTGAGTTCTTGGGGCAGTTGTTGACATACATGGTGATGATGAACACAATGATATTGGCAACAACAAAGAATGGAATCAACCAGGGAACCCATTTCTTGAAATGCTTCACCTCCCTGTATTCAACTGGGGCTGCAGCTGCTGAAGGCAAGGGTGGGCCTATCTCCACTGGGTGCACCACATTGCTGATCCGCGGAGAGTTGACCCTGAGGTGCGTCTCTGATGGGGGTGGCTCTTCCGCCATAGACAATGAACTCTGGAGAGCAAGATGGAGTGCCCTGTGGAGAAATATAAACCAAATTGTCGAAGTGTTTTTCAGGCTAATTTTGATGAAAATCTAGGCATGGCAAAGTGGGAATTGCAATGGAGTTTGGGAAGGGGAAAGGGTAGACAGAGTCAGAGGAAGATGATGGAACAGTCAAAGGATTCAGGTTTAGATCACCAACTTCGCTTTGCTTCAGCCCCGGGACACTACTTTTTGTCTATGCTTGTCCAAACTCATCTTTTTTCAATTACTAATAATTATTTGGTAGCAAATTGGAGGGTCGTTGAAGACCAGAATGGCAGAATGCTTATTCAAACTTACGTAAGAACAAAAGAACGAAGAAAAAATTCAAGCTTTTTCCAATTTGACATTTGGGATCCCTCGAGTTTAGAAATAAGTTGTTTTTCTTTTTCAATATAAATTTTGTAAAGCAGCAAAATTCAACTTTGATGAGTCACGACGATGAGATGCGAAACAAATATGTAGCAGCACCAACTGGAAACCACTGCCATATTTCCATCGTCATCAAGTCTAGAAAGTCAACTGAACATCATTTTCATATTACTTGTATGAACAGCGAGTGTTGTGAATGTGGTAACCGATAATAACCATATTCCAGACTTAATTTTGATTTTGAGTCCCGCAGGTAACAATTGGTTCATGGTTGTCGTGTTTAACTTGTTTTAGGATTCGTCTGATGAGTTTAAAAACAATATTTTTTTATATATATTGTTTAAGTAAATTTTTTTAAGAAAAAATAATTTTATATTTAAATATAATATTTAAAAAATATTTTTAAATAATAAAAAAAATTTTAAGTTTATTTGTATAGAAAAAATAGAAGTACTTAATTTATATCAAAATTACTAAAAAAAAACATTTAAATACAAGATATGATGAGTTATAATATGTAAGATATGATTAAATAGACTAGCATAATAAAAACAGTGAAATTTTTAAATATATCATGGCAACAATATCATAAAAAATGAGACATAAGGTAATAACAATATGTCTAATTGTGTATTTAAAAGTTTAATAACATGTTGTTAATGTTATTCTATTTTACTTTCTCTATATGGTATAGTTCTTGAAATTATAATTCAATTTAAGATATTAGGATAGAATAACTTAAAATTACATTTTTTAAAATATAATTTATAAAATTACTTAAAGAAATTTATGTAAATAAAATTTATAAAAAAAAAGAGATGATATAAAATATAATTTTTAATAAAGATAAAAAATATTTTTATTATAAAAATTATATTAAAAATTATTTTTTTTTATTTTTTTAAATTTAAAAATTATTAAATTTTTAATAAATAAATTAATTTTTTTAATTTTTATTTTTTTAAAAAAATTGCATTTAAATATACTTAAAAATACGTTAAACTATTGTATCCAAATGCATTCTTATATGAGGATTAGGCAGCTGTCATGTCATTTACGAAGTCAATCAGACTTTGTACTTGAGCAAAGTGCACGTGTATGTTTGTAGGCCCTGTAGGGACGAGCCTAGCTGGCTGGCGGGAGGTGAGGATGACAAAGAGAATTCATATATATGGTATATGTATTTCTTTAAGTAAATTTTATAAAACAAAATAAATCTGTTTTATTTTTTAAATGTTATCATATAGCATCTATTTAAAAGTTTTTAGTTTCATATACCAGAAAAAAAATTAGTTTCATTGTTACGTGTTTGTCCACATAATATGATTTATGAAAAATTAAGATATTGACCTAATAGTTAAAGAAGCATATTTTTTACTTTAATTATTCGAGTTTAAATATTAAATCTAACATCTAAACAAATTATTCTTTTACATGCACAAGATTGATGTGCAATATATGTCCTTAAGATTATATGAAAAATAACTTAGTCTTGATTGACGTAACAAGTGACTTGTTAATATGCTTATCATAGTATCATACAATTAAAAAAGAATTTAATTTATGGAAATATGTCAAAGCCATCTTAACATTTCAAGTAAATGAGAGAAAAATAAATAAATCCAAGATGGATCCTTGGCAGTCTATAGAATTTTATAGAACTCGTGTTTGGTTTTTTCAAATAATTTCTTTGGCCCTACACTTCTGATATAAACAAAAATTGTTAGGTTGACAATGTTTTTGATATACAAAAGAAACTAACTAGTGTCTTATTTGAGAAATACGATAACTTCAAATTTGGAATATATACATCTAGGTTTGAAAAAGTACTATTTTTGACGAGATTCAAGATTGGAATATTACTTAGAATCCAATACAAGATGTATGAATACGTCAACACTTTAACAAATAATGGAGTGGTACCACTTTGATGCTCAAATTAGAAAAAGTATAGACATTGAGTAACGGATGGTCTTAATCATACCTGAGGGTGGCTTTTATATAAGTCAGGTCTTTAAGTCCTTTTTTGGAATACAATCTATAATTAATTAGAATAATTCTTTAAATAATCAATTATGAATTTGTATTTATGGAGATTGATCCTCATTGAGAGAGATCTCTCCTTGATTGAAACTTGATCCCTTAGTATGTTGAGATACCAGGAATTACTGAATCATACCGCCATGTCATATCGGTAGAGCTCACGTTATAAGTGAACCTAACCAAACAAGTACATAAATAAATCTTGAATTCATTTTGATCCCTTCAGTTATATATAAACTCATATAATAGCATGCATATTTAAGGTGTACAAAATTATCTTTTTTATAATACATGCAACCTATAACAATATATTTCACACAAGTTCTTATAATATTTTGATTTCAAAATCTCAACTTGCATTAATTTAGTGTTAATTGTCATCAAAATTCTGAAACTTTCACATATAACTTTTAAAGTATGTGAAAATAGTGAGACAAGTTATTTAAATAGAGAAAAAAGTCCAAAACTTTTTACTTATAAAAGTCAATTGCCAACAGAATTTTGCATTCCATTCATTTTAAATTATTTATTTAATATACATTTCTTTTACCCCCCAACACTTACTTCCTGTATCCGTTCATAAAATAAATCCTAACATTTTTGGCCAAATATATCAGCCTCTTCAATGAAGGAAACATATATCACTATTACTTGATTTTACAATTCTTTTATAATTTATTTTTTCAATCTATAACAAACTATCCCTTGCTAGAGTTTCTTTAGGATCACGTAACTTACATGGATTTGATTCACTCTTATGACGTTTCGAGTTAGTAGGGGGCTAGATGTTGTAATGGTTGCAATCTACTTTTTATTCTTGACATTAATGTATCGTTTACTATTATATGTGAGCTAATTGAGTGCATTTGTGGTTTATACAAAAGTACAAACTACTAAAGTACATGTTAATTGAAAATATCTTGCGATATACAAATAGAGTTTAATTTTGATATATTATTAATGCAAAATTTTTTACACTATATAATAAGAAAAAGTGGAAACATTCATTTATGTTTTTTTTTTTACATTGTGAAGTCATATGTATTCTAAAAAGAGACAACAACAGATTGATGAGAAAAAAGCATAAATTAAAAAAACTACACAAATATGAAACTAAAATATTTTTTCTTATGTTATGTTGAAATAAAGAATGCTAAAGAATGTTGAAGTAAATAAAAATTTATGTATATATAAATAAAAAGACTACTAAAAAATAAAGTAAGTAAAAGTAAAGGAGCTACATCAACAGAATAAGAATTTGATAATCAAACTTTTTAATTGATGAGACACGCATAATTAAATTATATAGTACAAAAAAAAGCTTATATGAATAATGGAACAAAATTAAATTTATTTGACAACGAAAGTTGATTTAGCTAATAACGATTGAAGCAATTCACTTGAAAAGGTAGGTTCAATTTTTGCTGTTAGCAATCTTCTTTGAAAAACAATTTGTAACTATCAATGTAACTTACTCGTGAGGCATGTAAATTGTTCTCACCATGGAGTGGGCAAATCTTAAATAGTAAGAGCAACTCTTATTCCACTTATCTTAGATGGCCACTATTCGCCTACTTCCATGATTATTGAAGAGGCATCAAAATTAAAGAGGGCCACTGGTTCGATGCAATCAGTTTGACCAACAATCAAAATTAACAATGACAAACAATAAATTAAATATACTTTTTTTGTTTGGTCGCAAGGTGAAAGTGTTGGGAAGAGTTTGAAATCGTCTCCGTCTGAGATTAATCCTAAGTTTAGTGTATTAAAACTTTGTATCTTAATCAATACTCTACTAGCCCGACGGCATAAATTAAATACACTTGACGAATATTATGCAACACCATTCTCTTTTTGGTGGGCTTCTCTTTAATGCAAGGCCCTCCTTCAAGTGAGATTGGTTGACCATTGGTGAGCTTTTCATTTGTTACTGAAAAATGAGATCATTTCATATCAAAGTCAAAATTTGGCTAAGAATGTATATATACACTATATTAAAATAAATTCGTGTAAATTATTTGACATAATGTCAAATATTTATTTAAGTGGTCTTCTTTAAATAAATATAAAATTTTATTAATTCCTGCAAGTCATTTAATATCATATAATATTAGGTGTTAATATAAAATCTTTTAAACAAATATAAGATTATATTAGTGTGTGCATATGTTTAATATTCAATCAGTTATTAGTATTTATAAAGAAAGAGAGTGATGATTTCGTGATACTGGCAATTATACTATCCTCATCATGCTAAGTAACTTCTATTAAATTATTTTATTCTTTAATTTGTACTCTATATAGTCATCGTAAAATATCTTATAAAGCAAAATTAGAGTTCCAAACATTCAATCAAGGACATACATTCTAACAAAAATATATGTAAACAATTTAAAAAATACTAAGGTAAAAAAATGAAATATATTGTCTACACATTCAATTCACAAACTAATTTATCATTATAAACATATTTATAAATTCAATAGAAAAAATACTTACAAATATTAATATGGAGGTACATGTGCATATTTAATTTATAAATTAACATATGATTACCAAAATTTAAATAAATAAAATTATAAAAATGGATATAAGAAGTTATGTCTCGACAAACTATCACACGAACACCGTGTTTCCACTTGCTGCTGTTGATGTTGGACTTGTTGGCTGTTGGTACTCATCCTCTTAGTTCAACCCTAATGAGGATGGTGCCGGCAACGAAGAAGGCACTGTTATTGCTAGAGTTAGTACTCATCCTCTTTTATGTTTCATTTTCTTTGTAACCATTTGGTCTTTTCCCTACAATTTTATGGCAGGTTGCCATTTTAGCATTCTCTCTCATACGTCACGTGCATTAGATAATGATAGGAAGTTTTTTTTTTGTTTAACATTTTTGCTTTATTACAAATCAATCCTTTCTTTTTCTTTTGTTTTACAACTCATTTTTTTTCCTTTTATTTTGTTTAGATCTTAACTTTCTTTCTTTTTTATTTTATAATTTAAAAATAAAAGAAAATTTATTTTGAAAAATTGAAATCGTTCTTTGAAGAATTGATTTATTTACTTTATTAATAAAAGTGTGTTTTTTTTGGTAAATAAAGTGTTTTTTATTTACTTTATTCTATTTTTTGTAAACAGAATCTCACTTGCATATATAGAATCCTACCTTTACATAGAATCTTATCTGTAAGACTTTTTGGAGATCGATTACATATATAGAATTTGACATTTAAATTTTGAGAATATTTCAAAAATTTTGAAGTTGGTGGAGAAATTATAAAAAAACCATATATTGCGATCTTTAAAGTTTTCAAGTTTGTTCTCTTTCAACACAACGAAGAATATCTTATGATTGTCATTTAATTTTAACTTACTTAGATAATTATTATAGTAGTAACTAGATTTATGTTTGTTGGATGCACAATGAATTTGTTATAAAAAATAAATAAAATATTAGTAATTAGTAATAATTAATAAACTTATTTATAATATTATAATATTTAAAATTGAAAACTCTAAAAAAATATATATTAACTCATTTTAAAATGATTTTAATAAAAAATATTAACTCATTAACGTTTGATTGACAATCAATTAGTTGATAATATGTAAAAAGATAATAATAATGTAAATACAAAAAGGCAATCAATATGAAAATATGCAAAAAGAATACTAATGAAATTTGAATTTAAATTATTAATGCAATCAATTTGGTAATATGCAAAAAAAATATTAATAATATATTTATTGGTGAAATATGATTTTTCTTTACAAAATATGATTTTTTTTTGGACAAAATTTTGATTTTTTTTGACATAATAAAATATGAATTTAAATTCCTATTATATTATTTCATTTTTAAAAAATGTCATGACATTAGAAATTTTTTTTTGTAATTAATATATAAATTATTCATGCTTTTATAATATTAAAAGATATAAGAACATTTTATGAATCGAAAACATAATAATATCAAAACAAAGATAAAATTTAGTAAAAAAAAATAAAAATTAAAAATAAAGGGAAAAAAAAAACTCATCAACAAGCTGAAATAGTTTTGTAATGGGTTAAAATAGTAGCGAAGGAATTCAAATCATTTGTGGTTTGAGGTTGAGATATTACAAGAGTTAAAAAATTTTGTTATTTATCATTATCAAAATCATAAATTAATTCTATCTGACATATTCTTGATAGCTGATTTTAATGTCATCCAATTCTTAGAAAGAAAATATTTCAATCAAATCAAAGGTAATTCGAGATAATTCTGTTAATAAATTTGAGATTTATATACAGGAAGGGATTAATTAACAACAGTATAAGAATTTTACTTTTATACAAATATCTAACCCTTAATTTTATTTAATCTAATGTTAGATAATTACCTAAATAAAAAAAGAATAAAAGTATTTAAAATTAAATGATCAATTTTAATTTTCCTTAATTTGTTTTTGCAGTAAATTTATAGGAAACAAATGCATGAGTAGGAAAATTTTTTTTAAGAAAAACTTTTACTTTTAATTATTATAATAGATATAATAGATTTATTTATCAAATTATTACACTAATTCATGTAGATAATTTGTGTAGATCAATTTTCATTTATCAATTTTAATTTTTTTTAATTTGTATTTACAAGAAATTTATAAGAAACAAATGTATGAGCGAGAAAAATAATTTTGATAGAGACTCTTACTTTTAATTATTATAATAGATTTGTTTCCCAAATTGTTATACTAATTTACAAAGGTAATTTGTGTATATCAATTTTAATTGATAAATTTTAATTTATCTTAATTTGTATTTACATGAAATTTGTAGGAAATAAATACATGAGAATTGAAAATAAAGTGCATGAGCCAGAAAAAAATATTTTAGAAAAAGCTCTTACTTTTAGTTATTATAATAGATTTATTTATCAAATTATTACACTGATTTATGTAGATAATTTGTGCAGGTCAATTTTCATTAATCAATTTTAATTTTTTATAATTTATATATGCAAGAAATTTATAAAAAATAAATGCAAGAGTAGAAAAATAGATTGTATGAGCGAAAAAAAATAATTTTGGTAGAGACTTTTATTTTTAATTATTAAAATATATTTGTTTATGAAATTATTATACTAATTTATGTAAATTAATTTTGACTTTTTAAAATTCTTTCATGAACTATTTTAAAATACAAAATTATTCTGTCTTTGCTATTTGATGAAAGAGAGAGTACTTGATTATATTTTGATTTAATATTGGACTCGATGATATTGTTACTTGAAATTTTATAAAGATGATTTTTTATTGAATTTTGCTATCTTAAAACCATAGCTATCATGGTCAAATTTTAAAATATTTGAACTATCTGACATGAAATTCAAGGATATTAAATATTAGGGTTCTTACTTGCTTCCTCCTTTAGTAGTTAGGAACTTTATTATCAAAAATTTTTAAACTTAAAATAAAGCTATTTAGCTGTGAAAACAGATGAATTTGTGATTTACATAACTTATGATCGTACCAAGCTTTTTTAAAACACATAGCAATAGATTGTTTGTTGTCAACATCATTTAAAGTAGATGTTGTGAATTTCAGAATCACCGGAATATTAACATGTTGATCATAATAAAAATATTATTATTTCTTAGATTACATTTTATTTGAATTAACATATATAAATTTATCAAAGCAAATCGTATATAGTGCAGTAATTTAACTAGATCATATGTTATGGATTTGAAAAACTGAAAAGCATTAAAGTACTAATATATTGATTATAATAAAAATATTTTTAATTCTTTAATTATGTTTCATTAGATTAGTATATATAAATTTATCAAAATAAGTCGTGCAAAAGGACGGGGATTCAACTAGTTTTTCTTAAAAAAAGGAAAATTTGTTATGCCGGAACCGACCCGCAGGAGCGCAAACCCTTTTCAATTTCTGGGTTGCTTCATATTTGGCAGAACCTTGGGAACAACCTCCAGCACCCCAACGAGTACATCTGCGGGGTCACCCTCCGCTTCCTGTGTCGATTGAACGAGACCGAGATCATCGAGCCCCTCATCCCCTCCATTCTCTCCAGCCTTGAGCACCGCCACCCATTCGTTCGACGAAATGCCGTGCTTGCCGTCATGTTCGTCTACAAGCTGCCCCAAGGGGAGCAACTGCTCGACGGCGCCCCGTAAATCGTCTTGTCCACCGAGCAGGACCCTTCCAGTAAGCGCAATGCTTTCCTTATGCTATTTAGAAAATTGTCATTCAAAATCTTGCAGAAACTCAAATCTCTAGTCCCAGTAACAAAGACCAAGATTTTATTTTATTTAAATTTCTTTCCTTTCCCTTTTTTACCTTCTGGGTTGTCTTTGTATTCACTCTGCATGCCCTTTTTCAATGGCATTTTCTCCAACAGCTATGACTATGGCCGCCTCGCTTCTTCTCCTTACATGACTGCTTTGTCTTTGCTACAATCGGCTTCATCCTCATATGGGCTCACAGAGAAAAACGAAAAGATAAAGGGAAAGTGAAAGAAAGAGAAATGCGTGGGCTATTTGGGCATCTGGGTTTCAACGTCAATGTCAGAGAGAGGAGGCGCATTTTCCAGGCACTCTTCAATGGCTTCCGGCGATGTGACTGGGAGCATCGTGGCTACGCTTCAGCTGGACTTGCCGTCGATCCTTCATTTTCTCTCCATCCAAACAGTCCGCTGTTCTCAGTGAACGTCGAGTCACCTGTCAATTCGGTCTACCCAGGTGGGTTTTGTTATGAATTGTCTCAGCATCATCATTCATTTTGTTAGGCTGATAAGAACAGAGAGAAACCACTAATTTATAATTTTTTGTGTCAAATAATCTATTTTATTGTTTAGTAATTAGTATGGAAAATTTTCATGATTTTGCTATCGACCTGTTAATATTCTGCAATTTTCTGTCTTCTCTATTATGCTTGTTATATGTGTGGAAATATTTACATGATTGGAGCATAGTGTTAAATGTCAATTATTCCCCTACCTGTTTCTAGTAGAATATTTTTATCAAGTTGGTGCCTTCTTATGTCGAATATTGTTTTTCAGTTTATTAAACTTGATTTGTTGTCCTTTGCATAGTTATTTCTGTTTGCCTAAATTGAACAGAATTAGAATATGATTTTGTATGGAAATTTCTTCCTTGGATTTTAGATTATGGCAGATATTTATGCATGTGTAATAATAAAAAATAGGAACCCAACTTTAGATACAAAATAATTCTTCTGTAGATGCCTCAGGTTATCCAATTGTGGATGAATTAATAATACTTCAAAAGTATTCAGGTAAGCTGTGATGGTTGTTTTAAGGCACACATGTTTCTATCAACCAGGCCTCAACCTCATTTAAGTAAGAATATTTACAGGAACAGGCACTGCATGCAGAGAACTAATCTGGCAAGAAAAACCAGAACAGCTAGCTTCAACTGCCTATTCTGTTCATAATATGCTTGAACTTAACTCTGAACTGAAGCATCTAGTGAAACGGGGTCAACTATGTGAAGCTAGGGATATGTTTGATAAAATGGCTCACAGAGATGAGATTTCATGGACCACATTAATTGCTGGTTATGTCAATGCCTCAGACTCATATGAAGCATTGATCTTGTTCTCAAATATGTGGAACCAGCCAGGACTTCAAAAGGACCCATTTATGATTAGTGTTGCACTCAAGGCTTGTGCACTTGGTAGGAACATATATTTTGGAGAATTATTGCATAGTTTTGCAGTGAAATCTAGTTTGATAAACTCAGTATTTGTCAGTAGTGCCCTACTAGACATGTACATGAAAGTAGGCAAAACAGAGCAAGGTTGCAGAGTCTTTGAAACTATGACAACAAGAAATGTAGTATCATGGACTGCCATTATTGTGGGGCTTGTACATGCTGGTTATAGTATCAAGGGATTATTGTACTTTTCTGAAATGTGGAGATCAAAAGTGGGCTATGATTCATATACGTTTGCCATTGCTTTAAAAGCGTCTGCTGATTCAAGTTCTTTACATTATGGGAAAGCTATACACACACAAACAATAAAACAAGGGTTTGATGAGAGCTCATTTGTGGTTAATACTCTCGCTACCATGTATAATAAATGTGGGAAACCAGACTACGGCACGCGATTGTTTGAAAGAATGAGGATGCCAGATGTAGTTTCATGGACAACCCTTATTACGACCTATGTACAGATGGGTGAAGAAGAACATGCAGTGGAAGCATTTAAAAGAATGAGAAAATCGGATGTCAGTCCCAATGAATACACTTTTGCAGCAGTAATTTCTGCTTGTGCAAATCTGGCTATTATTGAATGGGGGAAACAGATACATGGTCATGTATTGCATCTAGGTCTGGTAGATGCTTTGTCAGTGGCCAATTCCATCATTACTCTTTATTCAAAATGTGGTCAATTAACTTCAGCTTTGCTAGTGTTTCACAGTATGACTGGAAAAGATATTGTTTCTTGGAGCACTATAATTGCTGTTTATTCTCAAGGAGGTTATGCAAAAGAAGCTTTCGATTATCTATCATGTATGAGAAGGGAAGGGCCAAAACCCAATGAATTCGCTCTTGCTAGTGTGCTGAGTACGTGTGGAAGCATGGCACTTCTTGAGCAAGGGAAGCAAGTGCATGCTCATGTCCTGTGCATTGGCTTAGATCATGAAGCAATGGTTCATAGTGCTCTAATTAGTATGTATTCAAAATGCGGGAGTCTACAAGAAGCTTCAAAAATCTTTGATGGGATAGAAAATAATGACATTATTTCATGGACAGCAATGATTAATGGTTATGCTGAACATGGTTATAGCCAAGAGGCCATTTGTTTATTTGAGAAGATTTCTAATATTGGTTTAAAACCAGACTCTGTGACTTTCATTGGGGTTTTGATGGCTTGTAGCCATGCTGGATTGGTTGATCTTGGTTTCCACTACTTTACGTTAATGAGTAATAAGTACCGAATCAGTCCTTCAAAAGAGCACTATGGTTGCATGATTGATCTTCTATGCAGAGCAGGGCAATTGAGTGAAGCTGAGCATATGATACGAAGCATGCCATTCCATTGTGATGATGTTGTGTGGTCTACCTTACTCAGAGCATGTAGGGTTCGTGGGGATGTTGACTGTGGAAGACGGACAGCAGAACAGATACTTCGCTTGGATCCAAATTCTGCTGGAACTCACATTACCCTGGCTAACATATATGCTGCCAAGGGGAGATGGAAGGAAGCTGCTCATATAAGGAAGGTAATGAAGTCAAAAGGAGTAATAAAGGAGCCAGGATGGTCTTGGATTAATGTCAATGATCAATTAAATGCATTTGTTTCTGGGGATCAGTCTCATCCAGAAAGTGAACATATCACAACCATTTTGGAATTACTAAGTTCAAGAAAAGGAGTTGCTAGTCTGGAAATAGGTTCTCGTCTAGAAGATGTTGAAGATTAGCAGAAGGCTGAATTCTGCCTCATTATGCCAGTGCTAGATCTAAGTTGTTTTTCCATGAGTTTTCATATTACATAAACCGATTTCAAATGATTATTGGGAACTGGTTTCCCAGCTCTAATCATTTGAACACTCAAGGTAGTTTGATATGGGTTCATTCTTCATAATTGAATCAGAAACTGAACCAGAAGTCATTCCAAAGATTGCATTTTTTTTTTGGACAAAACCAATGAATCAAAAGGTAATTTTTATTGATGAACCTGTATTTGCTTTATTTTTGTCTTTATTTTCCTGTGGAATATAAATTATACACTCTTGCAAGTTATGAATGTATACATAATTTCCATTGAAGCAGTACCTTTAGACCACTTCTTATGAAGTTTATTGTCGACTAAGTTGTATACCAATGTTAGAATTTATTGCAATATTGCTTCTATTATTTCTTTTTCAATTGAAGAAGAAATTATATTAGAGATGACAATTTGTATTTTATTGTTTTTCTTCTTCTATTAGACATGCCTTCCTCCACCATATCATATGTGACATTTCTTTTATCAAATGTCCCATTCCCATTAACTTGGTGGCATCTATTCTATGTATTTATTCTAAGTGCCTTAAAACTAGATTAAATAATAGTTTTCCATTGTGTCCACTAAGAAGCACGACTTTACATTTTCCTTCTATAATTTCAGAAGATTATGCATGTGTCTGTCAAATACTGATTGTTTTCGCTGACTATGCAGAATTGTCTTGCAATTACTTTTTGGTGTTGCTATTATCTGTTTCAGTTATCCAACTCTTAAGGCATTTTCATTTGCAGAGCTGGTCAGTATTTAATTGTACAGATGAGTGTCATGCCAATGGATTCCGGCCTAAGGACCTCCCCCTTTCTATAACTGTTTGGAAGAAAAGATGGAAAAACCTGATCAATGGGCTACAGACTCTACTTCTTGAGATCTTGCTTAGTGTCTGAATAGAGCCACAACCCAGACCAAGCTGTGCTGGAATTATCTTGCTATGCCACTATAACCCTACCAACGGATCAGTGGACTATGAAACAAAGACACTGTGACTGGAAAATGGATTGAGTCTATGAATGATCAATTCTGTGACTCAGAAAGAGAATATCTCCAGCCACTGAACTGAAAGGGGTTGGTTATTTTACTTGTTTGGCTTTAGGCACACTTTTTGTTGTACCTTCTCCTATCACATAGAGGCGTTGACTATGATTATATAGATT
Organism: Castanospermum australe; assembly: GCA_019955255.1. NCBI lineage: Eukaryota > Viridiplantae > Streptophyta > Magnoliopsida > Fabales > Fabaceae > Castanospermum > Castanospermum australe. Next base: position 267,447 of record NSJW01000381.1, on the reverse strand, counting down.
AAATTGTCCTTGCATCCGATCATATTTACTTATTGATCATTTAGCATTCTATATAAATTAGTGACCTATCATAACCGGAAAAATCAGAGAAGTGATTTTTTTTTTCATTAAGTGTTTAAGAAACCTTTTATTTTTAGTTTTTATCTCTGTAAAATTATAATAAAGTTGAGTAATTTGAATTATAATTTTTTAGATATATATGGAAGATACAATTTTAAGACTATTGATGATCAATTTATATGAAAGGGAGTAATGATTGTAGGATAAGATATTGATTCCAAATACCATTATTACATCTAAAATGAATATAATTTGACATTTTTTCAGGTCTTCAATATGCTCAAGAATTTCAATGAGAAGAAATTCGGACATCTTATAACTCAGTCATGCAACTTAGGTACTTCACTTTTCATTATTAATGCATCTGAGTGAAATCGTACATAACTGTTGCAGTTATTTTTATGAGAGAACAAGTACAACTTAATGTTTCACTGCACAAAAAGAGAACATTGTTCTTTAACATAAATAATCAAATCTACATAAAGTATCTGTACTTATCAAAATAAATAAAATAGCTCAGATGAACCCGATTCAGTTGCATCTTCATGTCTTCTTGCATGCAACAATCCATATATATGTTTCGTTCTTGTCATTAACTTATTTGCTCAAATGCTTTAGTCACATTGAGATTCTCAACTTCCTAACAACCTGGGTACAAGCTTTCGTCAAAACTGCCTTCTCTTTTGGCTTTTTATTCCATATTTTTCTTTCTTTTCAATTAGTAAATATACATGTAAAGACCAATACTGCTGCTAGGCCAATTGAGTTGATAATTACACTGGAATGCTGTAATCTGTCACGTCTGGGGAATACAAAATCAGAGATGCTAGGAGATATCAGCCATACTTATGATTAACTGTTGTCTGAAATGCAAAATTTTGTCGTCGTCTTGTTTCAAATGTAATATTACTAATAGGGAGTTATTTAGGGGAGGGGCATTAGAGAAGATGATCTCTTCTGATTTTTTGTAGGAGAGATTTCCCAAATGTCCTATCCGGTAACTGATTGTTGAAAAAAAATCTATTCATTGAGAAAGATTTGGTTATGACATCAAGTAATGGTCCTAAGCGAAGGCATAGCTATTTCTTTCTAGAACATGTGAAATGGTTATGAACAATTGGATTCATCATGTATAGATTTCCTATTTTTGCATGTTCATTAGTCTTTTCTTTTCCAATCCCTGTGTTGACATAAAAATGTGGGTCTTCTGGAAAATGTCTCGTGTTCATTATTTGGCTCATGGACAGTTAGGGAAGAAGTGAAGTTTTTTCTTTGAACACTGCTATATCACCCAATGGTTTTGCACCTATGAAGCACGGACACTTCAAAAGAGGAGTCGTGTTAGTGTTAGACATGTATCGAACACTTGTATCAAGCACAAGACAACATTTTAATTCTTAATGGGACACTTGAAATTGTGTTGTCTCGCGATATGTGTCTATATTGCATCTTGTTTCCATGGTGGTGTCCGTGCTTTTTGCAGTTGCACTGATGAAGAGCACTGAATCCAGTTGGCATCTTTGAACAGCCTTCATCATATGCTCGTTTCTTCGGTGCCTTTGGTTTAGCTTTCTTCTATATGGCCACTAATATCATACTTGTGGCATTGTCAATTTTTTTTTTTTGTTATGAATGGCAGAGAGATTAAAATGAAGAGGTTGACTTATACCAGATGTTATAATTTAGTTTTTAACTTGTTTTTACGCGTTGATTCTGATTTTTGAATTCTTTTACCGAGAAAAGGTCAAAAAAATAGAAAAAGAAAAAGAATATCTTCTAGAAAGGAAATTGATTTTCCTGAAAGAAAACTGCAAATTCTCTTGAAATTCTTTTGCTTCGTATTTGACTTTGCTCCAGAATATCATAATTTGAATAAATTGAACTGTTGTATGATTATAAAGCTAGCGTATGACTGTCTTTTTATCTTTATTTTATCTTTTTGACCAAATTTATCGAATTGTAATACAAAGTGAGGATATAACAAATAAAGTAGATATAAAAAGGAAACAAGTGAAAGAAGGAATCTTTAAACTTTTAAAATACTCGAAAAATATACTAATTCAATAAAGGCATAGTTTACAAATAAATAATAATATAATAATTCTTTTATTTGTCAAAATATATTAAGACATAAAGTTTTTTAAAAATTTATTCATGTGAGTATACGAAAGAATTATAATATAAGTTGGAGAGTTAACTCTATTCAATTAGTCAATTTTTATAATTATTACAAGTTAGGAGTTTTGCTTTATCTAGCAAATCTAAAGGTTATTAATCCGTTTATTCAATAACTAAGCATATAAGTTGAGGGTTCTTTCACCTAATAACCAAATTATAATACTAAGGGTTCACTTACTCAAAGCCAAATTGAATTAATTAGCTTTGTTAAGTCTATTCATATCTATGTAACACCTATGTGCATAGAAATTGTTATATCATTTTGCTAACAACAAACAGTGTTTTAACATGAAATTCATCATAGATATTGAAAATATAATATCATAATCAAGTCTGATGTATCAAAATTAATTGTTCTCATTTTTCAATTCTATTAATAAAATGCCAGTTACATTCAAAAGTTCATGTTGAATTAGAGAAAGAGAGAGATATGATTTGTGTAAAATCGTATGTTTCAATATATTACGGAGTAATTTATTTATATTATTTATATAACAAAAACAAAATTATAATCAAGACTTAATTATAGTAATTAAATAAGAGGAGATTTTGACTACTCTACATATAATGTATTTAGACAGATATAATAGAATCCTAATTATGACATGATCATAACAAATTCTAATACTTCTTCTTAAGTTAGAACATATAGATCATATATACCAAACTTATTATAAAGATAACTTATTCAAGAACCTTATAGGAGTTTGGTGAAAATATTAGTTAATTGATCATTTGAATTCATTGCCTCTCATAAATGCATAGTACCCTGAAGTAGATTTTTATACTTGCAAGAGTTTTTCATATGTAAGTCAATATCAACCAAAGCAAACAATTAATCAAATTATAAGTATTAGATTTTTTCTCACTAATCATTAGAATAACTTAATTATTGACATTGTAACTTCAAAAAAATTCTTGTGTACTCTAAGAGTATTACACTAAATCCATTAAAATTATAAATAATTATTTAAGTGATTAGAATGAATATAAAATATTAAATAATAAATTCTAACTTAAATCTCAACTATTAAGTGCAGTAATATGAGAGCACTTTATTAATTTTTGTAACTTCATTTATGTATTTTTCTCTCTTTTGTTTTAGAATAAAATCTTATTTATTTATTTATTGTTAATGAACTAAATAGCCTGTAAAACACACACTTGTCAATTTAATGAGTATTTTGATTTTTAAAATATACAACCGAATGAATATTTTAATTTCGTTTAGTATTAGAGGGCCAATTGAAAATTATTACAAAGGCAATTTTTTTCAACATAAATATACTGATAGGAAAATTGGATCATTGTGGAGAACTAGGGTGCCAGCTGTCCCCTTGAATCCTTGAATCCGTCCTAAACATATGACGTATAATAGGATGTCACATGAAAGTTCATGAATTATTTGATTTGTTTCCTATGAAAAGTCTGGTTAACGTATAAACCTTAACCGAGTGAGTATTTCTACAGTTGAATTGTCTGATCTGATTTTGACGACGCTGGAAAATAATGACACAATTAGTTTTTGTATATAACAATCACATAATTTTGTACCCATTCATTTTCCCCTTCGAATTCGGAAACTAAAAAGAAGAAGAAAATAAGCTTCAATCTTTTCCATTGGGTTTCCATAGTCTGTTGATTTTCATCCAGACTTCACTGCGATGGTTCCAAACGATCCGAAGCAAGATGCTACTGCTGCCGGCGGTGGCGGTGGGGGTGGCGGTGGCGGTGGCTTTTTTGCTTCGATTGCCTCGAGTTTGTCCAATTTCGGCAGCGCCATGACCAAATCCGTCAATGGGTATAATCTTTTAGTCTCAGAAATTTGAAAGTTGTTAAATTTCTCTGTTTCCCCCCTTTTTTCCTCTCTTCAATATTCATTGCAGTGGGGGTGATTCAAAGATCACGGATCTACCCTTTTTGCCGCTTGTTTAACACTGCTAGTCTGGTAATTTTTTTTTTTTTCTTGATGCAAGCTCTGCGGGCTTTGGATCATATTTCTAAATTGGTTTCTTGTTGGATTTTTACCCAATCAGACAAATTGTGATATCATCTCTACTGTATAAATGTTAGATTGTGGTTGTTTTAATATGTCCCAGATGATTAATTTAATGTTAGAGCTTCTTAACTGTATAGTGATTATGTCCATATATTATGGTTTCATTTCGCCATCAATGATATACGGGAAATGTGGCTTGTGTTCATTTGATTCACTTCTTGAAGCTTTTTCTAGGCTGAATCAGTTCCATGAGCTGATGATATTAATTTGCTGACGACCATTTTGTGTTGTTGTTGCTTAGTTTAACGGGCTATGAGGGGCTGGAAGTCGTTAATCCAGAAGGAGGAACTGAAGATGCTGAAGAGGAAGCCAAAAAGGGGAGATGGCCTGAAGAGGTATACTAATTGCCATTTGCCACCATCTTTGTATTGTATGGTAAACAAAGTCAAGTAGTGATTTCCTTAAGATATACGCACACTGGAATATAATGAATTTTGAGTATGAAGTGGAGTCCTTGTAATAGTACAAACTCGTGATTGTCCAAACACAATATGATGTGAGGAAGTTTTTATATTGGGCTGAAGCAATAATGGACATAAAGTTACTGATTGTAATTTTTGTGAAAAGAGACAAGAACTGGCGTACTGACTGAAATTCTATGCTTTAGTCCACCTATCAGGTCTGTTTGGCATGTTCAGGCAAGTATTCTGCTAAGTCATGCCATGGTCTGCAGTTAATATGCAATGTAAAAACCTATGGTCTCTTTGATTTGTTTTATAAAAGTTTGCATTTATCTCATGATGGATTTTTTTTTAAAAAATATTTATAATGTATTTTTCTATATGTTTTCCCTCATGTTTTCCTTTGTACTTTACAGGAAAGGGACAGTTACTGGAAGATGATGCAAAAGTATATAGGCTCGGATATCACATCAATGGTGACACTTCCAGTTATTATTTTTGAGCCTATGACAATGCTGCAGAAAATGGCTGAGGTCTGTGTTATGTCACATATGTGACTTAAGTGCATTTGCTTTCTCTATTACATTGCAACAAACAATTTAGCAAGTGTTCTGTGACTTCTGTCTGTAGAATCTCATTAATTGTAATATAATTTCACAGCTTATGGAGTATTCGTACCTTTTAGATATGGCAAATGAGACTGAGGATCCATACATGAGACTAGTATATGCTTGTAAGCATTACTTTCATACTCTCTCTCTCTTTCTATACACTTCTCTGTGCATGTATTGCATGGCATTTGTGGCATGTGACCTTACAGTTACAAGTGCTTTTTGCAGCATCATTCTTTATATCTGTCTACTATGCCTACCAACGAACATGGAAGCCATTCAATCCAATTCTTGGTGAAACTTATGAAATGGTTAACCATGGTGGTATTACATTTATATCAGAGCAGGTGTGTTCAAGTTTCTGTTTACTTTTTTTGTCAGTTCTACAAACAAAAAGCTGAATCAACTAAGTCTCCCTGGTTCTCTCTCTTGCTGTCATTTTTTTTAGCTTGGCCTCTCTCGCTGTGCATATTATAATAAAAATATACATAATTTTCGCAGTTATTTATGATGCTGCCATTTTCAGTATGATTCTGATTCTGACTTGTGGTTACATGTAAAAACAAATTGCTGCAGGTCAGCCATCATCCTCCAATGTGTGCTGGGCATGCTGAAAATGAACATTTCACCTATGATGTTACGTCAAAATTAAAAACCAAATTTCTCGGCAACTCAGTTGATGTATATCCTGTTGGAAGGTAATACTTATTCTGGCTTTTTCTCTGGCTCTTCATTTTGCCAGTAAGTTGAAAATTTAATGATATTTTTCGAACCCAATGTTAAACTCTCACTCAATCTTCTTTTTTGTCTTATGTCAAGTCTGGGTTCTTTTATGGTTTCACTTATTTACTTGAAAGGAAAGATAAACACAGAAACTCTTCGTCACAAATCTTGTCTTTTAGAGGCCATATTATAACTTCTGGTACTAGAGGTCCTAGGATCTTTTTTAGGACTGGGATTTATCATCTTTTTTTTTTTTTTTTTCACTTGGCCTGGATTTTAAACTGTCTTTTATTTAGAATGTTTAATCTTTGCTTATTACAATTTAGTTTGTAGTTTACTTGTAATAATTGATGTCTACTATGATTCAGTTTATTACTAATATGTAAGCATTTTTCTGTGTGCATATGTAATATGCTGTAAATTACTTGGATCTAGGACCCGTGTTACCCTCAAAAGAGATGGTGTGGTCCTTGATTTGGTGCCTCCTCCCACAAAAGTGAGCAACTTAATTTTTGGACGAACTTGGATTGATTCACCAGGGGAGATGGTCCTGACAAATCTGACCACAGGGGACAAAGTGGTGTTATATTTTCAACCATGTGGTTGGTTTGGGTATGACTGCTTTCTTTTGAAGTATTGTTGAATGTTGATTTCTCCTGCCATCATATCTTCATATGTAACCTACAGTCTGTGCACTGTATTCCATACTGTAGAAACTTGGAATTTTTTAAAAGGATCCAAGAGAACATTTTTGCGAACCATTTTAATTATATGCCTTGAAGTTGGCCAGTGGCTCCATATGAGTTAATATTCATAGAAAAGGGTTTTGCTTTTCTATTATGTGTTCCTTCTCTGGAATTTGTGGCATTTCTTTTAGGAAATTTCCCATTTACTTGTTTGCATTCTATTTATTGTATATATTGAGTTCTGAAAAACATGATCTGATCATAGCTTCCTCAAGCATTCACTAATAGGAAGAATTTTGCATATTTCTTTCCAGCATAATGCATATTTATCTGCCAAGTACCCTTTCTTGCTCATTATGTGGACGTTTAATTCCATAACTTCTTTGGTGCTGCTGTTATGTATCTTATCCAACTTCAAAGGCATTTGCATTTACAGAGCTGGTCGGTATGAAGTGGATGGATATGTGTATAATGCTGCTGATGAGCCCAAGATACTGATGACTGGAAAATGGAATGAGGCTATGAGTTATCAAGTTTGTGACTTAGAAGGGGAACCTCTTCCAGGCACCAAGCTGAAAGAGGTTTGTTATTAAACTTTTGTTGGCTTTTATACCCAACTTTTTGTTGATTGTGTGCTTGTTTGGTTTACCATTTGGGGCATGAGGAATCCTGTTTGAGTTGCTAAATGTGGGATGATGTTTGGCAAGTTGTTACAAAATCAGGTTTAGCCACTCAACGTGATTCTATGTCCCACCTATCGAAGCAACATTTGTTACTACTCTGGTTGGAAAATCACATTTGGGTGTATATTTTAGTAATTTTACAAAAAGACCCTTAGTTATTTATTTATTTATTTATTTTACAATCTAAACCAAACACCCTTTTGTTATAATTATCCAAAAGTGATTTTGTCAATACTATCCCAAACAACATAAATCACTTCACTGCAAACCCATCTATGAGTCAGACTGGTCTAAATGGGAACTGGTCCATTGGCTAGTCTGGTCAGGCCTCCACAACTGGACTGCTGAAAACGGGACTTAGAGCTGCTGAAACCCACGGTTACTGGTTTGACCAGTCCAGCCATTCAAAGTTTGTTTAATAATTTCTGAAACCAAAAGTCCATAGCCAGGATTTGAACCTGGACCAATACAATAGCATGGTGAGAGCCTGCCACTTGACCAATGGTGCCTGTTGGTTGTCAAGCTCAGGTTATATATTATATGGTTACATAACCTTGCGTCATAAATTTCAAAAAGGGAAAAAGTGCAGCAGCCAGGAATCGAACTTAGATATTTGCCATTAGAGAACATTATCCTACCACTAGACAATTGGTGTCTACTGATTGCTAAGCTCGTGTGTGTATGTACTAGTAGCAAATGTGTCATATATTTACAGAATATATTTGATCTCAGTTCAACCTCAAAATCTTGAATCTTTCCCTTTACCGGTTTGATGACTAGTTTGGTTTTCAAAACATTGATAAGCAAAATCAAGTTTGCAAATTCTAATCCAAACACACTATAAAGATGCTATACTTTTACCCAGTAGGATGCCCCTTTTATTGTATGGATTACATCATTACAATTCTTCCTGTGCGAATTTTAGTGACCTATCTGAAATTTTGAATGTGCAAAGCATATCACGCCTTATTTTGGTGCATCAGATCATATGTATTTATCGGTGATGTCACTTTCTGTACATATGCATGACCTATCCAAAACTAAATTATTAGAGTAGTTTTATGCTGAGCTGTTTAACAAACTTTTCTATTTAGGTTTTATTTGGATGGAATACTTGATATCAAGTTATTTGCATAATAGCCTTTGATGTATGCAGGAGATAACAATTCTAAGGCCTACTGTTCATCAGTTTATATTAAAGGCACTAATGAATGGAGGATAAACTAACGATCTTAATAAGGAATGGATGATTTACGTAAAGAGTAGACATAGGAATGTACTTTTAGGCTTTTATTAATGCTTGAATTATTGATATTTTATTTTCTGCATTTGTTTTAGTCACATGTATTTTTTTCTGGGCTCTCAGTTCTCTATAAAAGGTTCTTGATTTGGACTTGACGGTCAGCTTTTGAGTATTAAGTCAAATTGTCTACCTTCTTTCATCCCTTCCTCTACCCTTTCCTATGGTCGTACATCAGTCTAATTCTAAAATGATTTTGAATTGATTATTCAAGTCTTCAATATACCCAAGATTTCAATTTGAATTTATTGGACATTTTATATCTCAGTCATGATATTGAGGCAGTTCTTCACTTTTCATTATTCATACATCTGAATGCAATCTTACAGAACTTCTGCACTGTTGTTTATGATAAAATGATTTAGACTTCCTATTTTACCAGGTGAAAAGAGGACACTCTTATTTAACAGAAAAACAAGCCATCAAATATAAATATATCTGCAATTCACCATATATATATATATATAAGCAAGATGAATCAAATACTTTTTACTTGCTTGATTATTCATAGATCTCTGATTTGAAAATGTCTTGAAGTACATCACTTCCTTCTCTGTAAAATGCATAAACTGTTTTGCGATTTCATCTTTTTACTCTTTTTATAAAGTTGCCTATTAAGTGCCTGCTATTTATGTGCAAAATTAATTAATTGCAGTCTGCAGATTATAGTATGTTGAGAAACTATCTTGAGAAGTGAGGAATTGGTGTTTTAACTTGAATGTTCTCATTTTCTGAGAGGATATGAGATCACTTTACAGTTTTTTTTTAAAAATTTTTAACTATTGCTTTTGTAGGCGAATTAGATTTGGATTATATGATAGAATTGACTCACATAGGTGGAGTGCATCCAATAATTCTGACTGAAGGCCACTATGTCTATCTTCATAGAATTGTATGCTTAGTTATGGAAATCAACCATACAATGTCTTTTAGGAAGCTATTAAACTCAGTTTTCTGGGCATATAATATTATAATAATACCTGTCATCACTTCTGAACCTTCAACTTCTCATCCTTTAGTGCACATACATAATATAGAAGATATTTAGAACATACGATATTCTATAATATATAAATATTATAGAAATATAAAAAAAGTAGAAAAATAAATATAAAATTATAAATAATATAATAATAATATATAAAAAAGAATAATATTAATATATAAAATAATATTAAATATATATATAATATTAACAAAAGAAATATAAATAGAAAATATATTAAATATATTATTTTATTAATTTTATTTATTATTAATTTTAATAAAATCATTTTTAATATTAAAAATTTTAATAAAATATAATTTCCTCTTGTGGCTGTCACCACATTTTTATTGTTCTGGCAACTTGAGTTACTTTTGTGAATTAAGTTGTTCCATTCTGCAGGCTTGGAGAGTTGCCGATGCCCCCCGAGCGGACAAATTCCAGTACACATATTTTGCACACAAGATTAACAGCTTTGACACTGCTCCCAAGAAGTTGTTAGCATCTGATTCTCGTCTACGTCCTGATAGAATGGCCCTTGAGAAGGGTGACCTGTCCACATCTGGCTATGAAAAGAGCAGGTAAACTTTATCCTCTTTCCCCATAAACAAAGATGAACCGTAGGAGAAAAAACTTGGGGGAGACCTTATTATTTACAATGTGCATGCTTAAACTTATTTTTCAGTTTGGAGGAGAGGCAGAGAGCCGAGAAGAGAAACCGAGAGGCCAAGGGCCATAAATTCACTCCCAGATGGTTTGATTTAACAGAAGAAATTGCTCCTACACCTTGGGGTGACTTGGAAGTTTACCAATACAATGGTAAATACACTGCACATCGTGCTGCTATAGATGGTTCCGATTGCATTGAGGAACCTGATAGCAGAGTAGAGTTCAACCCCTGGCAGTATGATAATTTGGATGCTCATTAAGCAACCAAATGAATTCTTTCTATTTTTTTAATTGTCATTTTGTTATTAAGTTTGTAATGTTTCTTGATATGAATACTTGAAATTTGATTTTTTTAAGTTGTGTCTTGTCATAGTAACATTTGATTCATTATTATTAACCATTTTAGTTCATCAATGTTCTGCATGGAAAAACGTTAGTAGAGCACTTGAGCTATCTTCCTTGCACTTGAGCTATCCAATATTTATATTGATCTTGCTTATTGAAATATGCAATCAGCTAGAGCGAAAAGAGCAGTAAACAAGTCTCTCAAAGAATATTTAAAAAAGAAATTGAAAATTCTTGATGGGGTGCTACTAAGTAAGTTTGAACGAAAACTGTTATTGTCATGTAAATTATCTTTTGCTTAGCTAGATTCTCTCTCCACATATAAATGAATTATTGTTGGAATTTGATTAGCAAAAAATGGTCCGTAATCACTTTTATTTGCATGTAATCTGTAATCAAATCTTTACCTTTTTTTTTTAGAGAAAAGAGCATACAAATCTCTTAAATTTTGAATTATTTACAAATAGATTCTTAAACTTTACATTCGTCCTAATTAGTATTTAAATTATAATAATTAAATAAATTAATTATTTTATTCATTTTTTATTCACTTCAAATAATTTTTTTTTCAATTTAGAATAGATGAAAAGTGGATGAAAGGGTTGATTTGTGTAATTGTTATAGTTTCTGTACTAATTAGGATAATATTAAAGTTCAAAAGTTTATTTGCAAATGACTTAAAATTTAAGAAATTTGTATGTTCTTTTCCTTAGTTTTTATTACAAAAAGTTTAAGGAGAGGGGGTTATCCTATTCCAAGGCTAGGGCATGTTATAACCTTTTGGGAAAGCTTATAATAGTATTTAGAATAAACTCCTAATTTGGCCTTTTAAATATTGGATCAACATCACTTTAGTCTTCCAAATAATATTGACATCAATTTTAATCATTGAATCATGGAAGATATATCAAAATTGTCTTTCTATGTAGGGATAGGGGCTAAATTGATATACTTTTTATAATTGAAGAATTAAATTAAAGTCAGTTTTATATAATTGAAAGACTAAATTAATGATATTTTTTTAATGATCGAGGGATTAAATTAATATCAATTTTTTTAGAGAAACGAAATGATATTACCTTTCATAATTTAATAATTAAACTGATATCAACATTATTTAAAAAACTAAACTGATGTCGACTCAATCTGTAGAAGACTAAATTAGAAGTTTACTCTAATATTTACATATCACTTACCGATAAAAGACTTTGACTGAATTCAAATTCGAAACCTTTGAAAATGGGCAATTCGACCTTACTAGTTGAGCAAACAATCGAATCTTAAGCAAGTTGATTACTGTTCCTCTCTTGACTATTCTTTATGCGGGTGGCTGTAAAGTGTTAATCAAGAATAATATTAAACAACTTTTTCTTCACATATTGTTAATGTGTGTGTATACGTATTTGGCAGATCAAAGATTAACCTTGGCCACTTACACTAATGGCTGCATTATCGGTTTATGCAGAGTTTGTAAGAAAAGGTTATGCAAATGACATTACTCTCTCATTAATTATTGCATGTAGCAATGGTGCCCCACACTAAATTCGTTTACCAATTATGCAGAAGAAACATTTTCAACCGGGGTTTCTAATAAGACAGTTGTGTCCTCACAAAATTATATAGCCACGCATGGTCACAATATAATGGATTTTGAATTTGATAAAGTAGGACTTTATACAGTTATGATTATAAAAATATGTAAATAAAAATTATTATTTTTATACACTACTATGAATGTTGAACTGTAAAAATAATAAAATAAAAAAGAAACAGCAAATTGACGTTGTTGCTGGTTGCAGCAAAGCACGGTGGAGCACATCATCCTGGAAAACAAGAATGAGACTATACTGATCGTGACAATACGGGAAATACAGCCAATAAGACGCGCTTTGAAATAGAGAACAACAATAATGTTTTTAGTGGGAAAGGAAAGGTATTTCTAGGTCCATTCTGATGGCAAAGAGTTTGATGACTTTCCTGGAAAACTAGCTAGATGTCAAACAATAGCACATCCATATTAATTTTCCACTGAGATGACTTTGTGGAACTTTGATTCCTTCCATGATTGCAAAGTTGTACTGCTAAAAGCTCTAGCTCCTTTCAACGTGCGTCAATTTCCTGTTTTCAGCATCATTCTCTGGTTTGTAGTTCTCATTAAGGAGGGGATCAGAATTCAGAAACACCTACAAGGTTGCATAATTATACAAACAGCATAGTTTGGCAACCGTTGACAAGGAATAATGAATCACTTGCAAAACTCAAAGTTGTCAAATTTCCTTCTGGCACATTAGTTGTTGTGCAATGGGGTCATCTTTTTTATTTTTGGTTACAGCAATGGGGTCATCTTTTTTCTATAATTCCAACCTATTTGTTTCTAGTAAAACCAGAACCTCTAAAATAGAATAACAAATGCTCAATTATTGGGTAGTTCCTTTAAAGAATTTCTAATGTATTGTCGGAGTAATACACAAACTGAATCAAACATAACATGTCATAAAGAAATTAAATATGACATCAGATTAACTTCATAACGAAACTAGATCGATGTAAACAAAAAAAAAAAAGGATCGTTGGTGTGTTACTCTGAAATTATGTAAGAATTTCTCGATCCTCTGAGGACTGACGTAGTCAATTGGATTATTTACTAGATGTGAATGGTACAGTGGTAAAGGTTAGTTTGCTAGGTAGCTTATGTGTACAGTTATTATTCAATTCCCTTCAACTGTATATTCTGTAAAAAACCTATCCTCTGTAACCACTTTAGTGTACATATATCACATACATCAATGAATGAAGGAAACTTTTCTTTTCTTCATATTACCTTTACGTGGTATCACAGTCATAATGATTCATAGTTTTTGTCGTTGTTTGGATTATATCATGAGTTCTGCTAGCATTACATCCGCAACCACTCTTCCTTCTCCCTCTCCCACTTCTGACCCGTCACTTGTCTCTATCAATGTTGCAGAACAACTGCCAATGGAATTGATTAGCCTCAATTATCCAGCCCGGTAAAAACAGTTCACAAGTATCCAGCATTGGTGATCATGAAATTGATGGATACAGTGATGGCACTAAGCCCTGTCCTCCTCAGGATGTGCAGCAGAATGGTCAATGATATGAATTGTATAAGGAAGGTTTAGATAGTTAATCATTGTTTAGTTAGTAGTTAAATAGAAGTTAACTATTAGTATAAATAGGAGTAAATAGGATAGTTGAGAGATTAGATTTGTAATTTATATGAAAAGGATCAATTACTGATCTTGGAGTTTTTCCTAACTCGAATAGAGAAGTAAAAGAGTTATCTCCCTGACTTGAAGAGAGTGAGTTTGTATCAGTCAATCTATTTTGAATGCAGCCTACTCTTATTGGGTTAGGCAAGATAAGTTGTAATGTCATGCAATCCTTGCCTCTTTGCATGAAACCATTCTTCAAATTTTGCATATGCTTCCACCTCTCTTGATTTATGGGAGAAAATCTCCATCACCTATGCAAATCAATCCAGGTCAAGCATTATGGCACTTAAGAGCATCTTGTGCTCCAGTACTCCTCTCTAAGGGGACCAGATAAGTTTCAGAGTATATGTAGACTATCGATGCCATTGCTGATGAATTGTCCATTATCATATGCACCATTAATGGTCTTGTTTCAGACTTCCAAGGTGCACCTGAGGTACTCTAAGTCTCAACAAGCCTATTTGTGTCAAGGTTTATCTTCCCAAAATTTTTTTTATCTTATGTCATGTGCAATTCATAGAGTTTCAATTTCATCCAACTTCTAGGTTCACAAGATCATAACCATCTACGAGTCCTTCTCTAGTTGGTATTCCACCTCAACTCCTATTACATTCACTTGAGATACTCATTATAAGATATCTTGTCCACCACATGTCAAGTTCATCTGAGACATCTCTATGGCCTTGAAATCCATGCCATCACAAGACGTTACCAGCAGCTCAAATTATTCATCGCAAAACAACTGTGAGCTTATTCCTCCTGCAGCAGCTCCAAAATCCATCTCATCGTACCCATCCCATGGTTATCAAATCACAAAACAATATCTACAAACCCAAGAGGGCATTTACCGGTACAAAATATCCTATGCCTCATCAACAGAGGCTGGATATCAAGCAGTTGCTGCTACCACTGCAGAACTCCGTTGGCAGCAAAATTCCATTCAAGAACCTGGTATATCACTTCCTTCTCCACCAGTCATCTACTGTGACAATATTGGGGCTACATTTGTAGGCTTAGGCTCAAATCCAGTTTTCACTCCAGAATGAAACTACATGTAGCTATAGACTATCTATCACTTTGTTTGTGAATGAGTGATCAACCAGAAACTAGTTGTCTGGCATGGCATGTCTCTTTCTCTGAGTAACTAGCAAACATTCTGACCAAACATTTGTCAACTATCAAGCATGGCTAACTGAAGTTGAAGATAGGAGTGGTTGAATCCCCCTCCATTTTGTGGGGGCACATTAAAGAAACCACAACCTTAACATCTAGTTTAGATACAAAACCTAGTTAAGATCTGATTGAGGTGATATATTTTAAATTCTAGCTAGGTAGCTTATTTGTACAGTTACTATTCATTTGTCTATTCTGTGACAAACTTATCCTCTTTATATACATTAATGTATATATATCACATAAATCAATTAATGAAGGAAACTTTCCTTCTGCTCATATTACCTTTACATTTGGCCTTAACTGTAATAAATATGATAGATTGGTCTGCGCATCGGAAGCGTGGGGGGCCTTAACCCACAGGTTCCTAGATCGAACCAGGCTTTGATACCAACTTGAAATAGAAAAACTGAATTGGCTGAATTGCTTGAGAGGTAGACTCTCAGCACTGTATATTTATATACCTAAGAATACAATTATATCCCAATTAATAGAAATCAAATCATGACAAATCCCTGAAGTCTAACAATATCAAATCCCTATTAATAGGGATACTGAATTACTGACTATATACAGCAAGTATGCAATCTCTAATAAATAGGAAAATCACGATATTCAACTGGTGTAATATCTAAACCAAAGGAAAAATGATAATTTCACATTAATTAGTGAAGACCAAGGGGATTGCCTTGATGCAGATGCCAAGCAGTGATGATTATACCTTCACAACTCCACATCTTGTACAAGCCCAAGTGGAATAATCATTGCAAATGTGAATGTAACAAGAGCTTTGCAGCAAGATTGGTGAAATTTCCCTTGCTTAGATATAAAAAACACCTTGTGTAGCTAAAATATACTGAACATCAAGAAATATGCATAGCATATAAAATTCCTGCATACATTTCCTGCAAACAAAAGCAACTAAGTATAGTTTTACTAGAACGTTGGAGTTCTACATTCCCCATGTGCATGGGTTTCAAATCTCCTTTCCACTAGTAGTCTTGCTTGTGTCATCAGCAGATCCCTTGGCGGTCAGGGACTAATTAAGTAGCCTCTTGATATCCTTGAGTGTGATTGCCTTGTTACCCACCTCACCATCTTTGTTCACCCTCCACAGACAAGCCAGGGAAAAAAAAAAAAAAATAGTATGCAGAACAGCAGTATGGGCTCAATGGAGGGGAAGACAGAGAGAGAGAAAAGGATAGAAAAAATTAAAGGGATGATGAATGAGAAATTTGTATCCCAAGAAAATGGTAGCACAGTTGTAGTGGAGAAGGGATATGAGTTCACCTCTATGCTCTCGCTGTGTTTAAACTTTTTATATCATCTTGCCAGTTTCTGTTGCTCCGATTTTAATGATGGGGCGAGCCATCACCAGAACCCTTCAAAGGGCTTGCCTTTGAAGCCACCCGATGATACTTCCCTCATTCTCTGAAGCCAACCGATTAAATCTTCTTAAAGTTAAAGCTTATTCACCAACCTTCTCCGAACTTTGCAATTCACAATCTCGACCTAACAGCAACCTCCTCCTCCTCCTCCTCGTCAGCTTTGTCAATTAGAGCCATGAACCTCCATCACTTCGTGATAATGTGAATGGTTGGGTGAAGGAAAATAATGTGAACGGTTGGGATTGGGGGTCAGAGAAGAGAGACACAATGAGGATGTGTGATAGCATTACAGGGAGAGTAACAGAAAAAGATATGGAAAGGGAGCCGAAAGTTGAATGAGGAAGCAATGGCAATTAAACAGATAATGAAAATGCTGAGATGGAAACACCATATGCCCTGCTTCAGAATTTATATATTATAAATAGATTATTACATAACAACACTGTTGGTTGTCTAAATATTTGTTTCTAGTGACTTAGTAATGATAATGAAATTATTTATATTAATATTAAAATTCAAAATTTAAAAGAGAGCAATAAAACAAGAAGTGAGTCCACAGCCGTAATTATCAAGTTGAAGAAGGAACCACCAAGAAAATAAGAATCACCTTAATATTGGCCACTTGATATTAATCATCATCTTCTTCACGCGGGCTAATCTCATTAAACCATCTAGGAGGATCATATCCATACCCGCCTAAATGTGTACAACGAATTTAATTGTAGCGTCCAAACCAAAAATGAGGATTAAAGGAAAGAACTAAAACTATAAGTAAGTATGACGCATGGAAAAGCTATTGGTCAATACCAAGGGGATTGCAACGGCACAGACGCCATACTGTCAAGATTGTACCCTTCACAACTCCATATCTCTTATAAGCCTCCATGGAATACTCACTGCAGGTTGGAATGTAACGACAGCTCTTTGGCAAGATTGGTGAAATTTCGCCTGCATATATGATATATGAACAATGCCCAGTTCAGCAAAGAATATAATATAATGAACATCAACAAAAATGGAAAAAAAAAATTAGAATTTAGGAAAACGAACGAGGAAAAATGCTTAGTGTTACTTTTGTAGAATCTCAACATGGACAGTGCAGCTTTAACTCCTAAATTGTTCACCTCGCCATCTGATGAAAGATGCACAGTTAAAGCAAATTCCGTTACAATAAGCAGTTAAGCACACGCGGAGAAGAGAGACAGAGAGAGAGAGAGTGTGTGTACCTTTCACTGTTTCATAGTTTGAATCTTCCTCCAATCCATGAACGATTTGGCTGCAATGTCTTAGGGTTTTGGAGGGAGAGCAAAAACTCGAAGTGTGGCGTTGATTGGTTTTGATTTTGAGAGAACTGAGATTAAGGTTTGGAAATTGGAGGGGAATTGGGGTGCGAGGAAAAGATTGATGGCAGTTCAGAGGCAGAAGAAGAGTGGCCATGGATCACGCGCCGATACACGCGCCGCTGCTTTTTTTTGGGGGGGAGGGGGGGGGGGGGGGGGTGGGGATTACGCCGCTGCTATCATGCCTTACGTTTAGTGCCTTTCATTTTTTCAGAGTCAAGAAAATTGTAAGTGATAACATGTGCAGACAAGCACATTCTCTCGCATTTACAAGTTTCTACAAGTTATTTTAAATTTTTTTTAAAAATAATTAATAAAAATAAAATTAAGATTACCTAAACTTGTATTTAAATTAAGCTTATTTGTATTTAAAATAAATTATAATCAAAATTTCATAAAAAAAATTTTAAAAAATAAACGATTTTTTTTTAAAAAACAACTGATTACCCAACATGTCTAAAGTCTTTTTTTTTTGTAATCAAAGAATTAAACTTAGATAAAGACTCTCACTAAAAAACAAGAAAAACTTTGATAAAGTGGCATGCAAAATTTTTGGATAAATTAACAAATATAAGTAGAATTTAATTTTGATTTTAAAATTTTTTCATAATATTATTCTATGATTTATTATTACATAATTACAAGAACTTTATAATAATAATGATTATTTAAAAAGTTAATTTAAATTAATAATATATTGATATATAAATGAATGATAGTCTACAAAAATATTTTTTTTGGTATACATAGTCTACAAAAAATTTATACTGACAATTATCTATCTTCACCTATTTTTGCTTCCATTATTATGGATTTCATTGTTCGTTTTAAACTAATAAATGAAGTAATAAACGGAGTTGGGCATTCATCTTTATTTCTTAAGTGTTATTATTTTAATAAATTAATAGATATTTAATATTTGTTAATTTTATTTAAAAATAACTAAATATAAGTAAAAATCAACAAATAGCAAAAAATTCATCAAAATAAAGATGGAAAAAAAAAACAAAATTGACATAATAGCAGATGAATCTTTCAAGTGATCCTTCCTCACTCTTGTTTTTCTTTTTCTGAATATATTTGTATGATTGACATGACAAAGTGAATATATCATTTGAAGGAACCTCCACTGGATAACAATCCGAGTTAAATTAATAAGAAACAAATTTATTTTATCCTGTTTGTTTATATTAATTAATTATACAATATCACCACAATTTTTTTTTTCTTTTATACTTTGTACTATAAAAATATTCTTAAATCAACTCCCATATAAATCATAATTAAGTGCATATCTAAATTAACTTATTTTATATTTAAAATAATTATAGTCAAAATTTTATTAAAAAATATTTTTAAAAAAAACATTTTTTTCTTAAAAATAAACCGTTATCAAGCATGCACTTAAGTGTTTCTTTTAAGTAATCTTAAGGGCATGATGGATTTGAAAAAAAATTAGTTTCTCCTAGTTTAAAACTTGAATTCAAGCAGTTATAAATAATAGAAACCACCTTGGCTATTAGACCACCGAGTTTTATGACACAAGCTAGTGTATATTATTGCCCCTCTAGGAACTTATACAAGCCTATCTAATAGCTATTATCGGCATCAGTTCTTCAAGAAAATGATTAGTCCTGCATTTTAGTGAACATCATAGGTCACACAACACAGGCAATCTTCATCTTTGTCCCCCAAAAAAAAAAATCCTTCACACATTTTTCATTATATCATGCAATTGAAATCATTGTCAAGAATAAAGTAGAAGGATTTCGAAACACATGCAAACGAATTTTTCTCAAAGGTACTAATGAAGTCTATAATTTGCTTTAGACAATGTTTTACTAAATAGCCAAGACACAGAGTAATTAGCCTTAGATAGCACTAATGACTTTAGGGTTCAATCTCAAACTCAGGTAATAAGGATTTAGACCATGGGAACAGCATACAAAATCAGAACCGAGTAGTGATCTGGGAAAAGAAAGCCTTGAAGTCCTTTGTTGGTGCACCTGCTCCCTCAGGTTTTGATGCCAAGTCCAACGCCTTGAACTGAGCCTCCTCAAAATTTAGTGCCTGTTAAACCAGTTGAATGAAGAACTGATATTCAAAATCTAATACAGCCTTAGATTGAAGTGTTGAACAAGAACTTGAAAATTGGGGGAAGCTCGTCCAAATCCAAATTCCAATACTGACATCCAAATCTATTCTTCATTTGTTCCGATACAACGTTTAAAAAAAGATACCTGAATGCAGACTTCTGCAACATCAGCTCTAGGTATGGTTTTGGTTTCGGTCTGGAGAAGCTCGTCATCCTTCCCTACAATGAGTTCCCGAAGACCTCCATCTTTATCTTGCAGGCCACCAGCCCTGACACAGCATAGAAGGTGAGAAAAGATGGGAAAGAAAAGGAAACTCAATCTCACAACATATTCACAAGAATGCCGCTCCCCCAAAATATTACTACGCATTAGCAATAAGTATAATGCAAACAGGCGTGCTTAAAATAGTAATAATAATAAAGTGTATTGAAGCAACTCAAGCAAGTAGCCAGGCAATTAAAATGTAGTATGTAGAAAATCAGCCGTGATTACATATATGATATATTATTAGTGTAAAAATTTTTTTACACTATCATCTAATCATATATTGTTACATTATAAAAAGAGTTTAACTATATCAATAATTACTTAAAAAGTCAAGACTTTTTTAATGACATGTCAACATATAATTAAATAGCAGTATAAAATTTTTTACATTAATAGTGGACCAAAATTAAAGTTGTACATTTATATTGCTAAGATAAAGTAAACTATTCTTCAGAAAAAGATACTTCTATCAATTGTTGTTCCCAAAAAATGTTTTTTTTTTTTCATATTCAAGGCACATATTAAGTATTAATACTCACTCAAGATTACAAGATGATAATGCTCATTTATACAATTAAACCTAACAAAGTTTCCTTTCCTTTTTTTTTTTCCCAGAAAATAACACTACAAATTCTAATAGCACATTTGGTTTGGCTATTTCATGTTTTTATTTTCACAAAAAACAAAAATACAGGTTTGAAAACGTGCATTTCTTAAAATGGGACCAAATCTGAAGACTACAAATAATTGTTTTCGAAAACAGGAAGCTGAAAACGCAATGACAATTTATAATTATAATAAAAATTATATATAACAAAATATGTTTTCTCAAATTTGTAAATGAAAATCATTTCTAGGAATTGAAAATAAAAAACGAAAACAAAAAATGTTTCTTTAAATCAAACAGACTCAATATCAAGACAAGATTGTAGAGTTGATCCAAAAGTGTTTCCAGGTGCAGCTAAGTTTAATGTACTAAATGCAACAACATTTTATTTAAAATATAATTTCGAGGAAATGGTCAAGCAGTCTAAAATCTAATACATTATTTCCATTAGAAGAAAAAAAAAAGAAAAACAAAGGAAAACAAAACAGAAAAACCTAGGACAACTATATGTCTCAGAATGGACAGGAATTGGGGTACCTTATGATGGTGTATGGAATCCCAGAATCAGCCAGATATTGCTCAGCCTTTCTTTTCCAAACCTGCAACCATTATGAAAACAATAATCTTTCTATCAAAGGGGAAAATATGGAAGCATAGAGGGGAAGAAAAAAGATGATTACTTTTTACCAAACTTGCATTCTGCTCTAAAATGAAATGCAAGCTCTCTTCACGTAAAAGCAAGGCCAGAATACTATGAAAGGAGGTAATTTAAAAGTACTTGAGAAAATATGACTAACCAATATATTGCCATTACCCAATCTGTTCAAAGGATGGTTAGGGTTTGTTCCACCCATAGACCCAACCAACACAATCTGCTTCACTCCTGCAGCCTTTGCTGTTCATATAGATAACATAAGCATGAATGAGTTTGTATTATGATTTATGCTTACTAGAAAGAAGGCATGAATTCTCACCAGCATCTATTTGATTTTTCTGCCCAATCCAGTCAACCTAATACATGAAAGTGCACTATAATATGAGTAAAAGGAGATAAATATCAAAAAGTACTTAAACATGCATTGGAAAAATGTAGTGGCACCTGTTCAGGATATGCACCATCATCAAAATGGAACTCAGGCCTTCCACCTTTGGTTGGATCAAACCCAGGCTTTATCTGTGGCACTGCACTGGTGAGAATTAAGAGGGCATCTATACCTTGAATTGCAGGAACAATACTTCCAGCATCTCTTATATCCCCAACAAAAACGTTGTCTGCACCACCAATTTTCTGTTTGCTTTCTTCTGTTCTAACCAGACCTCTAGCAACATATTGGTTTGGCCTCTCTTTCAATTTTTTATAGACTATTTGTCCTGAAAACGTAACCAATGAAACCACACTAAGAGAATTCTCAATTAGTGACAAAAAGGATAATGTGTCTCTGCTATTTTATCTACTGTCAATGAAGAGAAGGCAAAAAATTTTAGAGATTTGAGTTTACTTCAACTTTTAGATTAAAGAAAGAAGTCAAGGAATATAAAATAGATTGATCAGAAAGATGACCTGGATGACATTTTGCATAATCATAGGTCAAGGCATGTGTAATTCTTGTTTAAGTAACTTATATATCATATGAGAACAGGAACAAATATGTGGCCCATTCAAACAATCTGCTAAAATAGATTAGTTTGAAGCCTTCAAAATGCAAATATCATGTTAAGAACTGTCTCTTCTATTTAAACTAGTGAAGATAGAGCAAAAAATTGTGGTCAGAATATAACTTAAAATTCAACTTTCAAATTAGCTAGTGCATATAAAATTGATTTATAGTTTACTGTTAAAGTCTCTATGATGATGACATATCTGGCACAAACATATGGCTCATTTAATCATTAAAACAACCAAGTCTTATCCCACTATGTGGGGTACATGGATCAATTGGCATAATCGAGCTTCTATCAAAAGCAAAATTTCAGTAAAACCATTAATGGCAGGGTCTGTTTTTAATGAATTCTTCTAATGTTTTCTTAGGTCTTTCCATACCCTTTTTAATCATACTATCTTCTAATTGATATAATTTTCTCATTGAAGCCTCTATTGGTCTCCCTCTTTCATGACCAAACACCTAAGGTGATTTTCTGTCATCTTCTCCTCAATAGGAGCTATTTCAACTTTCTCTCAAATACATTTGTTCTTAACCTTATATTTCATTGTACGTCTACTCTTCCACCTAGTATTCTCATCCCCGCTACATTTATTATTTCTCTTGTTGACATTTCACAGTCCAACATTCACTACTATTGAGCATCATTGGTCTTATAGTTGTCCTACATAATTTTGCTTTGAGTTTGATTGGCACTTTGCAATCACAAACTACACATGAAGCATTTCTCCATTTCATTCACCTAGCTTAAATCCTGAGTGTGACATCTTCATTAAGCTCCCCAACACTTTATTAGATGGATACAAGATACCTAAACCATGCAACTTATGGTATGATGTGATTCTCAATTTTTACTTCCAACACATTGATAACTCCTTACTTAACTTGCATTTTATATACTCCGTGTTACTGATACTTAACCGAAAACCCTGTGATTCCAAAAGCCTCTTTCCACAGCTCAAGTTTGAAATTTGCTCCTTCTCTTGACTTGTCAACTAGGACTATATCATCTTCAAAAGAATGCATTGAGGGACTAGCTCATGGTCTTGGATGTGCTCAGCAAACAATCCAATACCAAGGTAAAAAGGTATGAACTCAAAGTCAACCCTTGGGATAAACCTATTGTTATAGGAAAAATGAGTAGCAGTGGTGTATTTGAAGCCTTGAAACTGCACATCTCAACAATGAGACTAGTAAGGAGAAAGGTTGCAATCTTATATGTAATATCTGTGAAAGAATCATATATAATTTAAACTTTTTTTTATTAATAGGCCAACGTCAACTAACAAACTTAACTACTTGAAACTAATATAACTATGAAGGTTTTATAACATGAAATGTCTAGATCCACACATTTGATACTCTATCCTTAAGAAGATCTAAATGGTACATCAATGTTAAATCTAAATCTTTGCAACCCTCTTCCATATTGTAAATAAAACCTCTGTACAATTTGCAAGCCAAAGGCTGAGTTCTTTACAGCATGTGTAAATTTACTGCTTACTAGTGCAATTACTGCACAAATCTTTTTCATATTTGTCCTAATTTTTAATAACCATATCATGCTGTATACTTATCCCTTATTCAACATAGAAAATGTTCTGTTTGTTAGACTCACCCTGCTCAGAAGTATCTAATTCACCTAAAGCAATAAACCCAAATTTACAATCATTAAATTTACAAATTCCCATAAAACCACGAAATTCGAAGCTCAATTCAAACTTATATCGACTCACTTTTATATTTACACAGCCAACGTTTTCAATTCCATAGTTTTTACTTTTTAGCAGAAAAAGTGCAACCCGAAATGTCCTTTTCTGGTCCAAATTCACATTTTCCGAGGGAGAAAACAAGAATTAAAAGAAACCCATCAACGCATACAGTGAAAAGAGAGAACCTGTGCGACCACCAGCCCCAGTAACAAGCACAGTGCTTCGGGACGAATCGGCCATGGCTGCTGCTGCTGCCACACCGATTCAAACCCTCCTTGCTGGAAATGACAGGGATGACGAAGACGAAGACGAAGACGAAGACAGAGGAGTGATGGCAAAGACGCTCTGGGAGTGTGGAAACGAGGATTTTTATTTTTTATCCGATGTTTTATGCGATGTTTTTTTTTTTTATCCGATGTTTTAAAAATAATTCTTTCATTTTATATGTCGTTTTAAAAAGTTAAAAAATATTAATTATTTTATTCTAATTTTATCATTCATTTGAGTAATGTTATATTTTTTAAAATCTTCTTAATAATTTTGTTAAACTATATTATTATGAAACAATTTTTTTTTTTGGTGTTCAATTTTTACTATCCTACTATTATAAAGGGAATTCTCTTCTTTGATATCTAATTATCATTTTCTTAAAAAATTATTAAATAAAACATAATTAAAAAAAGAGATAAAATTATAAATATATTTATAATTATATTTTACAATTATAATTACTTTTAAACATAGAAAGTTATTTTTTTTCATATATTATCATACTAACTTAAAATATATTTTATTTTTATAAAAATATTTATATGTAAATAATTTTAATTATACTAAATTTATGATTAATTTATAAAATAATTATATAAATAAAATTAAAAAAATTAAGAGATACAATAATATTTAATAAAGTAAATATTAAATAAAAAATTAAATATTTAATATCTTAAAAATATAAAAAGAATTCAATACTTACTTTACTTAATTAGAAGAATTATTAAAATAATAAATTAAGAAAACATAAAATTATTTTTTAATCAAAATATAATTATTTTATAATTTAATCCAAATATAATTATTTTATAATTTAATCCAAATATAATCAAAATGAGATCAATACCAAATAAAAAAATAGAAAAAATTAATTATTAGTTCTCACATTAATTGTTAAAGTTATTATTGTACCTTGATTTTTTATTTTTAAAGAATTATCAAATATTTATTAATTATTAATTCTCACAATAAATATTTAAAATCTATTAAACTATAATGCATAACTTATAAATATTTGACAATGAGTTAAGACATTAATAACTAAAAAAATATTTACTAAAATAATTCTTACTATTTAAAATGTATAAAATGTAATTAATAACTGGTATATTAAAATAATTCCATCACTATTCATTCTCAGGCTTATGACTTAAATATTACTGTTGTTTTTTTATCATTACATTCATATTTTAATTTATGCAACATTATATGTAAATTGGATTATACAATTTTATATATAATTTAATGATTTTATATATTTAGTTTTTACCACATTATTTTTATTTTAGTTATGTGATTGCATTTAATGTTGAAAGCAAAAGATTTTTATGTAAGACTCTTTTTTTTTTTTTTTGGTTCAAAGGAAGTAGTTGAAAAAAATGCAGAGACCAAACCATCCTGGTAAATTTGTTTTAAGTTACTTGCAAAATTAAGAACAAGCTCCAAACTACGGAGTTAAGGAGGAGATTTTGAATATCATATACAGTGCTACCAACACATATAGTATCTAGAGTTACATGATGAAATTAGAAAATGGTAAATGAGTTGAGTCTATTCATGAAACCGAATAAATCAATCCAACTTAACTTATAAATAATGAATTATTTGAGTATGTAGGTTGAATTGAGTTTGAAATCTCTCAATTTGTAATGGATGGGTCAGATTGCGAGTTAAATCTTTTCCAACTTATATAAATTAATCCAATGGATTCTTTTTTTAAAAAAAAATTGAATGTTGTTCTACTAATTCATTCTGCTCTTACATTTTCAAGATTTATAGGTTTTAGTTTTAAAATTTAGCAAGTTTAGATAATTATTTTTGTATTAGTTATCCATAGACTTGTGTTTTAAATTAATGTTTTCTCTCTAATTTGCATTGATTTTGTTTGGGAACAAAGATTGCGACAAATATTATGCTAGCTTTTTAACTCATTTTATATAATTATTGAATATTTGTTACTTCATAAATTATTGATTAATATGCTTTTCAAAGTTAATGACAAATTGACAATACATTAATTATTTGATTTCAAATACTGATTGGGACTTTTAAATTAGAAGTGCTTCAACTCCAATAATTATTATGCAGTTTATATAATTGGATTTTAAATATATGTTGTGTGATTATGTTATTTGAAGCTTATATATAAAATTTGAATTTATGATTTCTCATTTAACAAGTTTTTTTTATATGATTTAATTTACAAATTTAATTCAACCCAACTGATTACTTTTACGAGTGGGTGATTTCAAAATACTTCAAAATCAACTGAAACATGTCCACCTATGAAATTATCTTGAATAACTTGTATCCAAAAAGGGTTGGAAAATATGTTGTGAATACAATAATTTTAAGTACCGAATTTCCACCCAAGTGAGGCAGGTTGGCATGCACGTGTGATAGAGGTCGGTGAAGTCAACACTTTAGCCTAATACAAAAGGTGTTTATCGCTCTCGAGTGACATC
This sequence comes from Castanospermum australe, assembly GCA_019955255.1. NCBI lineage: Eukaryota > Viridiplantae > Streptophyta > Magnoliopsida > Fabales > Fabaceae > Castanospermum > Castanospermum australe. Next base: position 240,529 of record NSJW01000381.1, on the reverse strand, counting down.
TTATATAGTGAATTGACACGTGTCTTCTTCAAACAATGAGACTTGAACGTAACATATAAAACACACGTAACATATAAAACACACTAAAAAATTCTAAGTTTGAGATACTTATTCTCACAAAAATAAAACAATAGAATTCTAAGTTTGAAACACTCATACCCACAGAGTACAACACAAAAGAACTAGTTTTGGATTTGTCTCAAGCTCCCTAGAAGCACAGCAAAACGTATGTATCCTGATTCTATCTTTCCACAACATCCTGCGGCCCTTTCCTCCAAATGAGGCATCACCATTTATTTTGAAGACTAAACAATCTCTTTGCACTTAAACTTTTTGCATTGAGAACTGCTTGATCAGCATTTAGGATTGCTCCTTCAAATCTTCTTGTGTTTCTAATAATACCAAATTGTATCATGATTATTGCAATCTGGACTGTAAAAGGGATGGAGATCTTTACCATGCATGGTGAAGTCTTCAGCCATATTTTGAGGAATTTTATTATTCTTATATCTATTTTTTATTCTAAATTCTTACGCATTTTTTATTAAGAAAGAAATACATTTTTTAAAATTTAAACATACTATCAATACTTACTCTCTCTCTTGATTTTTTTTTTAATAAAAAAAATATGTTAACTTAGTGTATAAAATGAGTGTAGAAATAACAAAATTCTATTTTGAGTCAATGCCTGAATGATGTCTGAGTGATGTAATCTGCTCGAAATTGCTAAGGTCACATGCAAACCATTGTGCTGTATTCACACTGCTCTATTTGGGTTTGGGCCTCAATGCACAAACATAATATTTGGCTCACTATCTTCATTCCCCAAGCCATAATCTAAAGCCTCACTGAGAGGATTGCACTCATGGCAGTGAGCCCAACTCACCAGAAAAAGAAAATGAAGAGGGATTAGAATGGCGATTGAACATTTGATGGATATATCTTGAGCATGTATATATTTTTCAGCTTGATATATAAAAGTAAGTTATCATTGTCATGATCTCACCAACACAATACTTATTGTAAGGCCCAAAGTAAAATATTTATTGTTGATATTGATTTATACAGATATATATTTGGTCTCTTCCAATAATTTAATTCTAATAATTTAATTTGATTTATATTATTAAATAAAAGAAGAAAATCCAAATCCTTTAATTTGTTAATGGATTTAATTTTGAATTCTATTCTTTCACTCAATACCAAGTTTTCATAAACTTTTATTCCAAGCCAGTCTCAATCTTTTAACTCTCCAACCTTGACCTTAGAAATTCAATTTTGAAGTATCAATAGGTGGACAAGTAGGTTCAAGTGTAAAAAGGAAAAAAATAATATTCTTTAAATATAAATTAAATTATTATTAGTGTAATTTTTTTTTAAAAGAGTTAATATGGTATTATTATTCTTTTTAAGTACGGATTCCCTTTACAAGTTTTCAAACATTTATTGGTTACTAATTCTTAATATAAATATTTGGATCTACCAAGTATGACTATCAATCAATAAATATTTGACAATATATTAAGATATTAGTACTTAAAAATATAATACTATAGCAACTTCCTATTTATATTATTAAATAAATTTAACTTTTTAACTAATTATTATCACAGCCTATTTCTTTTAATGATTTGATGATACATAATTAAATAATTTTATAAAATAATTTATATTAATAATGAATCGAAATCAAACTCTATTTTTTTATATTAAAAATTACTATCAAGACATATGATCGATACCTATGAACAAGTTTTCATATAACATTATATTTTCATAGTTGAGATTGGTTCGTCTCTTGTAGCCAATCCTTTTTGTGGAATTAATTATCATGCTCGACGGTGTAGCTTTTTGCCTTTGAGTTAGGAGTACAATATTAATTTATTAAACAACTTGCGTATCCATCAAGATCAAGATATCTCTATGCATTGAATATGCTATGCATTTAAAACATGTTGTGTTTTAAAATCTGTCAAACCTACTTTACTTAGTGGTTCGTCTCTTATAAACAAGTGATAAGTGAATAGCGTGCTAAGAGTGTGCAATTGACCATTAGTTCATCTTCCAATTGTGATTGCTATAAATAATTCGTAAGTAATTGTGACACAATTCATTTCACATGATTAGGGTGATATATATATAGAATGGCATGCTTTTCGCAATTTGTGTGTCGCATTTCACTTACACCTCCCATAGCATAAATTATTTATTATTAATATTTTACATATATAATTCTCTCAAAATTAAATCAATTTGTAGCCAAGAAATAGATAGTTCAGACATCAATTATGATTATTATTGTAATATATTCAATATTATGATTTTGTATTTTAAAAAAATTTAATGATACAAACAAATTATGACATCTTGAATTTTATGAATATTTTTGGGAAAGTTTCGTTTTTACAAATCATAATTAACTTAATTGTAAGATCACAATTGAGCTTAATTTTTTAAGAGATTTGAATTTGACATTCACTTCATATTTTGATATCTTGAATTTTTTTTGGTTCATCTTAGTCAATTTTTCGCCTCAAAGATTTCATTGGGTGTTCAAGTTTATTTTGCTTAACCCCACTGCATCAATAATAATGATAATAATTTAATGGAAGCATCATCTCTATGAAAAATGAGAACCCAAAATTGAATCTCCAGAAAATTTTGAAGAATGAGGACGGGAATTAGTTTTAGACCTTCTTTATATAAGTGAGACCAAAAAGCAGAATTTATTTTATAAGATTAATTTATTTTAATCTGAACAAAGCATCTACATCAACTACAGTTACAACTTAAGTTGGGGAATCCCCATTGGGCTTCTCTTTTTTGTTTTTTTGATCTTTTTTGGCTGGTGTGTGGATTTTTTCTTCATCAATGAACAATGATTATGGGGCTTCCTTGCAGATATGATCTTAAGCTGTCACAGATGTCTCCACAGCAAGCTTGCCAGGGCAGGCAACTTCTGATTTTCTGTCAACTTCCCATAGTTCAGGCACTGCCTCCCTCAGGTTGTGGATGCTTTCTAAGGCATAATCTGCACCTTTAACTCTCTGGGATGTACCAACCTGGATATAGCAATCAATAATTAGAGCCTCAAATTAGGTCGTTGTGGGGTCAGACTCTATGGAAAGCTTCCAATAATAGTTGCTAGAAGGCAACCAGTTTCTACTACAGAACAAAATTTCCAATGACTTACCAGCACAGTGTGAAGAGCCACACGTTTTCCAGCTTGTATGTTGCGGACACTATCCTCAAAGAACAACTGAAAGTGACAGATATAGCCAAAGAAAATGTAAGCAACCAGAGAAAAAAGAATGAATAATAGGTAACAAAATTAGATCAGTAAGCCAAAAGGGTGGCTTTCTTACAGTTCTTTGTGGGTTAAGGTTGGCTATGTTGAGAGCCAATTCAATAGCATTTTCTGATGGTTTGCAGATAATTGGTGTCTTTGGCAACACTGCACTGGGATTGGGTTGAGCAAAATGCCCTATGATGTCAAAGATTTGAGAGCTACTTGCACTTGCACCATTGCTTGTGGTTGGGTTGGTGCTGCTTGAACCCACAAACTCAATGTCATCTTCATCATCAGAAACAGTGCTCTTGTGAATGGGATTAAGGGTCTCAAAGCATATAATTCCTTCAAAGCAATCTTCTAATCCAAGCCTGCTAAGTGCCTTAACCGCGTGGACTTTGTCTGCGTTTGTGAAGATCTATTGACAATAACAAGAGAAACAATATAGGTCAAATTAGATTATGCACAATCTTTCTGACCTTATTATATTGCTTCTATTTTGGTTATAAACAACTTACAAGTTTCCTATAGGGTAGGCTCAGCAATAGGTTCCTTAGGACTGCGTCTGGTTTTAAGTTCTCATAAGGTAATCTTCCATGAACAAAACTGTAAGAGCATAAATTCAAAAATTAATGTCATCATTTCAAAATAACCACGGGTGCAAAAAAAAAAAACTCGCTAGCAGTTTGAAAGCGATGGGGTAGAAGAAAAAAGAAAAAAAGAAAAGAAGGTATCTACCTGTGATATTCATCATAGTCAAAGTCATATCCAATTGCCTGAATTGAGAATGAAACAGAACAATCATAGGTTATCAGTACATGCTGAATTTAACAGTGAAAACCATTTTGGGAAAAGGAAAAATGAGGAAATCCTACCCTTAGACCAGCCATAGTTGTTCCATAGTTCTTGTAAAGGAGGTTGGACAAGTCGTCAATTTTGCTTTGTTCTATGCCAAGCTTCTCGACCATGTAGTCTAGATCAAATGATACCACTCACGTCAGCACCAAAAGAAGCAGCAATATAGACATTACTGAGAATAAATGGCACAAGCATGGTAAAGTCGCTTACCTTTAATATTTTTGAGGCATGCTTTTGCAATACCAGAACTGAGGGGATACAGAGTATCATCTAAATCTGCAGAACAGTATCATAATTATGACATAAAGCTTAAAATTTCTGATTGATACTTAATAAATGTTCTGATTAAAATGCTTACCAAAAAGAAGGCAATCATATTTTGGTCTCTGAGCCTGTCTGAAGCGGTCCCCGTACTCCATTTCAATCAGAAAGCCTTAAAAACACTGAAAGAAAAGAAGTGAACACTTGAGTTCCGTGACAACTCGAACCTACCAAAATTTATAAGGGAATTCATTGTGTTTCTCAATCTACAGATCTTCATGGCTTTTGCAAGACAAAATGATGCACTTATTGACTCAGCTTAGCACCAACAGAGGCAAAAAGGATCTATAACGGCAGACAATCAGGGCGGACCAATCCAAACCATCTGGGATAAGGCTTTGGTTAAGTTTCTGAGTGGACAATCCACAACCAGTGGAATGGATTAAATATAAAAAAAAAAAAATGGTGAAACAGTGCCCCTTTGGGGCACAGAACTTTAAGAAACTTGCTAAAGCTCAAAAGTTTCCTTCAATTACAAAAATTAGCAGCCACAAGAAATGGAGTTCAAATCATGGAGGGCTTATAAGAAAGGGCACAAACCAATTATTATAATCTTTCGTACAAGAGTTCATGAAACAAAGCAAACCACTTTCCGAAGTGCACCAACTTTTGGAATTATAGAATCACCCATTTAACGAACTTTTGATATTAAACTGAAACATATTATTTAAGAAAAAGAGCACTTCATAGCAATGCAGATTTTCGAGCCCCAGCATTAAAAGTCATAAAGTGTCTAGAAACACCAAACACGGTATAGATGACAATTTTGTTCAATGATCAAGAAGCCATGGTTAATTGAAAACCACAAGCTAAAGGATTCTGGGCGATGACTGAAGAATGAAACAGAGAAAAACCAAAATGCTAGAGCATGGAAGAACAGGTGAAGTCATTAGCTTACCAGAGACAGAACAACCAGTGATGGGTGAGGCCAAAGGAGAAGAGGTTGTATGAAGAAGCAAAGGTTAGAGAGCAACACAAAGGTATTTGAGAAGGAGGCAAAGGGGAAGAGGAGGGGGGGAGGAACAATAGAGGCAGAAGGGTGTTTATATAGACAAAGGGTTGCTTCTGTGGCAGGGATCTTTGATTATAAAATAGCATTAGTTTATTCAATTACGTTTATTTTTCAAATACAATAACCAACGAAACTCGCAGAACGATTATTTTGAGTTTCACTTGTATAAGAAAGTGACAGCTAATTTATATTTGGTAGAGTTTTCTTTTTTCTTCTTTTTTTTTGGGTTTTTTTGACTGAATTCAAGAATCAAAATCTGATTTCTTTTTTGGTTCCGGTGCTAGAGGGAAATAAAAACAGAATACTAGCTCCTAAAAAAGAATATGCCAGCTGCAGCGAAAGGAAGGCGGAGGCTCCTGTCTCTTGTTTCCCTTTTTCTTGCCCAGTCCAAACATGAGTTTTTTTTTTTTTCGAAGATACTTTTGATGAGATATTAAATTTTCATTAGTTGTTATTCTTATACTAAATATTTAAAATTATTAAATAATAATTAATAATTAATAAATATTTAGCAACCAATTAAAATATCAATATTATTAAAAGAAAAGCTTAAATAGCAGAGTGAATATTCCTGCACAACTGAAACTGGTTAAATTCAGAATGTCTTCAGTAATGGCCCTATAAAAATCTGATTTCACATATTCCATTATGAAATTCGTATTCATAAACCAAAATTTAATTGCAAAATCAACATTCACAATGCAATTACTAATGACAAGTTCAATCTCACTTCAAGATTCCGTCGTGAAATTTTGGGTAAATTAGGAAAAAAAAGTATATGAAATTTTAGTACTTTTTGCTTTAAAATTGAGGTAAAATTTTTTTGGATTATGTCAGTAATACACTACTAATACCTTCCCCTAATTAGTTTAAACAGATATTTTTATATCAAGTCCATTAAAATTTAATTTTAATTTCTTATTTTACTCATTTGTGATTTTAACAGCGTCATCTTGCCTATACAGAAAATCTCAAATATTTAATTTTATTCAAATTAATAAAAAATAATAACAGGTGTGAATAGAGGTGAGTTGGGCATGCAAAATGACATAATTTTAATTGACACCTGCATAAACAAACTTGACCCAAATCACATGCTGCAAGTGATGTATAAGTTACTTATAAGTTTTTCATTAATAATTATCAAATTTTTTTTTTTTACAATTTCAAATAGTCTCTTGAGGGTAACTCCATGTGAGTTTTCTTATTAAATATCAAGGAGAAGGAAAATGTGTGCTGTTTTTTTAATAGTTTATTCACTTCCTATAACTACAATAAAAACAATATAAGATGCATCAATTGGCATCTTTTTAATTCTTTCACCATTGTTTAGCCCATATGGAGCAAGTACACGCAATAGAAGTATGCAAAGAGAATGCTTATAAGGTTACGCCACCTCCACTTTTGTCCACAAGTTTCCACCTTTGGCACCACCATAACACATGGTCAATATTCAACCACTTGAATTTGTCAATATTGCAGCAATGCCCTCAGATGGAAGTAACTCCTTTCATTGCCTTCACAATTGCAAGCCACCTGTGTGGCTGTGTTGACAAATGACAAGATGGAAGAACAATCTTAACTACAATAATCATCTTCTAATTAATAAAATATTATATTACCCATTTGCGTGTAGGACTCCTTTTTCAGCTTAAAAAAATGGGTTGAGGAAGGAAAATTGTGCTGACATTTGTATACATCTCAATTTAACATGACCACTCACTATCCCTTCTAATTTGGAGCAGTGAGTTCTCTAGTGAACTTTCTTAAAAGAATGCTGAGTTTCAATGACTTTTTTCTCTTTGTCAAAAGGGTTTCAGTTCTGCAAAGATATTTTGGGGTATTTTGGTCTGAAGGAAAGGGTATGTACTGGTTGCATGAACCTTAATCACTGATCTGGACACTTCTGGATGCTTGGTGCACGTAAGTGGACTTCTAACAAACAGCTTACAGCTAATAAGAGTTCCCACTTTCTGATGTCCTTTATATTAAAGGACAAAAGTTATGGTTTGGGCAAATCTGATTAATGATGAAGATCCTTTTGTATTTTTCTCATGCACGAGATGTGCTGGAATAAACTGATAAAAATTAACCCACATGCCTGGGTTTGAGTTTTTTTTTTATGTGGGTGCACCTTTTTGCGACCACAAGAAGTTTAAAATATGTGGTCGGTAAAATATTTTAAGCCCCATATGCATAGAAATGATGAATTGATCATGATTCATATCTAGTTTTTAACTCTTTTTGGTCCTTCTGGGAAACACACCACCTCAGATTGGGGTTCTTTTTTTTTTTTTTTAATGTTTGATCTATTCACAGGGGTGATAAATGCCCTAAATTATTACTCAATAAGGTACCCTAGACATCTTTAAAGTCTGCATTGTTTTTCCTTGAAGGATCTTAGATAATGGTTAGTTAGTTCTAGATGAACGCCATCTTAATTAACTCTAGTTGATGAAAAAAAATTCACACAATTTATATATATATATATATATATATATATATATATATATCACTGTATTTTTTATTTTTAACCAAGTATCTCTATCGACTTTGCTGTGGAATAACCTTTTAGGTTAGAACTAGTGATTAAGTAAAATCTTTTTTAAAATATCAAATTTTTTCTTAAAATGGGAAAAAACTCAACTCATCCTAAATTGTATTTATTTGTTAAAGAGAAAAGAGACATGCCTAGCTAAAAAGGTCTTCTTAGTAGGAAAAGAAAACCTCTATCATGATGCTTAGAATGAAACTCTCATTTGAGTTGCATTGTGAGAGTACTTCTCGTCCTATTTCATATCAATAATAACATGATGATGAGACATTCTATGTGACTATGTAAGTCACTTACTTTGGGGTGATTTTTTTTTTTCCCTTTCTCTTCTTGTATCACTTTTATCAACTAAAATGGTAGCACCAAGCGTCAATTGCCTTTCTAAAATTGCATTTCTAAGGAGCTAGAAAAAAAAAAAAGTCCCATTTCTAAGTAGAGGGAGTTCAATTATGTATGGATTCAGGACAACTGTGCTTCTGTTTGGTTTTTAACTTACTGATTGTTGGATTCAAATCTCTTAAAATTTCTTATGAAGTTTGGCTTTTGCTTCCATAAATCTTGAATTGCTTTTGGAAACTGTGCAAAGCACAATATTTATATATCTAGATTAAATAAAGTTACAAATTTTAACAATTATATTTCTACATAAATTCAGAGAAAATTTACCCACAAAAAAAGAGCTTAATTCTGCTAAAATTTTTCAAAGTCCTGCATGATAGGGGATGCAATGAAATATGCACCCAAGAAGATGCCATGAAAATTTACATTATAAAGTTTGGAGAAAGATAACTGTGCACAAGAGACTCAACATTCCAACAAAGAGATCCACAAATTTAGATTTTATTCATGCTTATTTCTTTCTAGAATTTATCATGAAAATTGCAGTAAGAATTTTGAAAGATCCAATCCTTGAATGCCCCCATTTCTTTCATTTTCATTTTCATTTTCATTTTCATTTTCATTTTCTTTTCTTTGTTTCTTTTGGGTGGGGCTAAGGGAGGGGGAACAGCTCAAATTGTGAATTCCCATCTCTTCTGTCTTGTTAGTGATAATTTCTAGACACTGCAAAACTCCAAAGATTTAAGGCTCTCTGCATGTATATGATCTGGACAACCCATGATTTATGCAACAAGCCCATAATATAATTGCAGGGCATACACGCATACCCACAAAAGCCAAAATCATAGTAATAAAAATAATGATAATTGTAGTAATTATCCAATATAAATCCATTTTAAGAAATTTGAGCAAGATGTCAGTATCTTGGACTGCATAATCATCCTGAGAATTTTAGACCAAGTAAGTTTGGATGGAAGAGTTGAGAAAAAAAAAGAGAAAGAAAGTTTAATTTTTTATTTTTAAACTGAAAAAATTATAAAATATTTATAAAAATAAAAAATAGAGCATTAAAAGATTACTTGATAATTTTTCATTTTATTCTTTCATTCAAAAAAATCATTAAATAAGAAAACTTTTGATCAAAATAAAAAATTTATCCTCCTTTCTCTTTTTCTTTGAACTGTTTTATCCATGCATATCCTGAGACCCTCTATGATTGAGGGTATGGTGAAGTACACGCATGAGCTTAGCAGAGTTTTCAATCAATTATTTAGAGATCTTGTGCATTTGAAACACCTTTGCTATCTTGACCTTAGCTATAGCTATACCCAGTTGCCAAAGCAAAATATAAATTGCTTAAAAAAAAAAAAATTCTTTTCCTAAGCGGGGGGTGGTTGAATATTTGGACCCTTTGACAGGTATGTGCATGTGTTGTTTATTATATATAATACACAGAGACTGTGCCGTCAATAATTAAGTGAAAATGACCATCCTAATGTAGATCATAGCACGTCTGTTTCCCCCCCTTATTTAAAATTCTTTGGGAGCAAATAATTGGCACCAAAGATTACATTGCTGGGGAAAAGTACAACTCAAGTAGATGAAAAGAGCTGGAAAGGGGAAAAAAAAAGGGGGGGGGGGGGGGTAGACTCTTGTTTGGTGATTCTTTCTGTGTCACTGAATCCTTAAACAATAGAGAGGATGGTTACGTATTTGTCAAAACCTTGGCACTAGTGGTGGGCAGTGGCCTACTCTTGGCTGTGTCTCTCTTTGAAAGCTCCATTTCAATCTTTCCTTCCCTCAATAATTCCAACCACCTGGGCTGGCTGTGATTGTTACCCCTTCGCATTTAAATTTCTTCATTATTGCTAGTAAAGACTACTAATTGAGCCAAGTTTGTGTAGAAAATACTAACTTGTTGCATTGATGTAGCAGCCTAGTTGACTGTTTATGTATTGTAAAATTGAATATGAACTTGATCAAATATTTTTGAATTAAAATAAATAATTAGTCTTTATAGTTTTATTCGATTTGAATTATCAGTTCTTATATTTTTATTTATATAAATTTTAATCTCTATAATTTTAATTCATTAAAGTATTAGACTCTATTTTTCATAAAGGATTGATCCATATAGTTTTTAATTATTAAAATATTAATCTTTAAGATATTAAAATATAAATGAGTGAAACTATAAATATCGATATCAAAATAAAATTATAAAGACCAAAATCTAAATTAAGCAAAATTATATAAACTAATTATTTATTTTAACCATATTTTTATTCAATATAATTGATGTCACTTAAAATTTGTATATTTCTCTGTCAAACTCAAATTCAGTCTCATAGTTCACAACTACCAATTGAAATATTGCACAAGTGTAAAAATGTCAACATATCACCCAGTTTCAGACCATTGGATTCTATATTTTGTTTCACTTCCAACATATTTATGCTTGTTATTGGAGCTCTTCAGCCTCCATTAGGTGATTGGTTCACAGTAAAGAAAAAAGACTAAGAAAAGCAAAAAGTGGCATGGCTCCAGTTGGTGAAGTTGGTTGACTGAGAAAGCTACAGCATGTGATGTGGAAAGCAATTAAAATATAGTCACACAAAGTGCCATAACCCAACAATATTTTACTTTTGCTTTTGGCTTTTAGCGTCTGGGAAGTTCTCAGATTTCAAAGTTTTACACATCAGGGAGAGTTGATTCTGTGGGCAGCTGGTGTTCACTTTCTTGTGCAGAGTTCAGGCTGATGGAGAGAAACACGTTTTGAAGAATTGATTAAATGCACAGTTGAGGAACGATTAAAATTTTGAAAGAGAGGTTTAACGTTTTCAATTTGAGAACTGAAACTTTCCTAGATTCAGTTGGTGATATGCAGATATTGACACTGCAAAGGACCAATAATAGAGAACAAAAGACATAAAGTAGATCAAAAGCACTTTGTGTTTGCATCTGCGCAGTAAAAAAATGGCTTTCAATGCTAAAAATATATATAAATAGAATAAAAAATCACTTGACGTATAGAGCACTTTCAACCGTGCTCGTTGCTCTGCCTAGCCAACCTAAAAGTGACATTTTTATTTCATGTAATAAGGATGACTTTTTATAATTTTATTTGATTTGTATTTTGTTCTTACAATTTATTTTTTTAATATCAGTCTTTATATATAATTTTACTTATTTTGATTTTAATTTTTGAAAAATTAATATCTTAATAATTACAAATTATAAAGATAAATCTTTTATAAAAAATAAATATCAATATTTTAATAAATAAAAATTATAGAGATTAAAAATTAAATAAATGAAAGTATAAGGAATGACACGTTAACTGTAAAAATCAAAATTGAAATGAGTGAAACTATAAGAACTGATATTAAAAAAAATTTACAAAGATCAAAATTTAAATTGCATAAAACTAAAAGAAATAATTAACCATATAATAAATATAAGCATGCAGTGGAGTGATTGTCCATCTTAGTCTATTATGTTCTGGAAGCTCACTTTCATGCCTAATTTGATTGAGATGCCAAGCTACAGTTCAATTGTCTAAAATTACAATATTGAGTGTAGGCTTGGTAATTTCAACTCGCTCTATCGATACTTGATCTATCTCACCTTGCACAAGATAGGTTTTTTACTTGCATTCGCAGGGCTTAAAAGTTGTTTACTTTCGCGGGACGGGTTGGGTATGAGTTTGGGGTCCACTCACCTTGTTCTGTCTCGCACCCTTATAAATATTAAATTTATATTTATAATATATTCTAATTTAAATATTATTGTATTAATTTATTTATTTAAATTATGAATAAAAATAATAAAAATATGCTTATTTATATATTTCTTTTAATTTATATGAATTATGATTAAATTTTAATATTATGATTGATTATAATATAAATTTATTTAAAATATTTATAAGTAGAAAACAAGATGAATAGGGTGTAGGGTTTTAATATTTTTATAGATATAGATTCGAAATTTGATCTTTAAAACTTACATGATAGGTAGAAACGAATTATGTATCATTTTGAGAGGTACAATACAGGACAAAAGTATACCCCTACCTACTCCATTACCATGCCTAATTGAGCGGTGACTTTCAACACAATGAAAATTCTAAATTACAGTTCAACACAGATTTGTTAAGCAAGCCGAAGGAGGAACAAGGATTGAAAAAAAAAAATACATCAATCTGTCGGCGTGGCTTATTGCTAAAAAACAATATTAAATCTTAACATCAAGTAGTCTCGTAAAAAAATTTTAGTGTCAATTAAATTATAATTTTTAAACTAATGATACATATCTTGTACATTTAAAATAATACAACTTTGTTTCTCATATTTTTTGGTGCTGCTTTGTTTCTTATATGTTAATTTAAAGTTAAGGATTTAGTTTTAATGTTTTTTATAATTTTTTTAATATTATTATTTAATTATATGTTATCGTATTATTAAAAATAATTTCTTTTAAATTAATTATTTCTATAATTAAATTTTTTTAATTATGTAACAACATAAAATTCAATGACTAATATTTTTTTATACTGAATTAATTTTTTTAGTAAATAAAGTTTAAAAAGAAAAGAAGACTATAATGATATTTATAAATAGTTTATATCAATAATAAGATATTACTAACAAAAATTAAATTTAAAATTTTTAAGTCAATGCAGTTTAATTCTGACAATTGAATTAATATACTAATTTAAAATTAAAATTTAGAGTTGTTTTTGAATGAATATTAATAATATATTATTGTGATTCCATGTGGCAGAAGCAGAAGGGTTATAACACAATCTTCATATAAGAATCAGTGTAAAAAGTCAATCAATTTATAACTGTTGAAAACTTCTTTTTTTTTTTGTTGTATAATAATAAGACTATTCTAATTTTGTGTTAAATTATTTTTAGTAATCATTAATGGCTTTGTTGTAAGTTGCAACTATCATGTATTGAAGAATATGATTACTTTAATAAAAATAGAAAAATGTCACGTCACATCAGGCACTAAAATAAAATACGTTGGTATGGACACTAACCAATAATTTCATATTTTTATATTTATATAATAATTAAATAATTATTTAATGTTTCGTAATGATAATCTCAAATTCCTGCACTTACACTTGGAGCCTTCTACAATGCTCCAGAAAATGTTTGGAGCTTGGATGCTCCATTTTTCTTACCTGTAATGATAGGTTATTCCAGTTTATGTTTATTCAATATTTTACCCCTAACTTTCTGTTTATTACATTTAAGCACTTCATTAACTCTTACCCTCTGATTCCGAAACCCAACATAAGATCAGAGGGACCACTGCTCCTTGTGTTTCGTATACTGCTGTCGTTGATCTTCTAGCCAGGGATGGCAGCCTTGTCTCCATGGATCCACAAAGAACTCTGTGGTATTTTGACCAAAATATCACCAACGCTACCAGCTAACAAGCAAGAATGATGTATATAGCTTTGGGGTTGTGCTGATTGAGTTAAGATCCTTTTTGCCAGCAGTTGATATAACCAGGGATAGGATGGAGCTTCGTTGGAGCACTAATGGCGGTTTTCCGCCATGGTTGCCTTGCTGGAGAAGAAGGGGACTTGGCCCCCAGCCGCGCGCGTCAGCATGTGCATTTCTAAACCCTTTTTTTTTTCATAATTATGACTTTGTTTAATAATATCTTTTTAATTTTTGTGTGATACTTTTATTAAGCTAAATATTTATTTTAAAATGTTATTGATTATTTGATATTTTTGATAATTTTTTAAAAATAATTCTGGATAAAAAATTTTTAAAATTAGTAAAACGTGTTTAGACGAGAGTAGTATTAGAATTGATGATATATAAGTTCTTATATTGCATTTTTTAAAAAATATATTATTTTGGAGAACACTTTACCTAACCACAATTCCAATGTAAAGGGTTAGTCTTATAATAATGTCTGTGAAGATATACTAATCAAAAGAAAAAAAAAGAATTTTCTTAAGTGATATTTTATATATTTTATATAATTATTATTGAAACAGACTAAAATTTTTTATAAAAAGTTAACATAAAAAAAATTAGATTCTTATTTTTTGTGTGTCATAATTATTATTTTATTTAAAAATAATCTTTTAATTTTTTGTATAATATTTTTGTTGTGTCAAATATTTATTTTAAAATATTATTGATTATTTTCTATTCTTGATAATTTTTTAAAAATAAGTTTAGACTAAAAATTATATAAAATTAGTAAAGCGTAGTTAAATGAAAGTAGTATTAAAGCTTATGACTTTTGGAAAAGTCATTGTATCACATTTATTTAAAATGTGTCATTTTAAAGAAAATTTTACCTAACTATTATCCTCAAATCAAAGAGTTAGTTTTACAATAATGTTTGTGGAAATATTTTGATTAAAGACAAAAAAAAAATCCTTCCGTAAGTGATATTTTATATAATTTATATAATCATTGATGAAATAAATTAAAATTCTTTATAAATAATTAACTTAAGAAAATTAGATTTAAATTTTTTTTTCATAATTATTATTCTATTTAAAAATAATTTTTTAATCTTTTGGATAATAATTTTATTGTGTCAAATATTTATTTTAGAATATTATTCATTATTTAATATTTTTGATAATTTTTTAAAAATAATTTTAGATAAAAAATTATCTAAAATTAGTAAAGCGTGCTTGAATGAAAGTAGTATTAGAACTGATGACTTCCTCAAAAATTTTTGTATTGCGCTTCTTTAAAAATGTGTCATTTTAGATAAGACTTTATTTAATCACTACTCCCGATTTAAAAGGTTAGTCTCACAATAATGCCTGTGGGATACTTTAGTCAAAGATTAAAAAAAACCCTTTCTCAAGTAAATATTTCATATAATTTATATAATCATTAATGAAATAAATTAAAATTCTTCAAAAATAATTAAAATAAGAAATATTAGATTTTAATTTTTTTCTTTTTTTGTCACAATTATTATTTTATTTTAAAATAATTTTTCTAATATTCTGTGTAATATTTTTATTGTGCTAAATATTTATTTTAAAATATTATTAATTATTTGATATTCTTGATAATTTTTTAAAAATAATTTTGAATAAAGATTATTTAAAATTAGTAAAGCTTGCTTAAACGAAAGTAATATTAGAACTGATAATCTCTCGATAAGTCCTTATATTACATTTATTTAAAAATGTACTATTTTGCAAAATGTTTTATTTAATTACTACTTTAACCGAAAGAGTTAGTCTTACAGTAATACATGTAGAGATACTCTAGTCAAAAGAAAAAAAAACTTTTCTCAAGTAATAGTTTATATAATTTATATAATCATTATTAAAACAAACTAAAATTTTTTACAAAAAATTAACATAAGAAAAATTAGACTTTAATTTTTTTGTCATAATTATTATTTCATTTAAAAATAATTTTTTAAATTTTTTGTGTAATATTTTTGTTGTGTAACATATTTATTTTAAAATATTATTGAATATTTGATATTCTTGATAATTTTTTAAAAATAATTTTGAAAAAAATTGTTTAAAATTAGTAAAACGTGTTTGGACAAGAGTAATATTACAATTGATGGCTTCTTAAGAAGTCCTTATATTACACTTCTTTAAAAATACGTTATTTTAAAGAAAATTTTACCTAATCACTACCCTTGACTCAAAGGGTTAGTCTTACAATAATATATGTGAGAATACTCTGGTCAAAAATAAAAAAAAACTTTCGCAAATGATATTTCATGTAATTTATATAATTATTAATAAAATAATAATTAACTTAAGAAAAATTAAATTCTAAACTTTTTTTTGTCATAATTATTATTTTGTTTAAAAATAATTTTTAAATTTTTTAGGTAATATTTTCATTTGTGTCAAACATCTATTTTAGAATATTCTTAATTATTTGATATTCTTAAAATTTTTTTTCAAATAATTTTAGATAAAAATTTGTTTAAAATTAATAAAACATGCTTGAATGAGAATAATATTAGAACTAATGACTTCCTGATAAGTTTTTGTATTGCACTTATTTAAAAATATGTCATTTAAGATAAGGTTTTATTTAATTACTACTCACAATTCGAAGGATTAATCTCACAATAATGCCTGTGAGATATCCTGATCAAAGATTAAATTTTTTTTTTCAAGTAATATTTTATATAATTTATATAATCATTAATAAAATAAATTAAAATTCTTCAAAAATAATTAATATAAAAAAATATTAGATTTTAATTTTTTTTATCATAGTTATTATTTTGTGTTAAAATAATTTTTTTTAATTTTTTATGTAATATTTTTATTATGTTAAATATTTATTTTAAAATATTTTTGATTATTTAATATTTTTAATAATTTTTTAAAAATAATTTTAAATAAAAAATTATTTAAAATTAATAAAAACATGTTTGAAGAAAATTAATATTAAAAACAATGACTTCCTAACAAATTCTTTAAAAATATGCCATTTTGATAATTATTGCCTTTCGATAGACCACTTTGTAATTACATTATTCTCCTTTCCACCAGCTTACCAGGTTACAAGTAACACATGCCAGCCACTGACTTTTTTTTTCTACTCTATTAATGGCTCAGATTGGACCGTGCATCCATGGACCGAAAATTTTCAGGTGTATTGAAGACGTCGCCCCCTTACACAATCCTTTTATAAGTCACAAGATAATAATTGGAATTTGGACCCAAACTTCTTCAATATAGCTCTTCTCGGTTACCAATTAGTTTAGGAATTTAATTTTGACGCATTGATTTATGTTTAAAGTTTATTTATATTATTATCTAATTATATTTTATTTAATATTTAATTTTTTAAATAATTATTATCTTAATCAAATTTTTTTTAATAATTTAACAATTTATAATTAGATAATAATATAAAATTTTTTATACTAATAAATCAAAATTAATTGACAGCATCTTTAATATTTAAAATTAGAATATAATGATATAGAAAGTTCAATTTTTCACAAAATTATTTATTCCCCTCTTCTATTTAAGTGTTTAACCCCTTTTGTACAACAAAAGAAAAAGTTATTTTCTTTGTAAAAGTATTTTCAGGTTAATTTTTTTATACCAATTAATACTAAATTTCCTTCGAAATAATTTTAAAGACTCTCTTCATCAACTTAATTAGTATATTTAAGGGGGCACTGCTCACATTTAGTGTGGAATAGTATATTATCCTTTAAAACAATGCTAGATAACTAGTATTATTTTGATATAATATTTGATTGAATGAATTTGGATACTTATTTTTGGATGGATGAATGATCTTATTATTTTGTTTTATTCAACCATTACCTATGAATTTGGCTGAATTCCGACTAAATTGTGCCAAAAAAATTTTTTAACTGAGTAGTACTACTCTATCATTTAATTTAATATTATGAAATATGTGCAATGTATATATATATATATATATATATTTTTTTTTTTTGAACTAATACTTTTTTTAATATATTTGAGTCCTTCTATTCTCTCACTCATTTTCTTTTACAAAAACTCGCACTCTCTTCTTATACCATTAGATTATCTATAATTCTAGGAAGTGTGCATCTAGACTTTACCTATTAACCCAAATAAATTCCTTAAACATTTTTCACAACTTTCTCTTTGTGCTATCCATTAATAACTTTTTTAACAAAAAAAAAGTAGAATAACCTTTTTAAATATAATTGCAAAAAAAAAAATTAAATATACCAGCAAATTAAAATGAATCCTATAATGTTAATTGGAGTGGTTTTGTTGAGAAAATGAGATCAATGTCGCCGCATTATAATGAGGGTTGGCATGCCCACACTTACATTTTAAAAGTTCTATAAGATAATGTCTTATTCAAATGCCTACACAATTATTTTTTGTTTGACCCTACTAAAACAATAAAGTGGCTACATTTTATTTTATAATATAAGCAAGTGATGAGATACAAGTATACAAGCTTATTTTTAAGACAAATGATCGTTATACAATCATGTGAGAAAATTGTGTAGAATTTGAGTCATTCGAATATATATATAAGTGCATAGGTATTGTCCATTTTATCGTTACCTAAATAAACTTAGTTTTAAAATTAATTCTCTGAATTTTATTACCTATTGCTATCTTGGCAAGAGTAGTTTGCTGTTTCCTTTGATTGTAGTATGTTACTTATCTTCAATGATAATATTTATCTATGTTAAAAAAAAAAGCCATAAAACTTTATGTCTAATGATTGAGTATTTATCGATGTGTTTTGGTAGGCGTTTTATTGGTTATTTCGAATCAGCTCCCACAAACTATACATGCAGAGCAGTGATACGATGCTTACTTAGGTGTAAACCCATCGCACGCACGCTTTTACTAGGAAAAGAAACATTTATTTTTTGTTTTTTGGTGCTAAAAAAGAAACATTTATTAATTAAACATGAATACCAACAAAAGAGAACGAGACTAATTTAATTCCACTTATCACAATGGAATATGCATATTAATTTGAATGCGATAATTTCTCAAGCTTTATAGATTAGTTTTCATAATAAATATTTAAAATTTTATCAAATATAACTAATAATAAATAATTATTTAATAATTCTCTGTCAAAATTCACAATAGTACATAACTTTTAATGGTTAAACATGGAATGTCAATCAGCAACGTTTACGTTCAAGTGGTAAATAATTTTGAGTCAAATAATTTAAAAAAATTATTTAATATTAATAGTTTAAACTTTTATAAAAATACATTGTTGAAATAGACATTATAATGCTTTAAAGGAATATACCTAATAATGATGCTACACCTCCAGAGTCATTTGTCCGAATTTGTATTGCCAGAGTGAGGTGGCATTTCAATTGAGTGACGTGGAAGCCACATAAGTTTTAATTATTTATTAATATGTTCAAAAATAATTATTAAAACAAATCAAATAAATTAATTTATGAGATTCGGAAATCATGTAGTCGACGGCAACCAATGCAGCAAGACTCATCATTAACAGAGCAATAGACATCTCCCATGAACTAGAACAGTTCGAAACACCCTCCTTGACGATGAAGCAATGTGGTTTTTGCTTATATGGGACTTAAACATTTCACAAGCCTATGCAGCGGAAGATTGTTTGAGTGGTGCTGTTTGCAATGGAGAAAGCTCTACCAGTTCTTCTAATTCTCAATCAGAGTAAGAGGTTCAAAGCATTGATACAATTCTTTCAAGTTGTAGTGCACCAATTTTCTAGATGGTCACATCCCCCAGTCACCCGAATTTGGAAGTTTCCTAAATTCACCCATCAATCAAAGTCCTCTTGCTTCAAAAGGGGTAAAGCTTGAGGTGGAGAATGTTTCATTGCCGTCCACTGCAGAGAAATCCTCAAGAACTTCAGGATAGTGCTCTCGGGAATGTAAATCAAGACTCAGTTCTAAGCGGCATAATAGAAAAGAAATAGTAGCACTTCAGCACAAGTTCCTTCATATGGGGAAAGATTACAGGGCTTGTGGAAAAGGGGGCTTCAAATCAGGAAAGATTGCAAATATTGGTGGTTTTTTTGTTGAATAAAGACACAAGCCACCATCTGAAATTCCTAATCAGCACATGAAATGTGGCTCCTCAACTACGATAGGCACAAAAGGAGTTCCTTCAGCAAATGTAACATGCCAATGCCATGTTTCAATTAATCAACCTGAAGGTGGAGTGGTGATAAATCGTTGACGGAGTCCAAAAATTTGTTGTGGCGACAAATCTTGTCGGCGGGACGATGGTGGGTGGCAGCTATAGATGATGAAGTGGATGGGCAATACAATGGAGTTGTTCTGTGTTAGTTTGGTGAAGAAGTGGATGGGCGTTTTGGCTTAGATTTGCGAAAGAGAAAGAAGACAAATGTGATGAGATGCTTAGTCCTCGTAAGATAGTAGGTAATTCGTGCTTGCAAAATTGGGTAGAAATTCGGGCTGAATAGCATTTTTGTATACCTAAAGAGTCTGAAAATACCCGGGTTGGGAAGGGAAAAAAAAGTGGAATGTCAATCTTCAATTATATTGTTGGAATGACGGAAGCATGGTCATGGCCTTGCTTAAGCGTAGCAAATTAGGGAAACCCAAATTATTATGTAGAGTCATAGTCCCACCAATCAAAAGCATCCAATGGTCCTACACGTCATCTCTTTCTTCTACTCTTCTACCTCAAAATTAAAATTGAATAAAGTTTATAAATGCAAGTGGGAACAACCAAAATCCCCACCAATGATTGGTGATGAGCTCATTGGCGTTGTTGGGAAGTATCCCCTTATCTGTTTGCTTTCCAACTCGGAGGCCATTAATGGTTAGGTTTCTGACAAGGAGAAGTGTGTCCAAAACCACCAAAAATTTTAGATGCATAGGTTGGATATATCAAATATTGGTAAATTGAAGGACGTAATTTATTCTATATGCCATGTGGCTTTCAGAAATTTACGTAGGATTTAAAATAAAAAGATATTTAATAACGCATGGAATGTTAGCATGATGAAACTAAATGATGCTCTCAAATATAAAAATTGTGATTTAATTTTTAAAAATTATATTTTATAAAGAAAGTTATATTATTATTACTTCTACTCAAAAAATACTCTTAGTTTACACTTAAAATACAGAAAAAATTTAAACTATTCCCTTCACCTATCTGTGTAAATCTAGTCTACTCCAGAAACTTCTCCCAACATCAACAGTTTACTACACTGGCACTTGGTAGTCATTGAGGTATCGAAATTCTTTTTAAGTGTAAGGTTAATTTTATACCTACCTATTGATAATTTTTATAAAACAATTAATAGTCTAAATTTTAATAAAATATAAATACATAAATAATAAATTATGATTTTATTAAAATTTATTTCACTAATCTTTTTATAAATGATTATTACTTACATTTTATTCCTGAAAATGCACTCAACGATTTTGACGTCCTAGTCCTACTCCACCATATATATAAGTGCTCACCCAGCAATTTATCCTCAAAGATGACATAATATGCACGTAGCCTTATTAATTGGCTTTAATCGTTTTGCTATGTAGTTTCCAGCTCATTCTCTTACTATGACTTTTATCTTATCAATCTTTTCAGCCATTAATGAAATGAAATTTAGATTTAAAATCTGCAAGTTAGAGTACCTAGTGTTCAACTATGGAGTTATTTTTCAGAGAGATACGTTACGCACACCGACTAGGTACAAATATAGTATTTAATAAGATACATAAATATGATAATTTTTTAAAAAAATTAAAATACAAGCACGTACTGCAAATTATATTGAATAAAATATTTAAAAATATTTTGATAAATAGTATATATAATACATAATCATATAAATTGACTTAATCCTTAGATATAACCAATTGCATTTATTATTTCGTGAGTTACATCACCATTCACCAATTTTTATTCCCTCCTCCTTCGTTTGTATGAGTTTACTTGACTAAACTGGTAACATAATTCGAAAGAGAACTCGTCCTTTCTAGAAGAAGTAACAACCTTATTACTGTAAACCAAAAAAAAAAAAGTTACTGATTGTGGAAAAATTAAAAGGAGAAGAAAAAAAAAATAGATAGGCTGAATAAGAAAATGCCCAATTAACCGTATACTTAAAAATAAGGGAGAGAAAATATGCTATAAATATACAAATAGTTGTACCATACCTATGTATCTAATATAAGGTTATTATCTATTCTTATACAATATTTAGAAAATATATTTAATAATATAAATTAATTAATCAAAATAATTTTATACATCATAGACCGTATAACTCTATCCAACCTTGAGAAGCTAGATAAGATTAAATAAGGGTTATTGTAGTTGACTACATGGTCATGTGGTCCACTACATGCAGAATGAAATTGCATGATAAAATATCATTATACAATCGTGCATGCTATACAATGCTACATCAAACACTGTATTATATAAAAATTTTATACAATTCATTCTCATACTATCTATCCTTATCTCATATTATATTATTCACCAATTTAGTGCACTAAACGTAACCTAAATACATAAAAAAATAAAAAAAATGCAAAATTTTGTAGTATAATAATTCTCTTCATTATTTAAAGTGAAAAAAAGCAAAGAAAGAGTTTTAAGATTTTCACAAGTAATAATTGCATTTGATTTTTTAGTTAAAAAAACAAAGAAAGAGTTTTGAGATTTCCAAAAGTAATAAATGCATTTGGTTTTTTAGTTTTGTGTTATTTTCTCTTTAGATAATTAAAAGAATTGTTAAGATGCTATATTTTCAAGAAAATTTAACATTTTTTAAGTACGTACATTTGTAATGCAGATAAGCTAACCATTTTAGCATATCATTACGTCATCACATGTATATGATTGATTCCAGTATTGCAAACAAGATGATAAAAGCCGAAAGCTTATACTTTGATTTCTGAGCCATTTTTTGGTTGTTTCGACCACCTCCAGATAAAATTTGAGGCAGAGACACCACCTAGCTCCTCCATAGTTATCTGTCATCTATGTGCTGTGCTGTGCGTGTGCACCAGATTACCACGTCAATCTTCATTAATGGCCTAGAGCTAGGTATCTGTCTCGCACCACTCATTTCATTCAACCCTCAAATCAAAACCAATTGATAAGAGTGATGAAAGGCCAATGTGAACGCTGTAAGGTTCTATTCGCCACCACCAGTTTTTGGGAAGCTCTGCCATTAATTTACATCGCCATCAAAGATGTGAAACTTGTGAACCCAAGTATGCCACCGTCCTTGTGGGTGCCGTTCAACTTCAACCATTCTCATTCAATTAGGTGCAAATCCATAATTCGACATTTAAATTAAAAAACGAAGATGAGGACGATAATGATGACAGTAATATTAGTATATGATGATGATATAATTTTTATGATTATAATAGAAAACCAAAGGCTAATGGATTTACAATAATACAAATCTACTGAAGCAAGTTCCAAGTAAGCAAGTCATACTTTTATAAGAAGACTAAAGTTAGAAATTTGAAATAATTATTTATTGAGAGAATCTTCTGGTCGTTAATTTGATACAAGTTAAAATGATTTAATTTAATTTAAAAATTATTTTTATACTTAAAAGCTGTTATAAAATAAAATGAATTCTTATTTTATAACCTTTTAATTAAAAGATTTCATTTTCAAATTAAACCTTAAAATTTGTGGTTATATAAACATGCTACCTATGAATTCTTGAAAAGCAGGGTACATTAGATTTTCCTATTCCTATATACACTATATTCCTAGCATATTCACACACCACCGAATGGCATCAAGATTTGCTATCTGATCTCTTGTTTGTGGTGTAAATTATAAACCATTTGTTCGATCCTTGCACAAATGATTATACAGAGGGCTTTTTATTTTTTTTATTTTGGTGTGAAAGGACTTTTTATTTTTGTGTGTCTTATGCAGAGGTGTAAGAGAAAATGACGTATAAGAATAGTTTCCCTTGACAATTATGCAGAACCAGACAGCAATGAAGGAGAATCAGTAATCTGACAATACTAAGGCATGAGAAATAAAGAAGCCAAACTTGGCAAGAAAAAAAAAAAGAGTTAAGGAGTTAATAACCATGAAACTCTGGGGAACTTGCATTTGGCAAGACATTCACTTGAGCTATATGCTTTTCCTGACGCCAACAGCCAAAAATGGAAGATAAAAAAGAAAAAAATAGAAGAACATTTACAGACCAAAATTAGGTATCCCCCGGGGGCCCTCCCAAATAATAGAAAAAAAAACAAATAATTGAATATAGAAAAATTTATTATGAACCAACTATCTTAAAAGCTTAAGCTTTTAAGTGAAGATACATAAATGATTTATATCTCTAATACGCCTCCTCAAACAAAAGTTCTTTGGATTTGAAGTGTGGACAATACACAAGCTTACTATATTTTGTCTTGAAATTTAACTTAATTATAAAGAATATGGGGTGACAATAAAAAATTTGATATCATGTCATGAATTAATTATTTTAAAAGTTTAAACTTAGGTGAAGACACATGAATAATTTTATATATTTAAAAAAATTCACCTTTTAAAAATTGAAAAAGAAATCATTAATATACATGGTCATTTTTTTTTATCAATTTGTTAAAAAATAAAATAAGTTTGAAAAATGGAAATTAAATTAAAAAATAGAAAATATTTTTCTATCCCTAATACTTACTGCTTGGTTTGATGATTGGTAGCTATGAATATTTTTCATCCACTGAAAACAAAAGGACCACTTTTCATACATGCATATATGACATGATAATTATGCACTATTACATGATATAATTTAACATATATTAATTAATAAAAAACAAATAACAAAGCCCTAGAGTTTTTTTGGGTTTCTTTATCTTTACCTAAGCATATTTATAACCTAAATAATAGAATTTAAGCCAAAATTATAAAAGGAGGTGGAATAATCAGAAGACCAAGACAGAGGAGGATGTGATGTTGGAAGAGAACAGTAAGAGGAACAAGAAAAATTTGAGGGAGCACTATTATTATTTGTGGGTTTCCCAATCCTCAATGGCACCATGTCTTCAAGTAAACCCTGACGCCCCAAACTCTCTTGGGCCAAGCCTTGTGGTGAGTCCAGTAAAGTAGGGGACATCAGGCCTGAAGCAGAATCCTGTTCAGTTTCCAGGCTTTGGTGAACAGGTTGGGCTTGTTGGGCTTCGTTGTCTTGGGCTTGAGCATGTGCAAAGGAAGTCTTGGACTTCTTTGTTGGTGAATGGGAATTAGACTGCTGTGTTTGGCTCATGAGAAAATATGGGTATGCAAAGTGCAGGTGGAGCCCTTCGTAGGTGATGATAAGAGTGTCTGGGTCTTCATTGGATCTCTCCACTTGCTTCTTGGCACTGCACCTTGGGTTCCTGCACCTGTAGTAGCTCCTGTTCGTTCTACGACATCAAAATTAGTAATAAAGAACTGAAATTTTGGACTGTGTAGTTAGCTTCGGCGGATTAACTTGCTCGTAGAGGCAATATGTTTATTAGATATAATTTAAACTAAATATCCATTTTAATTTCCAGATATACAAGTGACATTAATTTCGCCTTCAAAAAAAGTTGAATGATATATAAATTTTAATATGGCTTTGACTTGTTGAATCCAAACAAAAACTCAACATGGCACAGACAACAACATAAGAAAAAATTAAAATTTTAATAGAAAAAAAAAGAAAAAAAATTTGATCCGTAACTTGGTCACTTGTCTTCCCAGTATTATCTATAAGTATTTTGTAAGTATTTGTTGAGTCAGAGAGTTTACCTTGACCTGACCTGAACGGGAATACTCTCCCTTTAATTTAAGTTTTTTTATTAAAAAAAATTAATTTTAATTTATTATTAATATAAAAAATTTTATATTATTATTTAATTATATATTATTAAATTATTAAAAAAATTAATTAAGATAATAATTATGTAAAAAATTAAATATCTTTATTTATATAAATATATAATTAAATAACAGTATACTAAGAATAAATCAAAATTTAAAAAAAAAAATTCCTAGGCTCTATGAGGTAAGGGGACCTTAGGCACGATGAAATAAGGGCGTTGACTGGTAGAATGAGTCCATCAATTAGCTGCAACGGCGTCGTTTGTAGGTGGTTGGCGCAGGTTGTGTTTGAGAATCGAGACCAAACAGTGGCAGTGCTGCTCGATGCTTGGACAAAGGTTCAACGTCTTACATGTGGGACCTGTGAGAGTCTGACGCGTGTCCAAGATCACGTGCAAAGCATGAGGTGTCCCCTTCCGTCCAGCATTGGTGTCGAGCCCTCAAGGCTTTGATCAGTTGTTGCTATATCCTGATTGGTTCTGTAAATTGTACTCAAATTAGAATTTTTTTTTTCTAATTTACTATCTACATATATTGCAAAATTATGTTTAAAAGATATTCAAAATTCTAAAAAATTGTATTTTTGTAAGGAAGAAAATGCATAAACACTCTTGAAATTTATCTCATTTTCAAGTAGTTACTCTGAACTTTTAGATTTGAGTAAGTGGTCTTCAAACTTTTTAAAACTTGCATACAAATGCCTTCATCCACTAATTAAAACTAAAATATTTGTTACATAACTTGCATGTGTTGAGTGATATATGTGATAATATCTCAATTGTCTAAATATTTTTTAAAAATTAATTTTTTATCCTACTTATTTAATTTTAAATTTCAAAAAATAGAAAAAAATTGAATAATTTAAAAATAAACTAAATTTAAATGTTAAAATTCTTAAAAATTTTAAAAATAATATGAACAAATTAGAAATTGTTATATGTATTAAAAAAACACCAATAAGTCATTTAATGAACGATTTTTACTTAATTAGTAGACAAAATGGTCTATTTGTAAATTTTAAAAGGTTTAAGAAACTCTCATTCATATTTAAAAGTTTATTATAACTATTTCAAAATGAAATAAAGTTTACGAGATGGGTTCAAGTAAGGATGGGTTTGGCTTTTAATCACCAAGACTAGTGAAACAATTAAGGATAAGTTATGTGTTATTTTGGCAGGTGTAGCACAAGGTCAAATTGGATAAAAATCCACCTCTACTAGCTCCACTGCCAAGTCGAAGTGGTTAAGGGTTTTATTAATTAGTTTTACATAAAGTTGTAAGTTAAAAAATACTGTTATTCTAAAAAAAAAATACATATATGCACAAAACTCAAATCCAACTTGGTATTGTTGTTGTGTTAATTTTTTTAATTTTAAATAAAATAATAAAAAAATTTGTAAGAGTGTTTTTGTTAAAAGTCCTATATCGTTTATCTCAACATCTGAAGAAAGAAATATGAGAAGAATAATATTTTATTAACAAAAAAAATAAGGACAATAGGTGTAATTTATATAAAATTTTTAATGATATATTAAGAATAAATAATTTTAATCTCATTCCATAAAATATTAAATCCCAATCTGACTTCTCTAAAGAAATAAATTCCATGTTCCATTTTTAGTTTTATGGAATGCGACATAGAATATAATTCTCATTCCATGATTTTTTTGTAAACAAATATAGGAATGTACCATTTCATGAAATGGGCATGAAACAGAATCATCATTCTTACTTATCAAATGTTACATAAATGTAGTACAATAGTACATGACTATCAAAGTGCAGGGTTAATTAGACTCAACTAATGGAATTAATTAAATCAATTATTCTCTGGTTAAATTACTAGGTTGTATAGGTTCAATTTACACACAATTTTCAATTTTTTTGGTACAAGAATAGCTAGGATACAAGGTAAGAATATACAAATATGAAAATATACTCCCATTTTTATGGTCATACCAAACATATACTATTTAGATTCTTAACCCTTTAAGTAAAGAATTTTGACTCAAAACCTAACTCATGGGTCTTCCAATTACCTAACATTGGAGCTCGAATCCCTCTATCTAGCTAGCTCACCCAATTTGACCGTGTACCCAACCCACTAGCTACATCAAACTTTAAAATGTTCACAAATTTTAGTAAATGAGATTTTTAGAGGATTAATTAAAATTTTTTTTTTATTTTTTTTATTTATAAAACTTCTAAATAAAGAAAAGACCTATGATAAACATTTTTCTTCGCTCATTTTTTCTTCGTAGCCCTCCATCCATATATAGCATAAGATAATATTTGGCAGGAGGCATTGATATCATGCACAAAAATCTTTGTTAAATTATTCACAAGACATAATTAATCATTATTCTTTTGTTAGTTAGATTTGGGGTACTAAATGAGTTTTTTTTTTTTCTTGCTCTAGGGTACTTAAGGAGTTTTGGATTATGTAATATACAGGGTAGACCTTGATTTGCAATGAGCTTTGACACATACTTTGAATTTGATTAAATTTAATTAGCTTTTAGTCAACTATGACTTTTGATGTGCGTGGGCTTTACTACGTTGTAAGCCATTCATCCCAACCTTTTGGGTTGGCCAGATTTGAGCCTCGTCAATTTAATGGTTGGTCAGGCAAGTGTTGTGCGCAGTAATCTTTTGATATGGATTTGCTTCCAATTATTTTACCCCATTGGAACTAATGTCTGGTTAATTAGGGTTATACTATTTTATTAAATTTTAACTAAGGGAGTGCCTGCGGACTTAGGAATGGGAACCCAGCAAAGTGCTCATCAAGCTAATTCAGCATCTTAATTAGATTAGTCTTGCATTTATATGATCCAGTTACTAGATTAAGAATACCCAAAATTAACTAGATTTGAATGTGTTATTTGTTTGTTACTTAGTTGTGTCCTTAGTCCCATCTGTTATTAAAATGGCAGTTAGTACGACAAAAGGTCTATTATTGGCTTCACAAACTTTATTTTACTTTTGCCATGTTAATATTGATGGTGAACCTATCGAGCAAACCGAAAACAAGTATGGCTTTATTTATGTACAAGAACGGATCGGAAGCAAAGTAGTAATCCTAAAGTGACACAAGGGACAATAGAGATAGTGATGCATAAGTAACTCTTCATGACAAAGCCAAGACGACTTGCATCTTATTTTTCCTTTGATAGATCCAATCCCAACAAAATAATCATTGTATATAAAGAGAAGTTGTGAACTATGCTACCCAGTCCCATAAATTCTTTATATTCGATTAACTTTTACACAAAAACCATCTTTTGGTTCCAAGTTTTTACTGCAATAATTGATTATAAATTTTTTAAAAATAAAATAAATTAATTTAAACACACATAATTTAAAATAATAAAAATTATTCCCATGGTTGCGCTTATTGCAAGACCCTGCTTATGGCCAATGTAGGTATGACTTCAAAGCCGTGGGCATAGTATTTAGATTTAATTTTAATTTATTATTAATATAAAATTTTTTATATTATTCTTTAATTATATAATATCACATTATTAAAAAGATTGATTGTGACAATAATTACTTAAAATGTTAAATTCTTTTAATAATATATTAATGTATGAATGATAGAATAAAAAAATTTACAATTGGCAAAAGATAAAAAATTGAATCCTAAGTATTTACAGCAATAACTTCTAACCTTCTGGTAGTGAATTTTGTCGCTTAACCCCACAAAACACCTTCAGGAAGTAATACAGAATATCAATTATTCACAAGCAACTCAACAAGAAAAACCAGATTAGCCCACTAGCACTTTTAAACCTTAGTTCTAAACTCTAGTTCCAATGTCCTAACCACAATGTCTGGTGTTATAAAAGTATACTAACTAAATTGGACGACGAAATCTGACCAAACTGTAAAAGTTGATGGCAGCGCATCATGCTAAGCATTGTTTAAAGTCGGAAGCGTACGTGGGTGGGAAGATCCACCTCATTTTATTTTGACCTTGTTAGCTTCAAGCATTTCGTGATCAATGAAATTAGCGTTTCAAATAAAAAAAAAATTCCATTCACATAATCTACTTAAATTTTAATGACATGTTTGATATACAAAATTAATAATATAATGAAATCAAAATGGAAGAATGATCATTTTCAGTTTATAGTTTGGTAATTTTAAAAAATTTAGCATATGAAATCAAAGTTTGTATGCGAATGACATAAATGTCGTATGAGAAAAAAAGAATTTAACTATATACTCTTGGAAGCAATGTTCACATTCAATTTTTTTATAAATTGATTACAATCTAACACAGATTTTGTTTCTCAACGAAAAAAAAAGGATATTTTGTTGCAGTGGCGAAGCTATATTATATGCACCCCTGAAATTTTTCAAATAAAATGGAACTGTGTTAATTTGAAGTTCAAAATATCCATCATAAAATTCAAATGTGACTCCACTCAATTTTGTTCACAGTATTTGTTAAATTTTATTTTATTTTTCCTTAAAAGATATAAGACAATGACAAAATGGTTGATAAATCATTACTAAAAAACCATCAAAAGATCATTAAAAGGAACAATTTTATTTTAGTTATTTGAACTTTTTGTTCTCATTCATGCTTACTTTGTTGCTTAGATATTATTTTTACTTTGGTAATAATTCAATTTATCACTAAAAATTAATATAAGTATAGCAATAATAACTTATCTAATAAATATTTATATTTTTACCAACATTTTATTACTAAAAATAATTAATTTTTATAAAGATGTGAAAACATGCACTTTTAAAATAAAATGCAAGTGATTTAAATTAAAGATTTCTTTTAATGTATATATTATTTTTCCTATCAATTATGAAATATAAGTTTTTTATGCATACTAAACTATCAGTTAAGTGTTAAGGTTTGAACTATTTTTTTTTTTATTTAAAGGTCTTAACTAAAATTTATCTCATAAAAGTGCATCTATTGACTTTCGAATCCTCACTTGGCTGCCCATATATTTTTATCTATAATACTTTAAAAATTTTACGGATTTGTTACAGAATTTAATTACAGAATTTTTTTGTAATTAATTTGAAATTAATTAATTACGGATTAATTATGAAAAAAAATTTCATAGTTAAAATTACAAAAAGAGTAAAGAAAAATCTACGAAGAAATGAACTAAAAAATAATCACGAATTAACTTTAAAAATTTTCTAACTAAATTAATTTTCATAATTAAATAAATTAACTAAAAGAATATCAATAGTAAAAAATTTTAAAAATTAACTAAGAATCTAACTAGGAAATTCCCTCGTTAGTCCGTACGTAGTTAATCTTTAAATTTTAATTTTAGAAAAAAAAACCAATCTATTAATTACTATCTGAAAAAGAATGCCCAAAGAACGTCCCAAAAAATTGTGCTATAAAAGAAATCTTAAAAATTATTTATTTATTTTTTAACAAAAACATAAACCGACTCCCTCTCTCGGTCTCACTCTTGTTCTCTCTCCCTCTCTGGAGATGGCCTCCCCATCTCGTTCTCCCTCTCGCTCTCCTCTCAATCTCCCTTTCCATTTCCCTCTCCCTCTCGATCTCCCTCTCCTCTCAATCTCGAGTTTTCTAGAGACTCCATCTCCATCTCACACTCTCAGTTTCTCAACGGTGCGGTTCTACGGCTACTTCGCTCTCAATCTTAGGTTTTCAACTCAATTCGTAGGAGGGAGGAGGAGCAAGTTTTCAGCTTTCAATCTCATGTACATATTTACCGTTTCTTTCTTAGAGTTTTTTTAATTCTGCTTGCAATTTGATTGAATGCAGTAATCTATCTTCTTGGTTAGGTCAGGCGATGCAAGATGGTAGAAAGATCATCAATTTGAAGTTCTCGATTTGGTTTTTAAGCTTTTAGGACTGTATTTGGCAATTAACAGCTTTTCCATACTTTGAGTTTCTGTTAGTGCTCCTGTTTAGTGCTCCTTGTTTTCAGTTTCTTTGCTTTGTCTCAATACTAGAAATCATCATAGGAAGAAACCGCAACTGAGCTAAATTTTTTTGGTTAAGGAATGGTGCAATAAATCTCCTTTACTCTTTCGTAGCTGATGGGTTGTCATAGTAGGTTGATTTTTTCTTTGGATAGTGGATAACATTAGTTAAGGGAATTTGTTTTTTACTTCAGTTGTTTAATTAGACAGACCATTGGACTTGGCGGGGGTATGTAACTTATTTAAGGGGAAAGTTAGGAACAACATGCTACAATAGTTTGGACAGCATCAAGTTATGAACAAAGAGAAGGGGGCAAGTTGTAGGTGCGACACTGTGCAGTAGTTTACTATAAAAATAATTGAATTTCGTCATCTGAAATTTAAGAAGAAAATAAATGGGGGAAGAGGTGTCTTCAGTTTATGAAGCAAGAGGAACAAAATTCTTTTTTTTTTTTCTATGTTAGAGTAACTTATTCTAAAATTGTAGACTTGAAGATTATCTGTCTATGGTTGAAAAAGTTTTGTTGGAATCAAGAGATTTGCAGAAGATGAGACCCTAGATCGCTTGATAACCAAGTACCAATGTATAGAGGCATTTATCTTTTTTTCTTCAGGCATATTAGAAAAGCTTTTTAGTTGCACAATAATCTTTTCTCAAGCTGTAGGCTTATTTTCTAATAGGTTTGTCCTGTCTCTATCAATTCACGTAATTTTGAGGATAAAAGAATGAAATCCAATTTTCACTCCCAGCATGGTTGTATTTTCACATAATCTTCTTAGAAATGATTACTTTAATTACTCCTTGCTGTATCTCTCATTTATTTTGATCAAAAAATTATTTTATTGCACATGGGAAATGACCACTAGTTGCTGCTTTGGTCAACATTGACAAGGGGCTGTTTAGCCCCTATTACTTAACAAAAAAAATATAGCATTGACAAGTATCCAATCTTGGTCATCTATACCTTTAGTTTGGGATTACCCGTTCATATTATATGTCTTATTTATTTATTTATTTTGGCAATGGTAAATGTGCAGTAATCTCATTTTTACATTCTCATCTATGGCATTGAACTTAAATTCTCATCTATGACATTACTTGGGTAGAGAAAGGATTTTCGTCTACTTTAATACATTTTGCTCTGTTTATTCTATGTCTCAGCTTATGCTTTAATTTTGCTGGTACAAGAAAACAATCATCCTCATATACTTCTTCTGCAAATTGGACTTTTCTTATTTTGAATATGATATGACCATAACATAGGAGTTCTTGGTCATCTTAATGTACTATTTTTGTCTTTGTTATTTAATGTTGTGTGACAGAAATTTAGGGCCTTAAGAGAAGGTTGACTAGCAAGCTTGGTGATAATTCACCAACTCTTGTGCCTAACTGGCAAGTACTATTACTTATCTTTTAGATGTATAAATTTCGAAGAGAGTTGTTAATAGATAGAAATTATCATTAGAGGGAAGTGCATGGAAAAAGGGAACTGTGGTCTTGTCTGGGGAAAATGAAAATGAAAAGTGAAAGCTAGGTTTTGGGGAAAATAAAAGAGAAAGGATGAAAAGAGAGTTGAGAAAGGTAGTTTGAATTTTATTTTAGTTTTTTTGGTATAGGGAAGTCTTAAAATTTCAGATTGCAATAAGTATTAAAGAAAAAAAATGGATGATCCATTTTCTGACTTTTACAACTTATCCATTAGATTGATGTCTGAAAATAATGGAAGAGAGAGAGGTTCTTACCACATGTGCTTGTTTTTTTTTTAATACTCTAAACTGCTAACTGAAACACTCTAAACTACCGGTGAGTTCTATGGTTATAGAGCTCAAAATCTGAATCTGATAGGAATATGAATAATAAAGAATTATGGTTATTACTTTAGCTTTAAATACTTTAAGAAACTTTAATCTTGTTTAAAAAAGTTTACTAAAACTAACTATTTGTGTGTGCCTGGACTAATCTTTCATAACAATGCTTCCTTAAAAATTCAGGTGAAATTCTAGCAACTTCCATAAGGCAAACTAAATGGCAATCATCCAGAGAGGATGGCTAAGGAATCTTCTACTCCACCATTAAGGCAAACTAAAAGGGCATTTCCTATTTCAATTTGTAAGTGATTAACAGCTTATGGACTGTTGATAACTTGTTTGTCTGGTCTTTGGTATTTCCTGTTGTCTTTAGTTTCCTGTTCTGAATTTGGATTTATGTTTAATGTGGGATTTGTAGTATTTCAAGCAAAATTAAGGTGCTTACCTTGGTTATTTTCAACAATGGAGGTCATGGTCATCTTCTGTCATAATGAGTATAGGCCTATTTTTAGCTTAATCAAGGTGAACTCCTATCTTAATATTCAAAAAAACTGCCCTTATTGCCTTATGTTTTGGCCGATAGATTCCTAGACTTGAAACCAGAAAATTCTTGGGCTGATTTCAGGAGCTGTAAGTGCTGGACATTTTTCCACACTTAATTGGGCTGTTTGAGGAGCGGTGCTGAAGTGTTGTTGCTGCATATTTTTGTTTCAGGTGTGGTTTTCTTCTAGTGAGTAACCAATACTTTTATTTATGGTTTTGATATAAAATTGGCTCATAGTTGATTAGGATTTTTCTTGAGTAAGTGGATATTGATATAGATAGGTATTGATACGTTGGCATGAAGATTCAATATAATGTTAAGAAGTATGAACATGTGTAGGATGAATAATTGGCATGAAGATTCAATAAACACTTGTGCAGCCAAGTTATGTACCCAAGTAATGTGCATTTATTTTTTTTTTTTTTTCCTGAAATCCTTGACAAGATGGATGGATTGTTTTTTGGTATAACTAGAAAGTTGTCATGAAAGCTTTAAAATAGTTGGGATTCTTGATCTGTTAAAACTTGGTGGCTGTTATGAAGATAGGTATTATGAAGAAAAAATAGTTTTGAGGGGGTGAGAGATTAATCAAACAACCTTTTGTCTCTGGAAGAGTAAGAGGGTTCAAATGTTTTTAATGAAAGCAGGGAGACTTGAAAATCACAGTAAACTCACAAATCAGTTTTAAAATCACTGGAAAACATCTACACTCTAGTATTGACAAAGCAATTTTTTTAATAAATTAATTCACATTCCTTCTTTCTTTCAGATATCTAGTGGTGAATAGAGACAAGTACCCCAAACCTCTAGACTCTGCTTCTGTGAAAAGCTGCTGCCATGGAGGTAATTCATTTGCAATGTTGCTTTTCATATAAATTTTCATTCTAAGTTTGTGTGCAGTCTTAAATATTGAAAACTAGGAAAGGTATAAAAGTGTGTATTAGTTTTAACTTGTGTACACTTCTTCACAGTTGTGCCTATTTTTGTCAGAGCTAAACATATTTTCTCTCCTCCTTTAGGCCTTCGAGTATCACAGTTGAATGGAGACAAGTTTGCTGCCATTATGAGAATGATTTCATGTTAAGTTTTCTGTCATCGTGATGTATTTTACAAGTCTTGCTGCTTTGAATGATTAAGTTGGTAGAGATCCCATTGAATTTAATGAACTTAATTAGTTTGATTTTGAAGATTGTAACTAATGTCAATTAACCTTGTGGACAAATAGATTTTGAATGACTCGCCTAGTTCTGTAAATCTATAGTTATTAGCTAAACACCAATCTAATGGGGACATCCATCTTTTTAAAAAGTAGCAGATGTTAATAAGATTATATAATAATAGGATGAATCAAGTCACCTTAGGATGAGTCTCGGTGCTGCTGAAGTGGAGAGAGAGAAATTGGTTTTCTAGTGGCTGAATGGAGAAGTTTAATTACTAGAGAAAGTGTAATAGTTAGTTGATACTTATCTCTCTTCTCACTACTAAGTCTTATATTAATAACTCCAAACTTAATGTATCACCTTTAATCTTCAATTAGTTATAACTAGTCTAATTAAAGCACTCAAATTATTCTTTTAGTAACTAAATTAGCCAAAAACAAGTGCTACTGCATTACAAGGAATTCTGTCCAGCCACGAAATTATATACATAATTCCTTTTGCGTCTTAAGTCTAGTAAGTATCCAAAAGAAATAACTTTTGTTTATGTTGTGTGCAGAAAATAGGTTCATTATAACTGGTAAGTGTGTATATAATGTTACTAAAATGGCTTGAGAACAGTGTAGTTATATAAACATGCATAAGAATTAGATCCATATTTTAACCATACAATTAAGTTATCCTAGCATTGCATAACAATTTCATTGCATGTATCTTAAAAAATTAAAGTTTATTATCGTTGTTTAAGCTGTTGATTCTTTCAATAATTTTTTTTTTATTTGCTGTTTTAGGAGACCATTGATACCGCTGTCATAGAAGTATGGAGAAGTCCTATCTTTGCATCAGATAGAGAGGATCACGGGAATAGTAGTGATGATGATGATGGCATGGCTTGGCTTTGCATTAGTTGTGGTTTAGTTTTGTTGAACTTGTTCAAACTTGTTTGAATTTGTTTGGATTTAATGTGTAACATTATAATTTATTAGTACAATTATAACATTTTATTGCTTTGTATAATTTACTTACTCGATTTTTCTGTTTTGAATGAATTGTATTTACTTGCTGGATCTATCTAATATGTAGATGTAATTTGACAAAAAATAAAATATAAATTGTTTTTTTTTGTTATTTTGTTCAGGTTAGCTGCGGATTAGCTATTGATTAATTAGGAATTTTGAACCTAGCTTCAGATTAGCTATAGTTTTCCATTAGATTTTTTCCCACTAGGCGTGAGTTTTTAGGTGTTTTGCTACGGATTAGCTTTGAAATACCTAGCTTTGAGCTTCAAATTAACTAGGGATTAGCTTTAGTTTAACTAAGAAAGTTTTATAATTAACTACGAAATTATTACATAATTAATTACGGAAACTCTCTAGTTAAATTAGTAGGGAGTTGTATCTCTTTGTTTACAAAAATTAACTATGGATTTGTTTCAAATTTATTACAAAATATTTTACTTTTGCTACGGATTGGTTAGGAAATATTTTGATAGTGAATTAGTGACTTGTTTTATGCTATGAAAAAATTCATAGTTAATTTGTAGTAATTTCGTTGTTAATTTGTTTAACTACGGAATCACTACGGAGTAATTACAGATTTTGTTATTTTTATTCCGTTAGTTAATTTGCAAAATTTTTGTAGTGGCATTACATGAATCTTCCAGTAAAATAATAGTTGTTTTTATAAATCGATAGATAGTTGAATATATTTATTATGCCAATAGTTTGTATAATCTATCATTGCTATTACACAATTAAAAATTTTAAATATTTTTATCAAAATTATGAAATTATTTACTATTTTATTGGCAAGAAATTAATTACTATTTTAATATGCTATTTAGGGTATAAAGGAACAATCAACTGAATGACATGATAAAATCTATATTTAGAATTATAATTATCACAACGCAAACGTATATTTAATTGATTCAAATCTGGCATTATTTGACAATTGTTTTGTCATGTCATTCTAATCACAACAAATCATAGCTTAAGAAAAATGTTGCGTATAATTGATTAGAGCTACCTTTTTCTTTTTTGAGAAAATGAACTCAAAGAAGCACTGATTAACATTAACATACGTGTCAGCACGAAACCTCAGATCGAAAACGGTGCATTTTTTGGAGTTATGAAAACGTAACCCGTGAGTTGAACTGGTAATGTCGAAAACAACGTGACATGAAGCTTTGTTGGTAAAGTGGTCCTCCTCGTACAAGCCTAAGGTTGTATATGAAGTCTAGCACTTTCATATGTACAGTATTTTTTTTTCCTTCCCTATTAAAGGAACAGGAAAAAACAAAATAGCTCATCTTTGAACTAATTGACCCTCGAACAACAAAATCCAAGGACATTGGTAACCTTGACCATGTGATCAATATTGTCTTTAAGATTACACTTTTTCACAATTACCCAACATATATATATATAAATATATATCTATCTATATATATATATATATATTCGAAGGGTCA
Organism: Castanospermum australe; assembly: GCA_019955255.1. NCBI lineage: Eukaryota > Viridiplantae > Streptophyta > Magnoliopsida > Fabales > Fabaceae > Castanospermum > Castanospermum australe. Next base: position 202,877 of record NSJW01000381.1, on the reverse strand, counting down.
TTGTGATGCTCAAATTCATTGTAGATGTTGCACCACAAAATTATTACTTCATATCCACTCTAAAGTTCAACCAAACCAACAGCCATGCGAGCCAGACAAGGTGACTTGACGACCACAAAGTTGATGACGGTGCCTTTTTCTATTTTCTCGTTTCCTGAGAAAATTCTCTCTATATAAAGTTCGCTAGCTAAGTTTATTTTTACCAAGACACAGAGACAACAAAATGAGTTCCCCCAACTTTCTTTCATTTTCTTCAGCGAGAGCTCTGCTGTTTGGTTTTTGGGTTATGTCGTTGTTTCCTGAGTTTGCAGTGAGCATAACAAGGCACTATACGTTCAATGTACATTACAAACTCATTATTCTGCAGAAAAATTACTGCTTATATCATACATATTGCATTTGCATTTACTTGTGTTCACCCCTTCTAATTTAATTTGTCTACTTCTTTACCTTTCATGTGCACTTTAAGATCGAGTACCTGAACGTCACAAGATTGTGCCACACAAGGAACATTTTGAGTGTGAATGGGAAATTCCCAGGACCTCGCTTGGTGGCAAGGGAAGGTGATAGGGTTGTGGTCAAAGTGGTTAACCACATCTCTAACAACGTAACCATTCACTGGTATGCACATTGATTTTGAAGCTTAGTAAGTCTTCTCTATAATGCATGCAATATTCTACCTTCGTAGTTATTAACATGCAATTTGTGCTCATCTTGGATGTGGTTGCAGGCACGGTATTCGGCAGATAACGAGTGGTTGGGCTGATGGACCATCTTATGTCACGCAGTGTCCCATACAAACGAATCAGTCATACACATACAACTTCACCATCACAGGACAGAGAGGGACTCTGCTTTGGCATGCTCACATATCATGGCTAAGAGCAACCCTCTATGGACCCATCATCATCCTCCCTAAGCGCAATGAGCCTTACCCATTTGAGAAACCATATAAGGAAATCCCCATTCTTTTCGGTATAATTATGATATATAGCTAGAACACCATGCTTTCTTCTTTTTATTTTTTTTTGTTTGTAATTCTTCTACAACTCTACTAAATTTGCTCACATTCACATATGATAGTTAATTTGCATGTGGCTCCGGGATTGCAGGGGAATGGTTTAACGTTGACCCAGAAGCTGTTATAACTCAGGCCCTGCAGACTGGAGCGGGACCCAATGTTTCAGATGCTTACACCATCAATGGCCTTCCGGGTCCTTTGTATAATTGTTCCTCTAAAGGTACCAAACCAAGCCTGTTCAATGGCACTGTGAAGTTGATCTTCAATTTACCAAAATAAAGGTGTGCTTGAGAAGATTGAAAATGTAAAGAGGGTAGGAGCTAGTGATTATTAGCAATGTATTTGGATACAACACATATCTTAATGCGTTGCTAATCTTTGTTCCTCTTTTATTTCACAACCTTTCACTCTTGTCATGCACGTGCTTGGTAGAAGAGAAAATAGGAAAGTAGGAAATGGAGGAAAGTCGACAAGGTATTTGGACACAAAATATAAGTCTAAATACATTCTTCATTTTCTTCTTTTTTTTTTTCCCTAGTAAAAACCATGAAGTGTCCCCACCTTTTGAATACGAGACTAGCTAATTCTTGCTCCACAAAGTGTTTTCGGTAGGTTTCAAATCCTTGCATTGCAGGTAAAGTCCACCCTTGTAAAAAGCTCAATTTGCTACTAAGCCATACCCCGTGATTACATTCCCCATTTTCTTTCCTCTACTTCCAACCTTCCCATTTTCACTCCTATCAAGCACACCCACCATAAATCATGCAGCACAAAAAGGAGTAATTGTTATTGGTAGCTAGGACTAAGATAAATTGTTGAATTCACTTCACATAATTTTGATTTGAGAGACCAAAAATGAGACATACAATAGAACGTGGAACACAAGACCGAAATCAATGAAAAATTCTTATATACATTATGTGTATGTAAGAATGTAACTGTATAGGTGCACTAGAACAATAGAGCTAGAGCAACCAATTAGTAATCTCTTAAATCTACATAGACAACTATACATACAAATAATTATTCATCTACCACGAATATCTCATCTGCACACACGATTTTGCAGATACATTCGAGCTAGAGGTGAAGCCAGGCAAGACATATCTGCTGCGGCTGATCAACGCTGCACTCAACGACGAGCTCTTCTTTAGCATTGCCAATCACACCCTAACTCTTGTCGAAGCCGATGCTGCATACATCAAACCATTTGATGCAGACACAATCCTCATAAGCCCAGGACAAACCACAGACGTCCTTCTCAAAACCAAACCATACTTCCCCAACGCCACATATCTCATGGCTGCTCGGCCATATTTCACCGGCCAAGGCACCATCGACAACTCCACCACCACCGGCATCCTCCGCTACGAGCACCCATCATCAACCCATCCCCCTCTCAAAAATCTCCCCCTCCTCAATCCAACCCTCCCACCCATAAATGCCACTAACTTTGTGGCAAACTTCACAGGAAAATTCAGAAGCTTGGCCAACGCTAAGTACCCTGCCAATGTGCCACAAAAAGTGGACAAGAAGTTCTTCTTCACCGTGGGGCTTGGGACCAACCCTTGCCCAAAAAACACAACGTGCCAAGGACCCAACAACAACACTAAATTTGCAGCCTCGGTGAACAACATGTCTTTTGTGCTCCCATCAGTGGCTCTTCTGCAAGCTTACTATTTTGGACGGTCTAATGGAGTTTTCAAGACGGATTTTCCAGCGACCCCACTGAACCCTTTCAACTACACGGGAACGCCTCCAAATAACACTATGGTGAACAATGATACCAAATTGGTGGTGTTGCCGTTCAACACGAGCGTGGAGCTGGTGCTGCAGGGTACTAGCATTCTTGGAGCTGAGAGCCACCCCCTGCATCTTCACGGGTACGATTTCTTTGTCGTTGGGCAAGGTTTCGGAAACTATGACCCGAACAAGGACCCTGCGAAGTTCAATCTGGTGGACCCTGTTCAGAGGAACACAGCTGGTGTTCCTGCCGGTGGCTGGATTGCCATTCGCTTCCAGGCAGACAACCCAGGTACGTGCTTGCCAATGAGACTTCTCAGTAAATGTCACCATGGATTTAAACACTGTGATTTTAAAAATTATGAATAGTTAAAAAAATGTAATTAATATTGTCACAATTGTGATATAATTGCAATTAAAATTAAGAACTATAATTTTAAACTATGATTGTCACGTATTCTCATGACCATTATATTATTAATAAAAAAAATTTAAAACTTTTGCTTTGCTTTTTTCTCTCTTTTAGAAAAGAAGAGCAAATGCTTTTAATCTTTTCACTATCTCCAGTCATTTTCTCATAGTACAATACTAATAATAGAGACAACTCTCGTACTCATTTTTATTTGAAGCATAAGTATGCTAATTAGTATCCAGTCGTCAAACATTTAGTTTGTTAGTTATATTTTATAAATTTTAAAGTTATAACATTCATAATGAAAACTAACATAAATATAACAACTCTCATTATCAACTAACTGTAGACTAAAAATAATTATTATCAACTAAAAGAGAAATATGTAATTTTTTTTCTTAGTTGATAATATTTTATTCAGAGGACAGAAGGATTTGAAATCATATAAGGTAAGTTATAAACCATAAATTCATAATCCAAATTCTAAAGATAGAATTTTGTCGATTTTTTTTTTTTTAATTTTACACTGAGCATGCTTGGCTACAAAATACAAACATTTGGAATTAAACTTTCAGCATCTATGATATGTAAGAGAAAATGGCGTAATTGCCATTAAACTATTATCTCAACCATCAATGAGTTTGCTACAAATATTACACTTTATTTGATTTCTTCATATAGCTTTAGTATCCAATAAATTTATAGAATGTTTTAATTATACTCTAACTGTTATCAATTAATCAAACCTTTCAATTTTGTTCCATTATGATCATATGCAACGGATAAGATTTTTTTTGGGGTAAGTGTAACAGGTATGACTGATTTTGGAGTAAACACTCGAACTTTCAAGTTTCCAACTCCCCATATATTTTTTTTTCATGAAACGATGGCGGTGCATGCATAGTAACATGATGTGAGAAAAAAAAGTTTTCCGTTAACAAAAGCTACAAAAACTAAGATAGTTGAGAGAAAAAAATATATAAATATTGAAACTACATCTAAATTTTCTTTTATATATAATAGAGCTAAACTCATAAATGCGAATAAATTATGTCTTATAATTCAAATCATACAATTTCACAAAAATAGAAAAAAGGGATTTGCATTCTTAATAATTTTTAATGAATAATTTTTTTTTTAAATATTATTTACACTTATTTATATCCACGTATTTTATGTAGCTTTTTTTATATGTTACTAAAGATATTTTAAAACTCCAAACTTTATTATACTCTTTATAAAAAACCATTCAAATCTACGCATGCAAGTGTAGGCATATCTTCCATCGGCGACATATATTCTATGCTTGGAAAACTTGTCATGTGGATGCATGTCAGCATGTGTTGTCCAAAATTCACTCGTGCAATGTGCACTCAGACACTGTCCCTTGTTAACCCAACATTGTAGCAGATAGAATGACATTATCATCACAGATCACTTCGAAAACCAGCCTCTTACATCGTTGTTTTTTTCTTTTTTTTTGTTTTTAATGTTATGTTGACTTGCATGTGGTGGCAACAGGGGTGTGGTTCATGCACTGTCACCTCGACGTTCACACAAGCTGGGGTCTAAGAATGGCATGGTTAGTACTGGATGGGCCTGGGTTGAACCAGAAGCTTCAACCACCGCCTTCTGATCTCCCACAATGTTGACTTTGAATGACCATTTGGGTCCGGGTTAATTGGATCATTTGCTTCGTTTCCTGAGTTATTTTTCTAATTGTTTGTCCCTTTCGCTTAAATAAAGAAACAATTGTGAAATTCTTTTAATGTTTCAATGGGTTAAATCAATAAATTGTGTCATTAAGGTGGGTTTTGTTCAGGCAAACGGTTCGTTTTAATGTTGTTGTCATGTTTAGTTGGTTGGTTTGATTGAGGGGATGAGCAGTTCATGAGTAACAGTCAGAGGGGTGTTTGCCTTTTGATTAATTAATCAGAGCAATGTCTGATAATGAACATTTGAACAGTTCATCTCATGATGATGCTCCCTTACTCATCATTTTGCTTCTAATCAAAGTCTAAATCATGTATTTTGTCCTCAAGTTACAAGCAATAATGTGATCATTTAAGGTTGAGAATTAAAGGGTTAATCATAATGATGGATAAGGGTTCTCAACTACTTAAAATTTTGCTTAAACATTTTTGGGTTGGATATATGGATTAACTATGGAGTTCCCTTTTGAAAACCTCATTTTGTGATGATGATTGATGTCCCTTCTCTTATTTCACCATTCTACCATAAACTTAAGACTAAATTGTAATAAACAGATTACATTTAGCTCAATCATCAATGTTAGTGTCAGGGGGTTGGGCACCAGTTAGATTAAGGGCTGTGTACAAAGTGAAAAAAAATATTAGCAAATTTTGCCCACCAGCATTTGAAATCATGTCAGGTCCTTTAACTGGTTAAAACTCTAGCAGCAGATAAACGCTCAAATTTGATTTCAACAAGAAATCTGATCTATGAGAATGACATTTGTAGAATGCAATTTATCCTCAATCTTGTTCACGATTAAAAAGGAATAAAAGTTTTACATTCAAGAGTTCATGCTAATTATGGCACTATCCCATAGCAAGAACTGCATTATGATTACCATGGGATGGGACAGCAGATGTTCTCCCAGTTAAGGACAGTCAAATACAAATGTCACAAATTATTCTTCTTCACTTTATGCGCTTTCAAGCATGAACAGAAACTCAATAAATCATCAAATTATTTTTTAAAGAAACTTTCCCATCTAAACTAATTAAAACCATCTAACAAATGTCGCCATTGATTATTTTGTTCTTGCCATTGATTTAATATAAAAATATGAGTGATGTAATAGATGTTTACTTAATGATAAAAAATCTTATGGGTGAAGTGTGAGAATAACATCACTCGTATTGATACAAAGTTATGCAACAAAAAGATGAACAATGTACTAAGCATCTGGAGAATAATACTAACACTGAAACAATTGAATGAAAACTATTTAATGATCTGATAGCGAATTACTACTTGGAAAACAAGATTGGCCACACAAGGCAATGGAAATTTTCCTTAACTAGTTTCGCATCATTTATTGAGCAATGCCATCTACAACATCAGTGATTAATAACTCAGATTCATTTAGTCTTTTACAGTTCACAAGTTTCATCATCTGGGTTCCCGCAGGCTAAAGAGCATTAGAATAACTAGTTATGTAAATCCTCATACAAGCAATACATACAACAGCCATTTTCAGAATTATATACATCTACCTCGTTTGTAAGTAATCTCTGCTAGAGCACAAGCATGGAAAAGTACTGCTCAAGTTCTTGATCAATTGTTGGTGGCATTGTGCTTGATTGAGCCTCTGCAACTAAAAAATAGTATATGTCAACCTAGGAATTACTAACAAAAAATTATGTGTCAAATACAACTATGCTAGCAACTAAATTCACTTGAGTGCTAGTATGATCCTATCCTCAAAGATAGTAACTGTCTAGAGAATGCTGTATACCTTGGTTTGCATTCCATCTTCCAGATGAAAGGACATACGTATTAGGATTCACCCTGTTAGAATAAAGAATATCCTCGAATTCCTTATCTACAGACTGCTCATTGCTGTCTTTAGTATATTCTGAGCACATTTGATCTGAGCAGCTTCCTAATCCCAAAAAGTGCTCCTCAAGATTCTTCAAAGCATGTAAATCAACATCAAGATAAGATACATTATATTTGATGTTAACAAATGTGTCCTCTTCACAAGAGCTTACCTTCTCTACTGCCGATACATCTAAAGAGCAGTGATTATCCTTAACATTATAGCCATCCCAATTAACAAAAGAAGTGGAAGGCCTCCCATATAGGGATGCCTTTGCAGAATCTGCCTCAAGTTTAGCTTCTTCATCTACAGACATGGCAGTATTAGAATCTTCAATAAAACTATTGCTATCTTTGGTAGATTCTGGTTCTGAACTATCATCAGGAAATGCTGCATCTGTTCTACCCTTGACCAAGTGAATGTGCACGCTCTCTAACACTGGATTTTCATCAAACATTAAAGCATGTTCAGAAGATGAGGTCCCAATCCAGCATTTATGCTTTGGTCTAAGCAAATCCAACTGATCACTCTCTGATTTTCTTTTCTTGTTCCATTCTACAATGTTGGACTTGAGCACTTCATCCACGTGGAATCTGAAAATAATACTTGACATGTGTCAGATGCAAAAGAAAAAGATGAAGAAATAATTAAGAGGCAAAAAGTATGTTGGAAAGAACCTTCATAAATTAAAAAAAAAAAAAAAAAGAATACTTCATTAGGTCTAAGACATGAAAGAAGCATGATTATCCAACTAACTTTTTGGTCAGTTTGATCATTTCCTCATCTTCAATATTTCCTCTGCTAAAGTCAATGATCTAAGAGTGTGCAGTGACACCATAAGATCTAAAGTAAACCAGAAAATATTGCAATGAGTCTCTATATGTTGGAGAGATCCTGAAGACTCATATGTTAGAAAATATGCACACACTTTATATCATACGCAAGTTGTGTATGTGCAACATAGGTCAAATTTACTTAGCTCGCTAATCTAGTTTGTGTAACAAGGAAAAAGCTCACACACAAAGAACAGCAAGCACAATGATACAGCACTGATAATATTTAACATGTAAGGCATGAAATGATCAGTTGTGAGTTGTCTGTCCAGAACAGTTGACAAAGGAAAAAAAAAATGCATTGAACAGTTTTACATATGTTCAGGCACATACAATTGTGCAGAAATATCCATGATTAACAGAAAATGTTGCAAACGCAACCAGCAAGATTACTATTCTATGTAATTGATTGTTAACATGGTTCCAGCCCTACAAATTGTAGAATTTTTTAACACAACAATCTTTTGCAATTATGTTCACGATGAAAATGGTGTTACAATCTAAGACAATTAGGAGCAAATTGAAGGCTAAATTTTGACAGAAAATTCAAGATATGACAATTAAGAGTCGAGGAAACCATTTGTATACCCAGTTTCTTGTTTTCCTCATCATGAAACAAACTCAAAAATTTCTCTAGATAGAACTTCCCAATATAGCTGTTCCCATTTGGGGAATTATGCATTCCCAACTCAACAAACAATCCAACAGAGAAAAGGGCATTTGTTTCCCCACATATCCAACAATTTCTGGAATTTATTTTTATAGGTTACATAGTGAAAGTTTTCACAGAATATTAAAATAAAAAGAAAAAAAAAAAAAACATGTAGTTAGAACCACCGGATCCAAAAGAAGTAAATCCCAAAATGCAACCCAAATACTTCCATCCATAATTTACTAAATCACTTTCCAAATACGCATATAACTGTAAATATGACTGCTTTATACTTTACTGAAATGTATCTTTGAAGCAGAGTTATTTATTTGGTCTATCTAACCAAACTAAACACTCAACTTTAAAGTGAATTTTTATGATTTCACTACAGACATAAGCATCTAGGTGCTAAGATTAAGACACCGTATTGTATCACAGCAACAGTAGCATCAAATCCATAACATGGACAACAGAAAAGGATAGAGCAATCAGTGATCAAACAGGGCAGGAACAACAAGTATGGAGGAAAATTTCAAAGACCCAGATAGTCAAACCTGTTTACTTGAGATGGGTTCTCGTTAATTGCCTGCATCTCGATCTAGAAAATGGAAGAGAGGCTTCAGAGCTGAGAGAGAGAGCCTCGGAACCGAAAAATTGAAACTTCTAAGGATGCCACGCCGAAGATATCCTAGGATATAATATCCAAACTCTTTACTCATTGTCATTTTTCTCTTATGCTTTTTCAGAGGGAGCAGCGGAGAGTGCAGCGTGTGAGGGGCGCGTGCAGAGCACGAAGGTCACGTGACCCGCCATTGGTGGGTGGCAAGCTTGTGATGGCGAGGAAGGTGACGCGTGAGTTGATGAGCAGAAGACAGCGTCATGTTTTGTGTCAAAGTGGTTTGGCGCCAGTTCGGTTAGTTCCCTGGGGCTCCTACTTTTATCAGTTTTACACAGTCCCTCATTTGTTGTTATTTGCATTAAATGGGTCCCATTAGTCTACGCCTGTAAATGAATTGAATTAACTAATTATAAAATTAATTTAGTTATTTATTTATATATAGTTAATTATAAATTTATTAAGAGTAATTTTTTTTAGTCTTACAGAGAAATAAATGTTATTATTTTAATTTTTTAAAAAAATTTAATATTAAATTAGTCTATAAATCATAAAAATTAATATTAAAATCGTTTTATGTGTGAATATAGATTAAATTAACATATTTTTTATAATTAACAAATTAATTAATATTAATTTTATATAATTAAATAATTATATTAATGATACTTTTTTAATAATTAAACTAAATTTATATTAATTTTTTTTAAATGATCAAAATGATACTAATGACTAAAATGATATCAAAATTTTTAGAAGACGAAAAAAATGATATTTAAATTTTTAAAAAGATTAAAAAAATATTATTTATATATTAATTATTTATTTAACTCATTTAACTATATTATAAAAATGTTATAATTAATTATTTATTCAACAAAATTAATTATATTTTATCTCACATATATTATTTAAAGTACCAAAACTCGAATAAGTTAGAATTCTCAAAATTTTTAGGTTCAAGAAAATTGTCTTAAACTGTATGATTGAATATATATCATCTATACTATTATAAAATAAATTCTTTTTATTGGTCCCCAATTTTTAATTTTTTAAAAAAATTATTAATAATTAATTAGATATAAATAAAAAAAAATAAAATTATATACACAAATATTTTTTGATAACTACATTTTATAATTATAATTATTTTCAAATACAGAAAATTATCTTTTTTTTACACATATTATTATAATTAATTTAAAATATATTTTATTTTTTTATACATTTTTTTATTTAACTAATTTTAATTATTAAAATTATAATTAATTAATTTATAAAAAATATATAAGTAAAAATTAAAAAAATATAAATTAAAATGTACACAGTGTCCATCAAAACACTAGCGTCAATAATAATTCATTTATTGTTAACCATTACTTTTTATTATAATATTTCGTTTATTGTTAACCATTATCGGGATTCTAGAGAACGATGATGACATGAGCAGCAACATACTTTTTAAACATGTATCTAATCAGATGGGAGAGTTGTCATGGGATAATATTTTAATAAATTTTCAAATATTTATTAATTATAATGGAGTCCATAAAAAATGATCAATAAAAACATAAATACCAAACTAGTGCATGTTAATCGGTGCTTATACTTGGTGGAGTACTTATTGATTATAATTGATAAATTTTGGTATACCTGAGTTAGCTCGGATAAGATTCTGTATTTGAATGGCCTTAAGGATTAAAATTCTTAAAGATAATCTTTTCGATGAAACTCTATCTGTCCATTTATTACAAAAAAGAGACAAAAAGATAAAATCAAGTGCATGCTTTGAAACCAAAATTAATTGTCCCCTCTATTTGTTGTTGGGTTACAAGTACCTCTAAGATTAATCCAAAACACGAGAAACCTTGATAAGGGAAGAAAGAGAACAAAAAAAATATTTTTTAATATGATTCTACCACTTATTTATAATCAATCTTCTCAACCAATATGATTTTTCAATTTCAATTGATAAAATTAAGTTGTAATTGTTCAGAGAATTTGACAGTTAAAATAACTGTCAAAATATTTCAAATTAAAAAAATGGAATAATTGAAAATTAAACGTTAAGTGCTTTTGAAATATAAATATATTATTTATATTAAATAAATTATTTAATAAATATTTTAAATCACTTAAAACTTTAAGACAACTAATTTTTAATTTTTTTTTCAAAACTTGTTTTGCAAACGACATTATTCAACACCATCTAATATCTCAGACATATCATTAGCGTTCTGACTGATAGTTTTATAAAAAAAATCTTTACTATCATTTTTTTAGAATAAAAAATTGATAGATTCTAAAATTTTAAAATGACCCTACTACATGTTGATGTTTGATATATATTCACATAATTAGAGTATGCTTATTTTTTTGGTTGTTAGCACGGGCATCCTCGAGTCACTTATTGTGTCAAGTGAGACCAAATATTTCCTTGAACAGTTTTAGAGGCGCACCTTTCGTACTAGTCTATAGTATATTTAAAAAAATTAATTTTCTTACATACTAATCTAAAGGTTGAACTTAAGTAATTAAGTTAAGGAGCAAACTTTCTAAGCCACTAGCCCTCCCCTTGAATTTAGAGTGTGTTTACTTGAGAAAGTAAGACATTGAAATAAGTTAAAATATTATAAATTGAACTTGGGTTAATTTTCACTCATTGTTGTATGGGTGAAAAATTACTTTCAACTCACTTTTATATAATATAAGAGTGACCAAAATTTGTGGGGGTAAGATATAGATGAGTTGCCCTTTAATTTCAATGCTCCTACATATTTATTAGACCAAGCAGGAATTAACTATTTTTTATTTTTATGAAATTTTTACCTCAAATAAATGTAATCTTACTAACTTGAATTTTCCCAACTAGATGGATCCTGTCTTGATATTGCATAAAACATTAAAGTCAATCCCTTAAAAATAAGGATGAAAAATCTAGGGGTGAGTGGCATATAAAAAAAAATCACATAAAAAAATTATTCATGAAATTTTTACTCATTTTTAAGAGTATACCAAACTAACTCTGAATCTAAATTTTTGCTATCAATATTTGTTGATGATAGTCTCACAGTAAGATATTAATGGGGTGTTTGGTTTAAATTTTAAAAATATTCTCAGGAATCATTAATTTTGGCAATCATTTTTACATGAATTTTTTTTTTAAATCTTGTATCAAATATGAGAATTTAATATTCTCATGTAAGGATTCCTACAAATAAAGCAAATATTTCGCGAACTAAATGCCTCTTAAATTGCTTGAAGATTCAAAGATGCACGAACTTCTTGAATATATGTTTAGACAAAAACATGCCAACATCCCCCAGAGCTTTAACTCAAGTCACGTTAACTTCTTTTAAAAACTGTTTGATTTGACTTTAAATTCCATTAAAGCTAATTTTGACTTTACTTTAACTTATCTTCCCTCCCCCAAACCAGGAGGCAAACTTCATTTATGACAATATAAATAAATAAAGCTCCATGTGAAGCTGAATTTCAATCATTCCAAAAACGGATAGTTTAAATGAAGATTCTCAAATAAAAATTACTTTTGAAATGCCTTCCAATCTAATCTATTAGCATGTATTTGTAAATAATTTATTTTAAAAAAAATATTTTTTTTAAAAAATCTTTTTTAAAATTTTTTTTAATAAATTTTGATTATAAATTATTTTAATTATAAAATAAATTAATCTAAATTCATACTTGATATTCGTTGGCCTGACTTCCCTAATTCACTTCTATGCATAATTATACTTCTGTTAGTCGAATAAAATTGGACTAGAAATACAATGATTAGATTGGCCAGGAAACGAAAAAGTGACAGTGAAAATAATTGCGTTTCATTCCTTCAACAGTATTCAGTAGTCATATTTAGGAAAGAGGAACACAGTATTAAAAAGGACGAAAAGGAAAGTTTCTTCATTCTCTAAAACAAATGACAAAAAGCTTGTAACAAGATAAAGGTTATCTTTTTAGTTTTCGTTCCCTACCTCTTATAATAGGGTTGTATCTGAACATTTTTTTGGCAGGTGAAACAGTGTTGGACCCAATAGAATGAAAAATGTTTCTTTCATACTAATTTTTTACATCATCTTTATACCTTTTTGTTTGAAAAATAAAATAAAGAGAGAATATGTATTAAAATGTGTTTCTCTTATTTTATTATAAAAAAATAATGTAAAAATAATGTAATAAAAATGACGTATAAATAATATTGTTGCACTATAATATAATATTAAAATTTTATTATTTATACACTAAAATTTTACATTTTTTCTTGACATTTTTTATGTGACAAATTTTTAATCACAACTCAAGCTTTCTTCTCCCTCCTTTTGTAGCTAGAAAGTTGCCACAAGATGTAAAGAAAAAAATGTAAGATTCTCATAAGTAAATATTATTTCCATATAAGATTGTGCATTCAAAGAATGAAATACATATTTGAATAAACTTATTTTGTATTCACAAAAAGTGTTTCAGCCAAAATGTCTCAAATATTTTGATTATAAACTTTTTTTTGTAAACTAAACAAGTTAATCCAAATATGCTATAAAACCAATTCATCTCCTCTCCACGTGGTACCAACTAGCTTCGAAAACAAAATCACTTGCATTGCTATCAACAAATATGTTATTATTTCATTCAGGATACAGAAAATTTCAGTTGTAGAATACAAAAATACAACTTTTCACAAAGGGTAAGCAATCCCATTCCCTTCTGTAAATCTCCTTGATGAGCCCGGTTTCAGCACTTCTCTTTGTACATTAGGTTTATCAGCAGAACTCTATAGCTGTAACCCCACAGCATCCAAAACCTAACAAGACCGGAAGAAGGGGAAAGCAAGAAAGAAAGCCTATTCTGTGTAACAAAAGGACGAAAAGAGAGGGGAAGAAAAGGGAAAAAATTGTGTCTCTAATACCGAACAGCTCTTGAACACCTACACTTAAGCAATTGTGGGTGACTCACTTTTAAAAACTTCATCAGATTAGAGATATCAGATTAACCAGTCATTCATCATTGTCATCAGTCAACCATTCTTCCAACCAGTTCTAGATGTGCATACATTAACAATGGCCACTACCCAGCAACATCAGAACTTCATTTGGATGTTGATGCACTTTGTGTGATATCACAGATGGTGCGGAACTTAAGTCCAGAACCTATATGGTTTGCAGTGGGCCATAGCCAGATAAGGATATTTGGCCCCAAAACCTGCAGCAAAATGAAACAGAAAGCTCAAATCCATACTCATACATCTAACTTCCTGATTTTGTCTTGGTGATAGGAAAGTAGGAAAAATAGAGAGAGAGAGAGAGAGAGAGAGAGGAGGCGAATGCAAATTCTAATAAGTTGACCCATAAAGTCATGCCAACATGTTTATTCACATATGAAGACAAATTGCAATATTTATCTCTGATTCTAGTATCAGTAAGTCTAAATCTATATTTCCACATTATCAGTTGTGGTCAAATGGTATAAAACTTTAAAACTATTTTTACATGAAAAATGCTAGATGGCCATAATTATTTTGACAGAATGCTTGCCAGAATGAGTTGGCATACTTATTGATTCTTGGATGGATGAGAGATTCCTACCACTTTATCTTATGTAACAACCACCCTTGAATAGGTGAATTCTGGCCAAATTCTGTCAAATTTGTTTTTGGTTGTGTAGTGCTACTATTTTTACATATCACATGTTCATAGCTTCAAAGGCCTCTCCAACTAAAAGTTTCAAGTAGTTAACAAAGGACCAAATAATTACTTTTCTATCACTAACACATATCATGTCAAAACACAGTGCATCAAGCATAGACAGGGATCTACCTGATGCTGATTTTTTAGTTCTTTTCAATATAGGGATGAGGGTGATGAAAAACAACTCATGGACCATTTTAGTCAAATGGGCTTTGATACAATATCAAAGAATAATATTACGTTGTCAGGGGAGATCAATAGACTGAATTCCATGATGAATAAATACACCAAACACTAAAGAAGAAAGAGAATAGATTCTATATTTCAGAAACCATTATTAGCAAACTGTTGAGAGCAAGAAAAACCTTGAACCAAAAGAAAACTAAGTGCAATTGGGGATGTGATGGAGCATAATATTAATGAATTTTGGTTACCGATGCCAGAATTTTAGAATTGCCTATATAGAAATACAATGACCTAGCTGGCTGCCTTATATTTACACATACCTTTCTTAGTAACCCCAAAGAAATACATAGCAAGAATCAGTAAATGCAAATATCATATCACGTGTTTCTATATGCCAACATAAAAAACTTACCATGCTCTACAGAATATTTATGTAATTTGTAGTTTATCACATTACAATTCTAATTTCGAAATGTGGAAGGACAACAAATGCCAATTATCACATCAATCAGATGACATCAGCCAAAGTCTGTTCAAGCCAACCCAATAAGGGCTACTGGCTAGGGTAACCAGTGACAAAAGCTAAACCTAAATCCAATCAGTAAAGTCATCTCATATGATCAGGATAATCCAAGTGGAAAGAGAAAGATGACTCAAAAAGAAAGAAGTGGAGAGAGAAAAAAAAGAAATAGTAGAAAAAAGAAGCAGGGCAAGAGAAAGTAGAAGTGAAGGCACCCAATAAAAAAGAAAGCAGGGGCATAGTCTTCAGTTCCTACAGTTGTCAAATTGTCATATGGGCCAAGGTCATATGGATGTTTATAGATACCCCCACCTTTCTCCGCAAGCCACAAAGCTCTAACTCCTTCATGATACTGCCAACACAAAGCCCAATTTAGAAAGTCCATAGCAGTCTGGTCAAATAAAATAACAGCTTTGAACTAGAAATAGTCTCATCTAGTAACCTCAATCGTGGTCTTGTTATGCAGGATGAGATAAATATGCCATCCTAAAAGTACACCTAAGGCTACAGATAAGGGGACCAGCAAGAGCCCAGATACAACCTGTAAAAACTTAATTTCATGAGAAAACAACTTGTTGAGTTTACTTTAGCAAAATAAATATTAATTTTTTACAGATATTACATATACAGTTCTGAAAGAGCCGCCATTTTGCTCTTCATCCTGTATACCATCATAAGCTAGACTTCCCACAAGCAAGACCTACAAAGTTAAGTGATATGGAAAACAAAAAAGATTGTCAGCATACAGAGAACATTTGAATCAAGCACCTCAATAAGACAAAAACAGAAGGGAAGAGGAAATTAAATCAAGCCCCAGATTTCAGTCATGCAATTATGCAAATACAGCTTAATAGGGCACTTGTAATCATAATAAAAGCAACTCATGCAGACAATAAAATATTCAAACATACCAGGGAGTAGATGCATGCAATTACAGCATACATGACGAAAATGAAGAAAACCTTATAGTTTGCATGGCCGACGCAGTTATTTATCCAAATGCAATGGTGATCCTTACAACCAAGAGACAGCACTTTTTGTCATTATCCAGGAAATCCGAGAAAAATCTTGAATGATAAATTAGAACATGCATACCATTCGTAGAACACATCTTTTACAAACGCGGCAATGATGTGCCCGAGGAGGCTTATAGTGAGAACACTTCTGGCAATATCTCAAATCCCCACCCTGCTTGCAGTTCCAAAGAAACATCACATGAAAGTTTCAGAGTGCTGAACATTAGTATAAAACCAAATGTTTATGGGAATCATTGCAAGATTCAAAATACATTGTTCTTTTTCTGCCAAGAGATTAGTTCAAATAAATTGTTAACTTAAAGAATCCATCCCTATATAATATGATAGACAACCATTCCCAGCCCATACGTATCAACTTATCCCCAAAGAACCTGCTGACTTTAAGAATTCTACGTGCTCCATACAGTTCATAAGCACATAGATCATAAAAGGCAGAGAGACAGCATAACAAGGCTGGGCTGAAGACCAATCAAAGCATCTACCTAATACAAACCATTGAAATCCTTTATTCTTGGTCACATGATTGAATAAAGGAGACAAAAGGTTATCATCAGTATAGCATACTTGTAATTTGTAAAACCTTCAACTTCTCATGACTCCAGAAAATCCTTTTTCCTCATTTGATAAGTGAAGAGAGAGAAGAAGGGATCTGAAACAGGGACATTATACAAATTACGCTTATCCAGGATACTTGTATAAAATCAATAACCCAGGAGAGGTCCGAGAGGAGACCCCTAAACTACTCAGACTGGAGGCCTACGACACCAGAAGATTCAAACTCTGACGTGAGTATCAAAATATATGTGAAACTTAAATGACATTGCAATTAATGGATAAAAACAACCATTTATATTATAGTCTACCTTAATGCTCATTTTCATGCATAGGGCTAAAGTGGCTTATTTTCAGGCATATCAAATTCAGATAGAAAACATTTTAGTGAGAATTAGTAATTTAGTTACAAAATAGACCAACTCTTACCCATGTCTTCACATCTAAAGAAAACAGAAAAATAAATTATTGGAAAAGTGTATATATCCTATTCTATTGCAGAGGACACTGGACAATGAACGATCAAAATCCTGATTTGTAAGTTGTATCAAAGTCCTGAATTGCAAGTTGTATCAAAATCCTGAATTGGTAGTTTCAGAATGACATATGAAAACTACTAATTGCCTTAAGATATTGGAACAAAGTCAACTTCTCTTCCTCCAGTTATTTCTTTTAAGTTCCCTACAGAGAAGTACAATAACAATAACCAAGCCTTATCCCATTAGGTTGGGTCAGCTATGGATCAATCAACACCATTGGCTCTATCAAAACCAGATTTTCAAAAACCATATAAAAATAAAAGAAACATTGTCGGATGCAACAAGAATATACTTTCCTTTTCTTCTTCTTATAGGTCAGGATATGAAATCAGGACATGAAAAATATGAGAGATTAGGCAATAAATGACTAATTGTAGAGTAAAAAAATTCGTTTCCATGCATTACATTCCACCAAAGCCTGAATATTTTCTAATGATAACATCCCATTGTCATATAAAAGGGATCCAAGATGATGAACTGGCACCATAACTTAAGCATTTAAACAGTTGAATCCTAGATTCTAAAACAACAAAAATGCTGAACCAGTGAAAAAAAATCAGTTTACAGGAGAAAAATGACAAATTTTTTAAGCCCTAGCGGAACCAGCCATATTAAAATCATTTTCATTCCAGCTGAACAGTTAAAAGTCATAGTTGATTAGGAAGATCATTGATTCTGGCCAACGAACAACTGCACTTATAAGCTTTTCATATTGAAAACATTATTGGGATGAGATAATGCTAATCCTTCTTAGACTACAAACACGACAATAAGAAGGTTATAATGAATGAAAGCTTGTCCATTTGGACCATAACAACTAAAATCATAACCCTGATTCAAATAACCAATAGCCTTAATTGTGAAGACTGTAGAAAACATCAAACAAACGCGATGGAAGTGACACTTTTGAACATTGATTAACTAAACAGTTGAAGGTGACCAAATAATTTAGCCATTTGAATGTCCTAGAATCCTAGTCTGTAATAGTACTTCACAACCGTAGGTCTAAACTGATACTACAGAAATAAGGATACAAAAACAGCAAGAGCTGCAGAATGTCACACTTTCTGCTAGCTGCGGATGAGCTCCCAAAAAGTAATCATGGAATGAAGATAGCAATAAAATCATCACGAAATTAAGCTAATTTTAACCAGAAGAGACTTCAAGTGCCTAAAATGCAGGACAGGGAGATACATAAGCTAACATGAAAGATAAAAATAAATAAACAATAAACAAGAAATGAAAATCAAACTATAACAATTATCAAATTAAATGACACGGACATGAAGAAGCTAACAGAATAAAAACTGGGTCTTCACAAAAATGCAATCTTGTATCAGAATTACAATCAGAAGCGAAAAATAGAGAAAACCCAGAAGAGTTTCAATCCAAAGAATCAACACCGAAAACAACACGTAACTCTGTACCTTGCGCTTGATCTCATGGATAGGGCTTTCAGCGTCTTCGACGTCGGGCATGTAGGTGGAGGGGACCCGACCCGGATCTGTGATTATGGCGGCGGCGTAGTTGAAGACGCACATGAGGGCCAGCGCAGTGAAAACGACGGCGTTCATTATCCCCGGCGAGGAGATGAGACCGAACCACCTGTCTATGAAAACGAAGACCGTGGAGAGGTAAATGTAGGCGATGCCCAGAACGACGACGGCCACGGGCAGGGAGAAAGTGAAGCGCCGCTTCATTTTCTCAGGCATGGTGGCGCGGAGGCACCGGCGCCAAAACGACGGTGTCTCCGGGGAGGGGTTGTCGTTCGACGGGAATGGGCGAGAGTTTGGAGATTATGGGCGATCCTGATGACCTGTGTAAGAACAAATCCAGACGGTGCCGTTGTCTTTAATTTTACTCAAATGGAACTTTGGAAGGGCTGGTTTTTTTTTTTTTTTAATTAATGTAGCTATTTAAAGAAAAACTTATTTAGATAATATAATATCATTCAAACTAGGTTGTTGGTATGGTTGTCTTTTTTAAAAGAAAAGTACTCATATTTAAGTTAATTTATTTAATATTTATTAGTTATTGTTTTTTTAATAAATATTTAAAATTTAAATATTTAATAAATCAATTTGAGTATTAATATTAAAAAAATATCAAAATAATCACCTTCAAATTAATAAAACAATATCAGAAATAATTTAGTAGAATATCTTAATTTAAACCTTTAAGAATATGTTTGTACAAGGGTAAAAATTTCTTTGACAAGTTTTATATGAAAAAGAAACTTTTTACTCTGTTTATAATAAAAATAAAAAAAGAAGAACTTTTTACTCTTATTTTTAAACCTATACATAGAATGTTAAAACTTCAAAGGAAACACAAAAATGTACGAATTAATGTGGTAGTTTGATTTTTTTTAAAGGATATCAATATCCTTAAATAGATGTGAAATATTTATTAATTATTAATTTTTATAATAAATATTTAAAAAAATTTGACACTAAATATTTAATAATTTATCCGAATATTGTACCCAAAAAATAGAAACATACGTATCAATGAATTCCTCATCCATAATTTCATATAGGTAAACAAGAAAAGTGTAATCAAATATGCTAGTAATTGTTTTAATAAAAAAATATATAAACATCCTTTGAACTTTACTTTATTTTGATGTAAATTTTTTAATTTACGTAAGAGATTCTTAAATTTTTTTAAAAAAACTTGTAAATAGACGTGAAATCATTCATGATGAGTTATATATGTTTATTAATACATGTAATAGTCTATCATTTTTTATATACTTTTTACAAAATGTACAAAAATGTTTCTCTTTTTAATTTAATTTTTATTGTCAAAAATAGAAAATATTATATAATTAAATAAAATTAAATTTAAAAGCGAAAAGGTTAGTTTTCTTAATTTTTAAAGAAATTAACGATGTAGATAAATAAGAAACTTTCACAAGTATTAATAAATATGTTCAAGTCACATAATGAACGATTTTTGTTTATCTAATGGATAGAATAATCTATTTGCAAGTTAAAGAAAATTTAAACAACTTCTCATTCAAATTAAAAAATTTATTGTTTGTACTTCAAATTCAAGGAGTGTCTATACATTTCTTTTTCTTTTTCATACAATTAGAGGGACTTGAGACTGAATAAAGAAAATTTTCAAGAAGAAGCCAACTGAATGTTTGTTTTTGTTTCTAAAAATTGTTTTATTGAACATAGTTCAAGAAAAATTTTAAAGAAAAAAATAACTAAAAAATATGTTTGGATAATGTAATCTAAAAACATGTTCTAGGAATAAGAAATAAAAACCTCGAGATAAAATGCAATTAATAATCTCCTTAACTTTTATTTTTTATAAAAACTATTAAAAGAAATTACTTTTTTTAGAACCTTGTACAAATCGACCATGAAATAATTTCTGAGTTGAACATGGTATATACCAACCAAGTCCTTTCACTAGTTGTAAAATTATATTGCAATAATACGTGTTTGCGACGGCAACCATCAATTTAAGAATTAAAAGTTATTGAACAAGGTTAAAAAATCACAAAACAAAGGAAATGTGGAATGCAATTCACTTGTGAAAAGTAATTAGTGCTGATAAATTTGCTTCATGTTAATGAACTTAGAATAAAAAAAAACAAATATCTTGTTTTGTGAATCTATTTTTTATGTGAGAAATCAAGGTTTATAGGGTGTTTCCATAGGTATTTGGTGATTAGAAAGCCTTTTTAACAAGTATTTTTTTTAAGATTTGAATTTTAATCATCTTCTAAGATTGCAGTTTGTTTATCACTATAAACAATACTTGTTGATAAAGTCTAGCCAAATTCTAATACTTGATGGAGTATTTTTAAATTCTAATACTTAATGGAGTATTTGTTGACATGTCTTTATGGCACGGTAGTTGATTCATTTCAATTTTTTTTTAAAGTATATGTGTAGTATAGTCTAAATTTGTGCAAAAAATGACGTCAATGGTAACTGCGAAATCTACGTTCAAATTTCAAACCAAAATGACTGGAAAAAAAAAAACTGTTTTCCTTTACAGGTAAATTAAAAAGAACGTACAAAAGTTTAGAATTAAACGGAGTTATAATTGGAAGAATAAATAAGTATTTTATTATTAATATTGATGATCATTCTATATATATTTAATTTAATATTATTAAAGCTGGACAGGACACTGAGTCGGTAAGATTTACTATTCAGGTTCAACTGATTAGATCAGATGACGTCATATATATATATAAAACAAACACAATCAAATTAATAAAATATTAATAATATTTTCTTATAAGTCATTAAGTCATAATACACATAATTACTAATTAAATATATAATAAAATTTTAATCTTATAATCACAAAATATCAATCATAACATAATAATAATTATTTTTAAAAAAAAATTGATAATGTTTTAGTTACAAAAAAAGTCAAAAAAATAAAAAAAAAAGTCAAAAAAGTAATAAAAAAAACTGTAACCAATCCAGTTTAGCAAAAATTGACTAGTTTAGTGGTTATGGTTGATTTTTAACTGGTCTTGACCTATTTAAAATAGTTCAATCATAAATCCGATTATGACATTGAATCATAACGGAAAGGAGTCCTCTTCACGCACTTGCTTACAAACAATTTTTTTTTGGATTAAAAATTTAAACTGAGAAAAAGGTTAATCTCAATTTAGGATCAGGTATATCCTCAAACTCATTGAATGTTTATGAGATACTTATAGATTATTTACGAAAAAACTTAAGAAGCAAAATCAAATCATGACAAAATAGTAGTAAAAGACCAATCAAATAAGCCCACTTGCTTACAAACAATCTAACACACGATCAGGTAGAATAGACTTTAGACGACTTTAGCAAAAGCACACCCCCAAATAATTAAGAACATTAGTAGAAGAATTTTGAATATTTTTTGTTCTCGGCCCGTTTGATAAACCGCCTTGGAAGCACCTTCTTGCAAGCCTTCAGAACCCGCTTTAGCCGGTACTTAACAGCCATATAAATGGGGAACTGCATCAGCCCGAATAGGGCAACAGGGAAGAACGTAACACTGTATATCAAACTCGTGCTCCATTTCTCCTTCTCCAACCTTACGGTAAGCAAAATTGTTGAACTGAATGCCAGCATTGTTATGGTCAAGGAGCAGAACAGCAACATGAATCCCAGTGTCAACTTTCGAGGTAGGGACTTGAGGAAATTTTCCATCTCGAAAGGAGACTTGAGGATGGAAAGAAACATCATCACCGAAACCAATGAGCTTGAAAGTGCCGCAACATCTGCTATGGTGAAGAAGAGGAACAGAGGAGAGTCGATGAATATGGGGACGCCATTGTCATTGGTACCTCCTGGGACAGTATAGGCAGCTGCAAAGACGACGGTGGCAACAAGGACGGCAACGGCGGAGCACGACTGAGCAGTCCCCTTTATCCACTCTTGTTCTTCCTTGAGCATATCTTCATGCTCTATATTAAAAAGCTCACTTGCTGTTAGCTTGTCGCGGTTGCCGTGCAAGATTAACGCAGGAGGAATTGCCCTCTTCACTCGCTGCATATATTATACGATAATAAAAGTTAATATTATGTACTTTTTCTTTTGATTTTGACATAAACCTTATTGCAACTACATGAGAGGAACACCCACAAACATATATATATATATATATATATATATATATATATATATATATATATATATATATATGACTCTTTCTGGTGCTCGGTTTGTTTTATATTTTTATAAAAAGAGTAATGTTATTGATACAATTTATTTATAAACTTACAAAGTCTCCTAAAAGTTTTTTTTTTTATTGAAGAAAGAGGGTAATAATTTGTCCACATCTAAGCGAAACCACTTGAACATGATGACAGCCCAAGGCAATGACCATAGTATAATCAGTAGCACGAATATCCTCTCTAATTAAGGGTATGAAAATGATAGAAACTTGTCAATTCATTGAGAGTAGGCAGTCTTCTAATTAAAGTTTAAATAATCGTCCTTGATAGAATCCTGTCATAACATAACTCACTTTAAAGTTTAAACTTTAAACGTAAAAATCTAATTTTATATCTCTAACATAAATTGTACTCTTTTGAGTTTAATTTTATTTAATCGCATGAATGAAAGATCTAAATCTCTTCTATAATTTTTTCTTATCCCTAATCTTGTCCCTTAATTAAACTCCAGCAACTTAGTCAAAAAAATATTTAAATTTTTTTAAAAAATTAATGTTAATTAAAAAAATATATAATTTTTTGTTAAATTATTACTACTTAATTAGGAAGAAAATACTGTGAATAAAAAAAGGAGAGAGAAGATTTGAATTCATAAATTTCTCCCATAATATATGTTTACACTAAAAATGGTTTGGGCTTACCTCGAACCAACGAAGCTCATCTTGCAGTTGGAATACAACACCGGCTCGGTTTCCTCCATTGTAATAGTCCATCCGCGCAACTTGGTGCAGGACAGTGCGACCTTCGTTACTCATTTCAGACGCCAGCCATTTCAATGCACCGTATCTCTTTATGAGGCGATAGATATTTCTCTTACGGTGCTTCACAGCCACATGCAGTATGTTTTGCTCTGCTTCGACATGAGCTATGGCCTCAGGGTATCTCTCAATAATGTACTCAACGATTTCCACGATTCCTGTGCTTGCTGCTAAGAGCAATGGCGACTTGAAGCGAGAACCGGTGGATTCGCCATTAGAATGGGACTTGCTCAGTGTGGCTTTTATTATCCTTGTATGAACATTGGGGGGATTGATTAGGGGCGACACAACCGTTGGTGCATTAACTGGTTTCCAAGATAAGTTGGTCTCTTTCTTCACCAAATGCTTAGCAAGCTTCTTTGCTAATCTGTGTTGTCTCTTTTTCTCCCAAATGCAATCAATCTCATCCCATTCTGCAAATAGTCAAGCATAGAATTACATGCAGTCGCAGGCAGAAATCAACCAGTGGAGAATTAAGGTCGTGCATTTAGTTTAATCAGTTGGTAAAGTGATGTATTGGTGTGGTCGATTTCATAAACATTTAATAATATCTGTCCAAGGTAGCAAGGGATCAAATCTTTTGTTCCGTCAAAAAATTCCACTCATGTTTTTCTAATATTGTAAATTTTTTTTCTTTTCTTTGTTACTTTGCTGTCAATTTTTTATTACAGAAAAATGATACAGAATATTTGATTTTGACGACATCTCTTTGGGACTGTCAATCTTTTGTTCTTTGCTGTCAATCTTTTGTTCCCACTCGGATCAAATGACTTATCAAGTAGTTGCAATTGTGACTGGTTCGTATTTAATTCCCCACTTCTCACATTGCTCCCACTTGGATGTGATGGTATCTCAACGTGTACAGTTGAGGTATTGCCAGTACTTTGATCCAGTGTTTCAAAGAGGAATTGGTTTTCACCAATTTCACCCCATTTAGGAAACTTTGTTTCCATGAATGTGACATCCCTCGATTCAAATTCAGTTTTACTCCCACTTTCCTGCTCACCTATAAACACGTATCCTTTAGAGTGTTCAGAGTATCATATGAAAATACTCTTCATACCTCGTGCACCTAATTTTTCATATTTGTGCGAAGGAACATGAGTATAGGCAACGTACCCCCAAGGTTTTAGAAATTTCAAGTTTGGCCGTCTGCCTGTCCATAACTCATATTGTGTGGTAGTTACTGATTTTGAAGAGACTCGGTTAAGTACATAGGCAGCAGTTAACAATACATCTCCTCAAAAAGAGATTGACAAATTTACATGTGCCATCGTTGACCTAACCATCTCAAGCAGGGTTCTGTTCCATCTCTCCGCAACACCATTTTGTTGAGGAGTATAAGGAATAGTTAATTGTCTATCTATCCCTTTTTCATCACATAGTTCTCTGAATTGAGCAGATAAATATTCACGACCTCGATCAGTCCTTAATGCCTTAATTTTCTTGTCTAATTGATTTTCAGCCAAACTCATATATCTTTTGAAGCAGCTTAATGCCTCTGATTTATGAGTTATCAAATAAACATGGCTGAATCGATTATAATCATCTATAAATGTGATGAAATATACAGCCTCATGCTTTTGCTCTCATATTCATTGGACCACAGATATCTGAATGGACTAATTGCAAAGGAATTTTAGCTCTAATTCCTTTTCCAAATGGTTTTCTAGATGTTTTCCCTATTAGGCAATGCTCACACGTGGGTAGATCGACTCTTTCAATATTATCCAATAAGCCTTCCTTGGCCAGTCTACACATTCTATGTTGGCCAATATGACCAAGTCTAGTATGTCATAAATTAACATCAACATTGTAAGTACTAGAAAATGTAACTAGGGAATAACAAACATTCACAGAATGTAAGTCATAATCTAATACAATGAAACCATTTAAAAAATATCCTGAGCCGTAAATGTTATTCCTAAGAACACATTTACACCGTTTGAATGAAAATTTATTGAAAAGCCAAGTCTAACTAACACTATTATAGAAACTAAATTCCGTCGTATGTCAGGTGCATAGAGGACATCATGTAGGAATAGGGTGCGCCCGTTGTGCATATTCAATTGACATGTGCCAATCCCTTTGACAGCTACTCGCGTGTTGTTTCCTACATAGATCCACTTTGCTCCATGTGGAATATGCCGGAATTCCACGAAGGCATTCCTGTCCTTTGCTACATGGTCGGTGGCTCCTGAGTCTACAGTCCACAAAGGATGTGATTCAGATAAGAAATAGAACTTGAGACAAACACATTATTCTCAAGTGGATTAAGGGTGTTTACCTTCTTTGACTCGCGACAATTGCGAGCGAAGTGACCCCTCTTGCCACAATTGTAACATTTCACCTTTGATATATTTTTTCTGAAAGGACGCCTTCCTTTCCCAGGTTGGTTATTCCTTGGCCTTTTGCCAGACGAAGATGAACCCTTGCCTTTCCTCTTCTGAGAACCACCACCATGATGCTTGCGCTTGGAGCCTGAAGGTCCTTGTGAGATAGAACCTGCAAAGTAGATATCACTTTCAGGTTTAGCCGCCTGTAGGCGGTCCTCTTCCAACTCAATATGACGCATAGCATCCTCAAATGTCTTGATGTTGTCATTGTGGGTCAAGTGGATTTTCATGTGTTCCCAGCTGTTTGGCAAAGAACGAATCACCGCTTGCACTTGTTGCTCATCAATGAGGACGTGGCCAGCATCTCGCAGCTCACTTATCATATTTGCCATATGCCTCAGATGTTGTTTCATTGTCTGGGCATGTGGCTTCTTATATGAATCAAATTTCACGGGGAGTTGTTTCAGTCTCGTAACTGAAGTGCTACCAAACCTAGCAGCCAATGCCGTCCACATATCCTCGGCGTTGTCAAAACGTACAAACTCTTGCATGATATCATTCTCCATGCTGCTCAGCAACGTAATGCGAGCCAGAGAGTTTTTCTTCTTCCATGCAACATATGCATCTTTGTCACGCCTGTGATGTGCAGTGGTTCCATCTTCAGGTTCTGGTATAACCTGATTTAGTGTCTCAAGAACCTCTTGTTCTTCAAGCACATACTGGATTTTTAATTTCCAGATTTTATAATTGTCACTATTGAGTTTCTCACCCTTATTCAACTCAGCAACAATGATCTTTGATGCGGAAGCTATTGTGTTTGACAAATTAATTCTACATATACATGTACATAATTAATGCCCAACATTTATGCAATATCATATCCAATTATCAATTGCATTAATAAAATTCCTCATCAGATTTCGAAGCCAAAAGTTCACTTTGTTCCAATCAAACTTCGAAGATCTAATTTGAAATTAATATTAATACAATTGATTTAAAATGATAATCTTATAAAGTCACAAACTTTAAGATTTCCCACTCAAATAAATATGGATAACACATATGTGTTTAGCATAAATCAAAACATATATATTAATTTATCCATAATATAGAAACAGAGAACAAATAGAGCATGTTCAATAATACTAATATACTTAAGATAGATACATGAAGTAATCCAAAGATAACGTGCAGATAGAACATATTTATCTTTATCGCCTAATCCGTGTTCTTTTCTTAGGAATAGACTGATAAAAGTCTTTAGGTAGCTTAACAATCATTGTCTCTAACCAAGGGAAAAACTTAACGGATTTCGAAGACTTACGCAACGTGGGATTCATGGATAATACTAAACTTCTCTTACATCCCTTCTTAATATAAGTTTTCATAAAAGTTACAACTAGCTCCTTATAATATTTGAAAGGTCTATCTTTTCCTTCTGGTTCCCAAAGGTTATTAATCACTTTTTGCCATTGTTCAGTAAGAGTGTTCCTTAATGCCATCATCTTTTCATATTGAGATAAGGTATAACCGCTGTTTATAACCTTTTGCATCATCTTGTTAATAGTTTTAACATGATCCATCATTTTAACATCATCTTTCCATCGATACTCATTCAATTTTCTTTTCTTTTTTCGCAAGTTTCCTTACTTCCCTCCTTGTGAGAGTTCTTCTGAACATAACCATTGTAACTGATACAATAAAAGAACAAGGAGTTATCGATGGATTTAAGCAAATAGTTAACAAGTTTTTCTATAACACATACATAAATAAGAATTTCTTTGAATTTAAGATGCAATTATCTCATTAGAAAGGCCTAATTAATTCATAATTTATTACACAAAAATCGTGAGAGAAAAAATTAAAAAATTTTCTCCTTTTCTAAAGAATTTTAACTAAAATAAATTCAAAATAAAATATTTTTGATCCTAAAAAAAAAAATTATATAAAAATCACAAAAAAAAATTAGAAATTTATTTCTGAGTTCAACAGTGAAAACCACGTCTCAAAATGAGGTTCCACGCGCCCTCACGCACCACCAGAACGTTCCCCACGTGCGACCACGCGTCCCATGTGCTTCTACGGGCCGTCTTACCAGAGGTGACCGCATGGGGCGCGTGTGTATCACGTGTCGCTAGACGCACCTCACACACAGCCAAAATGCGGCGCGTGAACTACACGCGGCACGTCAACACTGACACGGCGCTGCCATGATGCCACATGTCAGTGCGCGATGCGCGACACGTGTCGCCTTGTGATGTTGACAAGTGGCGTGGCGGTTGACGGCAGTTATTACTATTGTCAAAACGATGCGTCGTTTATAAGTGAAACGACGTGTCGTTTACTGTGGAATTAAAACGACCTGTAGTTTGGGTCGTTTTCTTCCTTTAGACGGGTCGCGTCGACCCGTTTTCGACCAAGTTTGACCCGTTACTAAATTGACGTTATTTTTCACGTTTTTGGGGCCCTTCCTGAACCAAAATTGATGATTTTTGTGCCCAGATCTCTTGTTTACCAAATTCCAAATTGTTTTATGCATAAAACGTAATTAAAAAACGCTTAAAACACCATTTTCTAGGGAAATCAAAGTCGGTTTCATTTCTGAAAAAAATGGTGAACCTGACATGTTTGAAGGCTTATATCTCTCTCGTTTCTTATCCAAATAATGCAAATTATATATCAATGGAAAGCTTGAAATGTCTAGTTTTCATTCATATAATTATTTTATAATAATTCGCAACGTATTGGACAAAAAATTTGAACAAACAAGGCATCATGAACACGTTAATGAATAGTTTTCTAGAAATCCAAAAATTCACAGAATTCACCAAAACACACGCATTTTCATCACATTTCAACCACGAAAAATAATGTTCAGATATCTATAACCTTATGCTCTAATACCAATGTTGATTATAACTCATATAATCATCATTTCATGTAAATGGTCTCATATATGAATCAAAATAGATATACTGATCATGTGAAGTATATTACAAGAGAACATACCCATGAATCCACAGATTGAATGCCTAGAAACAGAGTTTGAGTCCCAAACACGTGGAGAAGAATCAGAGAGCAAGAGGGAGAGACTGATTTCGGAATGTTTTCTCAACCAACGCTATATATTTCTTTTTTGGTTTGCAGATTATATATATATATTGCATTTCATGCATGGGGCTGGGCTTGGCCTATCTTGGGCGGCCCAATCATCCATTCCTTCAAGCATCCTTGTGGATAGCAGCAACATGATTTAAAGATATACTTTTTAAAATTACATTTAATTCACCTCAGAAAATATATATTTCACAAAAAAATAACTGGGTTAAATGCTCTTGACATATGTAACAAGATCATGATTAAAAGGGTAAGTAATTCATAATTCTCACCATCTGCAATGAATTTCCAAAGAGCCCGGTTGATCCTTGAAAGAACTGCAGTTTTTGGAATTTTGTTTCAAATGGTTAGAGGCACATTTGCAGTCATTATAAGGAATTCAATATAATTAATATATACTGCTAGCTGAGGTGGGATCAAAAATTTTATTTTGGGAGCACAAATTTAGCTTTTATTTTTTGTAAGAGATCAA